>CM052204.1:3532410-3638899 GCA_028455805.1 Lasioglossum figueresi
AAAGTAATTAACCACCTGATTAAATTTATGATTTTGCCGTAAATGTTCATCTATAATAACGTAGAGAATTTTTTAACTCTACATTTCAACCGTAAAGTAATTAATCACCTGATTAAATTCATGATATGGCCGTAAATATTTATTTAAACGATGCGGAAGATTTCTTAAGACTGTGCCGCTGAAAAATTGCAGGATTTTGTGTTGGTCCGGGAGTTTATTATTGCGTTTTTAGAAAAAGACAGATTGGCCTATGGCTCGCAGGTGTTCGGTCGCGGGTCGCCCGGCAGGCCGCATAGTCCTCGCGACGCGATAAATCTCGGGCAAAGATGGTTATCTCAGCGAGAGGACTATGCGAGAGCGAGGAGACGGACGTTCGGCCACGTCGAAGCGCAACGGCGAATCGGTTCTGGGATTCTACCTCGCTCCGAAGACCCTGGAATTTCGATTCGGACTTCCGCGTGCCCCGGCTACCCACGTGCGACCTATTAGACAGCGCGAGAAATTCGAACGCGCCGAGATTTTCTAAAAATGAAAGTCCTGCTCTCGTTGCGTGTATACAGTATTCCGAGGAGGCGTAGCTTCGTTGCTCTGATTTCAAAGGAGCCAGAGCAGTGCCCCGAAGAGCACTTATCTTACTCCCGACGCGACAATCCTTTTTTTTCTGTGTGAAGAGTGTCCCCAAGGGGCGTGGCTTTGTTGCTCTTAATTATAAAAGAGCCAGGACATAGCCCCATAGCTAAATATATGTCCTTGCCTATCTCAAACTTAGTCTTGTTCGAGAAATTCTAGTTCAGAAAATTAAAATATTATCCCCAGTGGGCGTGGCTTTGACGCTGCCAATTTTAATATAGTCAGGGCATTGCCTCATAGATAAATCTATGTCCTTGTCTATCTTAAACTTAGTCTTCTTCGAAAATCTAGTCCGAAAATTAAAATATTATCCCCAGTGGGCGTGGTTTTGTTGCTGCTAATTTTAAAAGAGCCAGAGTATGGCCACATAGATAAATATACGTCCTTGCCTATCTTAAATTTAGTCTTGTTCGAGAAAATCTAGTTCCGAAAATTAAAATATTATCCCCGGTGGGCGTGGCTTTGTTGCTGCTAATTTAGAAACAGTCAGGGCATTGCCTCATAGATAAATCTATGTGCTTGCCTATCTTAAATTTAGTCTTGTCGAGAAAATCTAGTTCCGAAAATTAAAATATTATCCCCAGTGGGCGTGGCTTTGTTGCTGCTAATTTTAAAACAGTCATGGCATTGCCTCATAGATAAATCTATGTCCGCACCTATCTTGAACTTTGTCTTTCGCAAAAATCTAGTTACGAAAATTGAAATATTACTCGTTTCGAATACTACCCTAAGTGGGTGTGGCTTTGTTGCCCCGGCCTAAAAAAGCCAGCGCGTTTGTACCATTGTACGCACGTCTGCCGCACTAGCGAAAGAAAAAAAACACGATTGCACTGGAACCAGCATCGAATTGGTGGCAATTAGAGGTGCTCGATCGAAAAGAATTGGCACGAGCCAGCAATCGTAACGCTTTCGGGGGCCAAGTGCACTCGAAACGCTCGCGCGCACAGGCCCTCGACACTTTTGTGCGCTTTGTCTTCGCGTATCGTTTTGGTTGCCGCGTTCTCCTCGCTCTGCGTATACAATCACGTTGCTCTTGGCTACTCGAGGACACCCTTCGAGCACCTCCCGATGGTCCTTGCGCTGCCACTGTTTCTTTAACCACGCCCACTTGAGGTCGCCCCTGGGAAACCTGGCGCGAATACATTGTGGGACGAGATATTAGGTAACTTTCTCGATGTTTTAAAAAACGGTAGAGCAGTCCCGTGCAAAATTTCGAAGAAAATTTGTAAATCTCTTGTGGAGGATGGTGGGGAGCAGATTCGCAGGGGGTTGGCGTCGCTGGAGGCTCGGAAGAGGGGGCGGTTTGTTTCGCGAGACGTCTCAATAAATAAGGTGTTAATTAAACGGGCATTTTGTTGAATTTATCCCCGCCGCGGCTCGGCCGGGCCCCGTGTCCGTAAATAAGCGGATATTTATAGCCCGTGGCTTTCTCCGAAGCTTCGTTTTCTGCGGTTTCTGTCTCTCGATGCTAATGTATCGCGTTCGTCCGCGTGAACCGAGGTCCACCAGCACTCCCCCCCTCCCACGGTGGACACCGGGAGGATCGTAACGCCGGCTCCTTTTCCCCGGGTACGCGCGCGCGCACGCCGGGCTACTATAAATCTATGCAGAGTTATGGCAGAGGTCGGGTTTTGTCTTAATGGTCGACCGTGTAATTCATGGACGGGTCCCTCTCGTCGCTGGATGCGACGCGACTGCGGGCTCGCCGCTCTCCCTCCGCAACAATTTCCCATCCTCGAACATCAAAGAACGAAGCATCATTGGTGACCCCTCGCCGCATCATTAAAATAATTATTCGAATAATATTCCGGTCATTGAACTATCCGGATTTGCTTCAAACAGTTTTCTCGTGAATTTCACACGACAGCGTCGACATCTGGACTGTCGTAACTTCGTGAAAAAAAATCGCAGAACGACGTACCTAGGCTCGTTTCATAGGGTCAAGATTGCCCTTTCGATCGGTTTACGTGGATTTCCCCGAAAAAAATTTTGCTCCGAAAATCGAACAAAAATGCAAAATAGGTGACTTTTCGAATATTTTCTACATTCAGACTTCTGTACGGAGTTGAACAAATTTTTCTCGGGACTGAGACCTTCGTGGTTGCGAAGAGCGAAGTCTTTGCTTTCCAACGAGACTAGAAACATGGACCTACGATTTTTTGTTTCCATTTTATGGTAGTTTGAATGAAATATGAACCATCAGTGGTACAGGAATTCGAGGGCAACTAGTTTTTGGGTGGTTGTCGATATTCAAGTTATTATAACTTTGTGGAAAACAATCGCACAGTGATCTACCTGGGCTCATTTTAAAGGGTAAAATCAGGACTTTGAAGGCTCGCAAGTCATTTCTCTCTGCAATTCTTTTACTGCGCGCAGCAGACTGTAGAGTGAAAATAGTCGTTTTTCGGAATGTTGCAACCGGCCAACGAGGAGGCGACGCCAGAGGGGAGTGGATCGAGGTTCCCGAAAGTTCATTACATCGATACGCGATCTCCTTCCCTTTGGCAAACTCGGAAACTTCAATCTCCGTCCACTCGACCGAAATTCTCACGGCTCACGTAATTAAAGCCGGTAAAGCCTGGCCCCGTCTCGGCCCGCGAGGGCACCGCCTTTGCGTTCCTTGCTCGGTGCCCTCTCGGGGAGGACTGCGTCTCGATCGGATCGATTAAGTCGATCCCGAGAGCGTACTGCGCGAGCTGGAGGGCGGACCTCGAAAATTTCACCATTTCTCGTCTCCCCCCACTTCGTCGACCTGTAAAAAAATTTCCGGACAGTTCATCCAAATTCTGCACACCTGGAGACTTGGCCCGGATCTTCTGGAAGCTGCAGTTAAAATTTCATGAATTTTCAAAACACGCAACGATTTTTATTCAATTTTGACTGGGCTGTGAATTTCGTTTTTGTTTGAAACTGGAAGAATCTCGTTAAGATTCGAAGAGTCTGGGGCCGGACGGGGCCCTGGTTCCCTTTCTTCCCTTAGGAACGGGCCCGCACACCCTCTGTGACCCTCGATCGTCCCCCCCTGTCCGTCCCCGGAGCCGTCAGTCGATACCCTTCGATCCCGCGGCATCAATCTCGCGCAGAAATTAATCTTATGGGTCCGCGCGCAGCGTTCATGTTTCGCAATAATTACAGGGCTCCGTCGGGCTGGTCCCCTCTCCCCCACCGCACTGCCTCGTTTCCGCGGGCCCGGGCCCCGTTTTAATACGGTTTCGCACGAATCTAATATTTCCCCGTATATAAATTATCGGCAATTAAAACGGGAAAAAATGGAGTACAGGCTGGGTCCTGCGGCAAGAAAAAACCGGGGACCGGGGGTGAGATAGACGACCGGTCGGGCCCAGGCGAACGGGGCCCCGTGTCTAGCGGGTTTTTTACCTGACAGAACCGAGCACGGTTTCTTCCCGGCGGGATCGGTTTCGTGCATCGCGAGGCCGAATCGTGACGGTGTACCAACCACCGGAAGACGATCGCACACGATCCGTCCAATTGCGGGCCCCTTGTTTCGTCACGGACCTCGCCGCACGCCCCTCCCACTCGCGAACTTTTAGGTTACGTATCGACCATCGGGAGAAAAAAACCAAATGTCAAGACTCGCTCATCAAATCTTTCCGTCTCTATTCATCTGTATCAGCCGTGTCTTCTAAATTGGGCCTTACGCCCCGCTCCACCCACCTTCACCCAAAAATCCGCAGTCCAATCGTTAACGTCTTCTCGAGAAGAAACCACGTTGCAGATCGTGTCAATTCGCAGAAACTCGCGATAGCTCGCAGTAAGAAGGGATACGGGGGTGGGCCCAGGAAGGTGGGAGGGGGTCTGAAAAAGGTCCCCGAGTTCCTCGAACGGGCTCCCGAAAGGGTAACGCGTCCGTTTCTCGAATCTGCGATCGAGCCTCGAAAAGCTGGCGACTGAAGGGTTGGCGAAACAGAGCAAAACAGAGGGGGGGGGGGGGGAGGGGGGGGGCGGGGGGAGGGGGGGGGGAGGGGGGGGGGGCGCTCTGGGGAGAGAATTCGAGCGAGTCAGTGCCTATTGGCGTTCGAGCGGAACGATATCTCGGTGGTGCGGACATAAATCCCGGCACCACGTACACGTTGCACGCCCCCACAGCACGCCCCCCCATTAACTTTTTAATCTCCGGGGCCCCAGCCGCGGTGCGCTCAACAGGAAGAAGCGGGAGAGCCCGTAGGAACAGAGGGGGACAGTGGGGAGTCTGGTGCGGGCCCGGATCGGGCCTTTTCGGGCCCGGGGTCGAGCATCTAGTTAGCATCCTTTCAGACACGCGGTCTACCAGCCTCTCCCCGGGCCCCACGGGCCCCCGGACCCCTGCATCCGGATGTGTCAGCGGTCCTCCCCGGGGTACCTGTGTTCCTGTCGGACCGATAAGTGTGCGCGAAATTGCCGCGAAATTTAAATTTCCTGGGAAACTCCCACAATCGCTTATCAGAGACATTGGCCAACTTGGACGTATAAAATACACGTGCCAACATAAAACTTGGAGAAACTCTGCAAGGAGGATTTGAAAAATACGTACGTGTACCTTGAGACGGGTACAATAAGCTGTTGTCAACCGATTTTTTATTCGCTTGTTTGTTTCGTCAGAAAAAATTTGCTCGGAAAGACCTTTCAGGAACTAGAATATTTAACAGGTGTTTACCGAGGATGTGCTGTAGACGCCATTTTCTTAGCTATGGAGAATAAAAAAATACGTTTGCGTAGCCCAAGACGCGTACAATATACTACCGTTAACCGATTTTTCGTTGTCTCGCAGGTACCCCGAGAAGAAAAATGGCGAAATCTAGGTCTGTCGACATTGTCGTCGAGGAAAAATTGGGAAAGATATGTCCGAGATTCCGGAGCACAGCGGCGCTCTCTGGGGCACTTGGTGGCGCGCGAGCGCACGCGCGGTGTCTGCGGGTGCCTTAATTTACAAGAGCGATCGCGATCGCGGCGATAGCCGGCCTTGTCGGGATATAATTTAGCGGTAGTCCGCTTCTACACACGATCTCTCCAATCAACCACTTAGCCCGACGATGTATTTACGAGGTGTTTCGTAATTTTCTCTAATTCGACGCGACTCGCCTCCTCGGCCGATCTCTCCGCGGCAACGACGGGGTGCGCATGCGCGTCCCTCGCTCACAGCACGCGACTTTCGGCGGCAACGCGAACAAAAATCGGCCGCGGCGCGTTAACGTTACGGTTTCACGCGATTTGTCTTCTCGGATAGGCTGCTGCCGAGACGGCGCGGCGCGGCAGATACGATCCGCCGATAGATCTTCATTCGATCATCGCTCGGATCGCGATAAGCATCGGCCTGGGACCTCGATCTCTCTCGGCTCCGCCACTTTACTGCTCCCGTGGATCGCCGATCTACCGGCTTTCGCAATTTTTTGCCGGCTTCCGATGACAGTTTATGAACGTTAATGGCACAGCCAGCTGGAGAGAGAAAGAGGATAGGCGCGAAATGTAATCTCCATTACAAATATTTACGACCTTGAAATATGTTTTAAACATCGATATATTAAGGAAAGTGTTTCAACTGGCCCTTCGCGAGGAATGACGAAAGATATGTGCAAAAAACTTTACGGATATTCTTCTTGCGTCTTCCAAGATCCTGCCAACACATTTTTTTTATCAAGATGTCTCTGTTGTCGTACTTTATATGCAGTCTCAACTGCACACCTCGTAAATATCTACAAACTTTGCGTAATTACTCCGACCGCTGTACCGATTCGAATGATCTTGAGGTATGTTGTCGAGGACAACATCCTAAGCATCTTGGTTTACCCGTACACCGATCCCTCGGCTCGATCCAAAAAAGACGCGAACGAGCAGTCTCGCATTACCGATTAAACGCATTCTCTTTCGGTCGCGGCCGAAGTTATTGTTATTACTCGTTTACGATTATGGGAGTAAGGATCGCCGTAACAGGCTTATCGCTCTTCGCACGGCGTATCGAGCGCAATTAACCTCTCGCAGATCCCTCGCCGATATAAACAAAAGTCTTCGGCTAATTAATTCCCCGATTTTCCATCAGCTCCGACGATTTCATAGCGATGAAAAGTCTCCACCCCCTTCCTCCCATAACTCTCGACCCCCTGTTTTCATCCTCGGCCTGCCGGGCCTCCACCGTTTACCTCAGATCGTGCGAAAATTCGAGAGGGCACTGAATATTCACGAGCGATTCTCGATTCCTCGCAGCTCTCGCTGCCTGTCTCCCTTTAACAAGTGGGAGAACGAAAGAGAGAAAAAATCTCGAGGGGGCAACCCCCCCCTCTGGCCCCCCTCTCGAAGAGGAACGAAGTTTCAGTCCCTCACGACTCGACAAACTGCGAATAAAAGCAAGCGAAATGAAAAAGAACGAACATAAAACAAAGCATCGTGGCACAAGGGGGGCGAAACAGGGGGCCAGGGGGGGATTTTAACAAGAATTTCGCTCGGAGCTCGCAAAGAGACGAAGGGGCCCCGGCTCAGGATGGGAAGAGAGCGTTCTCGTTCGGTTCTCTCCCTCCCACGCGGCCGGGGTGGCTAACCCATCATTATCGACAATTTATCAATAGCCAATAATATTATATTAAAGCGGCGGGGCCGCGTTCCGCAACGCCGTGGAAACCACAGCCCGAAATACGGCGGGCTGGAAGTCGTGCGCGCCGCGCCGCCACCCTCGCCGACGGATCCCGTGATCTTCTTCTCTCGGCTCGAGACCCCCTTTTTATTACCGAATCGTAATTAGTCTGCGCATCCTTAAGCACCCAGCCTGTACCCAGATTTTTTTAGAACGCGACAGAACGTCTGGGACGTCGACGAGAAACCAATAAATTCTTTCCTTCGATTCTGATATTTCTATAAAGCTCGAACAATTTTTCTCGTCACCCTCGCCACCGCAGATTTGAAAAACAAAGTCTCCACTTTCCAACGAGATCAACAAATCGGATCTACGATTTTTCTTTACCGTTTTATCGCACCTTGAACGAAAGGCTGATCATCAGTTTTGAACAAACTCGAAATTACTACTTCTTCGGCGATAGCCGATATCCGAACCTCTGTAACTTCGTGAAAAAAAATCGCTCGACCATCCGTCCAGGCTTATCTTGAAGGGCGAAATCTGCGCTTTTAATACATCTTCGTCATGTTTGTCGAAAAAATTTTTTCTGCATGGTGCAAGCAGAATTGGAGAATTCGTCGTTTTTTGGAAATTCTTCTTATTGAAGTATTTCTGCAGAGATGAAAAAATTTTTTTCAGAAGTCAGACTACAACAGCTTCAAAGATTAGAGTCTCAGCTTTGCAACCAGACCAAAAACTTTGCTGTACGATTTTTTCTCACCATTTTGCAGCACGTTGAGCAACAAGAGTGCTGTTGGCATTCGAAAACCTGCCTCACGAGGACCCTCAATCCAAGATACAGAATATTTGTCGATATTTAAACTATTGTAACTTGGTTTAAAAAAATCGCGCGACAATCATCTTGGACGTATTTCAAAGGTCGAAACGTCCTCTTCGAACTGCTCGAAGTTATTTCCACCTAGCATTATTCCCTGCAGAAATATAGGCAGAAAAGTGGTAATGGTCGTTAGCGCAGGCAGGTTAATTTAATTCCTCGAGAAGTTTGTTGTGCAACAGCGAGGTGGAAAAGAAGCAGATCGTGGGACGATAGAAAAATGAGTCGGTTAACTCTCCCCGGCACGCTCCGACAGTATCCGAGTGATTACGATATTTACCGAAGCCTTAAAGTGCCCGTAAACCCACCCCCGCCCTCGTCATTACGATTCGAACGACCTCGCGGTTTTGCATATAATGTGCGAGGTCGGTGACGGTGTCCCTTCATTTTCAGTTTGTTTGCCCAGACGGTGAGCCCTTGCGTTGGCAATGGATACATATTTTAATATTCTACCTAAACATGTGCAGAATTATTTAATAAAATCAAGCAACACGTTTGAACTAACATTTCGCGCGGCGTGTACCTCACCTGAACCTTGTAAAAACAATCTTCGAAAAACATTTGAAAGACGTGAAAGACGGTCAACGATTTAGATCAAGAGATTTGTGTGGTTCCTTCCCGACACATGCGTTCACTCTGTTCTGTGTAAGTTTGACATCAGGCCGTGATGTACGAAACTGGACAAATATGTTTGAAATTTGTGTTTTATTTGTCAAGTTTCACACTTAACCTCTTAACTGCGGAATTTAGTTTCAAAAATCCGCCACAGAGTGCGTAATTAAAATCTAGCAATGACAAGTATACACGTCGAACGCAGGGCAACGTGTCCTATTATAAATTTTACGAAAAACGAGGAAGGATTACATTTTTATTTGATAAATAATTAACAATTCATTCTTGAAATGGTTAATGGTGTATACACGTCGAAAGCAGTTAACTGGTTAAAAAGTGTTTAGCCATGTACCATAGATTTGTTAAAATTATAGAATAATCACACCGGTCGGTAGTTTGTCAAATATTGTAAAATACATGCACCGATATTTTATTCTTTAAATAAATACATTGAACCACTTTCTGTGCCAATTCGAGCCAACCGAGACAACCAAGGTAAATAAGAAGGGCCCAACGATACGTGCAGGATGGTTAGAAAAAGTGAAATTGAGTTCACGTTCAAGGATACTGGATTATCGTATCGAACAAACTAGCCGGTATCTAGTCAATTAATAAACGTTTAGGTACTGTATAAGATGCTATACCAATTTCATATCCATAATAAAGTATTCTAGGACGGAAGAAATGTTTAATTTTCGAATTAAAGTTTCTCCGAGTGCAAAGAGTTAAGTGTCCCAACTCTACTTTCCCCTTCCACGATGCTACTCCCCACTCTTCCTCCGCTTGCGTGTCACGTGACGCGTTTCGTCTCTGTCGCGCACGTACCTTAACGTCACGTGACTGATCTGTTATGGGCGGAGAGGGGGTAACTCCTTCCCCTCGATTCGTGTTCCCTCCCCTTATCAGTCGACTCTGGTTCTAGGATTATGAGCTGGCACTATCGACTTTCGCGGGTGATTCGGTGGCGCTAGAGCACGCTCGTTACACTAACAACGTTGTAGCGACGCTGTCAAAGATAAAACTCGTGTTCCGCGTCCGGTCTGTCTGGCCTCTCTCGGCGAACCGTTCGCGAACTGAACCGCGACCGACCCGCTGGGAATCATCCTAGACTGCGAGCCGACGCCGCAGGAAACCGTGCGTCTCAGTTTTTCGCAATTAGGTCGCTAATTGCATCGCAATTAATTCAGGAGCGAGAAAATGCGTGATTTTATGACCCCCCAGGAGAAAAATTGTGGATACAGTCGAGGCGGGAGCTTGTTGGCTCGCCGAGCGGCTCCTGGGGGCCAGGGGCATTATTTTCTAATTAGAAATATGAAAAATGAAGATTTACTATGAAAGACGGTAAAGGACATCGATTGGGTTCATTGGAGAGCGAAGAAGTTATTTGAAGGTCTCCGTCGGGCCTGGCCCGACTCGGCGCGAGCCAGTAGAGATAATCCTATCGCGATTAACACTAGGTTCACGGAGCTGTAGAAATAACTATTTCACATTACTTTATAAACATAACAAGGATGTGTCTATACAAATTTTTGGCTATTTTCCCGATAATATATACTCAAAGAAATAAATTTGGTAAATAATTCCTCAGGAAAGCACCTTTACAATCTTAATAATCGCAAATTGAGAATATTAGAACCCGTCATTTTGACGGGTCCCGTAAGTCTAGTGTTAAATGAAGGAGAAATCGAGATTTTTACGAATAGACAGCGGATCTTTGGGCAAAATAAGAATTTTCAGATTGCAACAAACTGGAGTGAAATAGAAATTGATTTTCTGTCTTAATATGATTAATTGGTTGGAAACATTGATGGGACCAATTTGAGAAGAAACTAGAGCCCCGAGTGGGCCCGGCCCGAGCCAGTAGAGCTTCCTCTATCGCGATTGAATAAAGGAAATATCCAGATTTTTATGAATAATAGATAGCGAATCTTTATGCAAAATAAAAATTTTCTACCTATATTGCAACAAAGTGGAGTGAAATGGAAATTGATTTGCTTTCTTGATATGATTAATTGGATGGAATCATTGTTGGGACCAATTTGAGAACAAACTAGAGCCGCAAATGAACCGGCCCGAGCCAGTAGAGCTTATTCTATCGCGATTGAATAAAGGAAAAATCGAGATTTTTACGAATGGACAGCGAATCTTTAGGTAAAACAGAAATTTTCTACCTGGATTGCAACAAACTGGAGTGAAATAGAAATTGATTTTCTTTCTTAATTTGATTAATTGGTTGGAAACATTGATGGGACCTATTGAAGAACAAACTAGAGCCCCGAGTGGGCCGGCCCCAGCAAATAGAGCTTATTCTATCGCGATTGAATAAAGGAAAAATCGAGATCTTTACGAATAGACAGCGGATCTTTATGTAAAATAGAAACTTTCTACCTGGATTGCAACAAAGTGGAGTGAAATAGAAATTGATTTGCTTTCTTGATATGATTAATTGGATGGAATCATTGATGGGACCAATTTGAGAACAAACTAGTGCACCGAGTGGGCCCGGCCCGAGCCAGTAAAGCTTATTCTATCGCGATTAAATAAAGGAAAAATCGAGATCTTTACGAATAGACAGTGGATCTTTATGCAAAATAAAAATGTTCTACCTGGATTACAACAAACTGGAGTGAAATAGAAATTGATTTGCTTTCTTGATATGATTAATTGGATCGAAACATTGATGGGACCAATTCGAGAACAAACTAGAGCCCCGAGTGGGCCCGGCCCGAGTCAGAAGAGATTCTTCTATCGCGATCGACTAAAGGAAAAATCGAGATCTTTACGAATAGACAGTGGATCTTTATGCAAAATAAAAATATTCTACCTGGATTGCAACAAACTGGAGTGAAATAGAAATTGATTTTCTTTCTCGATATGTTAAATTGGTTGGAAACATTGATGGGACCAATTGGAGAACAAACTAGAGCCCCGAGTGGGCCAGGCCCGGGCCAGTAGAGCTTCCTCTATCGCGATTGAATAAAAGAAAAATCTAGATCTTTACGAATAGACAGCGGATCTTTGTGCAAAATGAGAATTTTCAGATTCCAACAAACTGGAGTGAAATAGAAATTGATTTTCTTTCTTAATATGATTAATTGCTTGGAAACATTGATGGAACCAATTGGAGAACAAACTAGAGCCCCGAGTGGGTCCGGCCGGAGCAAATAGAGCTTATTCTATCGCGATTGAATAAAGGAAAAATCGAGATTTTTACGAATAGACAGTGGATCTTTATGCAAAATAAAAATGTTCTACCTGGATTGCAACGAACTGGAGTGAAATAGAAATTGATTTTCTTTCTCAATATGTTAAATTGATTGGAAACATTGATGGGACCAATTGGAGAATAAACTATAGCTCCGAATGGGCCCGGCCCGAGCACAAATAGAGCTTCCTCTATCGCGCTTGAATAAAGGGAAAATCGGTATTTTCATGAATAACAGATTGGAAACATTGATGGGTCCAAGGGACCAATTGGAGAACAAAGCAGAGCCTCAACTGGGCCCGGTCCGATTCAGCTCGAACCCGATCCATCGCAATTAAAAATGGAAAAATCGAGATTTTTATGAAACGTCGATGCAGCCAATTGGAGAGCAAACCAGAGCCCCCAACGGGCCCGACTCGATCCGGCCCGACCCGACGCGGCCCGACTGTGTCCGAGCGCGTAATGCTCGGTCTCTCACGGAAACCAGCGGTCACTTCCGGCGTGGCTAACCGATTATATATTCGCCGCGCAGAAGGACGAAGTCGGGAGAGAATCAGCCGTTTAAACACGAGCCGGTGAGCTTCCACGAGGCTTGTCCAGTGGCCGGGATCACGCTAACCCCTCGTTAAGTCATAATTTACCCCCACCGAGTCTAGTCGAGGCTACGACCACGCTGCCGAGTCGAGCACGGCCAAGCCACGCCACGTCAACCCGAGTCTTCCTATTTATATTCCTCGGCGACGCGGACGGCCTCGGCTAATTAAATATTAATTAAAAGCCGTGATACGACAGTCGCTGCCTCGGTCCACGACTCGCGAGCCGAGCTTCCTCTCGTGGAACCAGCGAGCCGCTTTCATCTC
The DNA here is from genome assembly GCA_028455805.1 of Lasioglossum figueresi. NCBI lineage: Eukaryota > Metazoa > Arthropoda > Insecta > Hymenoptera > Halictidae > Lasioglossum > Lasioglossum figueresi. The sequence continues at coordinate 3,545,154 of CM052204.1, forward strand.
GACACTGACCTGCACCATGCAGTTTCTACGCTCCGAGCTGCTCCGCCATTTTTGCACTACCCTATCGGTCGGCAGATGCTGTTGAACATTTTTGTACACACGACTGATTATGAAAACTGTTACAAGTTGAGTATTCACCGTAATCGATACCTGATTAGATAAATACGTTTAGTATAAATGTTGCTACAGCGTAGGCTATGGATATTGCTCGTGTTTATGTTTCGATCTTCTTATTTTGTAATGTATGTATTGGGAGTTCAGATCGCTTTGATACATGGTTCGATTATGTTGTATTTTTAATATAATTACAGTTAGTTGATAGATTGCGTATTCTCCAGTTTATATGAATAAACCTGACAAATGTCAACCCTTGTGTAGTCAATGAAAATGTGTAGATTATTTAAAACCTTCTGTGTTTCACATATTTGCAATAGTTCTCATTTCAAGACTATATATATGGACATTCAGAGAAATTTTATAATATTTTTAGAGGAACATTAACAAGTTGTTGAAAGAAATTCAGCAAACGGATACCCGGTTGGTTAGACAAGGGTTGAAGGATTAGAGTGTTAGAAAAATCATTCGACATCATTGTGCGAGTTGAATTTTGAACTATTGGCTTTTAATTTGCAATATTTCAGTTGTTGTGTTCGATAATTAATGATATTTGTTTTCGGCGAGTTGATTGCCTTACGTTCTTCCTCCCGAATTGCATTCAGAGAAGTTTTATAATATTTTTAGGGGAACATTAACAAGTTGTTGAAAGAAATTCAGCAAACGGATACCCGGTTGGTTAGACAAGGGTTGAAGGTTTAGAGTGTTAGAAAAATCATTCGACATCATTGTGCGAGTTGAATTTTGAACTATTGGCTTTTAATTTGCAATATTTCAGTTGTTGTGTTCGATAATTAATGATATTTGTTTTCGGCGAGCTGATTGCCCTACGTTCTGTCTCCCGAATTGCAGCGAAACTAATTTCCCCCGATCTCAGAGGAAAAACCGCTTCCGCCTCGATGACGACAGATCGATCGACGGAATTCCCTGTGTATCGAGTCGCGATTAGATGCCAGCCCCGATAGAGGGGATAAAGTGGAGGACGATTAATAATTAATTGTACGCCCATTATCGGGTGATCGACCGTCGTCCTTATCGATCAAGTCGTCATTGGGAGCTCGTCCTTTTCTCCTCGAGGGACAGACGACTGGTCGCGACCGATCCTATCTATTATTAATTATTAGCCTGCGAATGTTTATGTAAATGGCCACTCTCCCGGAGAATCGTATTTGCATCCGTCGATTCATCTTGCCTTGCGTGGTCTCTTAAGACTCGCAACTTTTGGTGGCCGACAAAAAACTGGTGCAATTTTGTTTCGGAAACAATCTACATTTCGAAGAATGAATTCTCCTCTTTCCAACGACTCCAAAAAGATTGATCTACGACCTTTTCCCCCATTTTATATGGCACTTTGAAGAAAATATGAACCATCGTTGGAGCTATATCTCAGTCGACATTGAAACTTTTCTAACTATGTGACAAAAAATCGCACGGTCATCTATCTGGACTTATTTTCAAGGGTGAAATCAGCGCTTTCAATGTATTCTCGTGATCTTTTAAAAAAAAAATGTTTCTATAGGTTGTGAACGAAAAAGTAGAATGGGCCGTTTTTTGGTAATTTCTCGGATTCAAATGTCTCTGCTGAGATGAAAAATTGTTTTCCACGACTGAGACCAAAGTAGGCGCGAATATTGTTCTCTTAGCTTTCCAGAGAGACCAGAAACTGTTCAGTACGATTTTTTGTTTCCATGTTATGGCACTGTGAACGACCTGTCTTCAACTCGGCCAAGGATCCAACTTGAAAGGATCGTCTCAGTAATATACGAAACGATAAAAACTGGCTGATAGAAGTTGGTCAGAGCGTGGTCGGCGTTCCCCGAAGAGGGTAATGGAAAATTCTATAAATATTTTATCGTTTTTCGGAGAGCGTTATCTGGCATGATCGCGTAACGATCCGCCGTTCGTTCGATAAATAATTGACGAACGCGAGAAGTCGACGAGAGCCGTGTATCCAGCACGGTTTTATCGGTCGTCCGTCGTTGACGATCGCGCGACGGAATATCATTCGAGGCAGGGGCTTCCAATTAGGCGTCGAATTCCGCGTTGAAATCACGAACGGACGCCCACGCGACCGCGCGCGCGCTCGAAAAAAATATGGCGGCCGGCACGAAAGCCGCGTCGTCCTCGCGAAAGAAATATATCGGGCCCGGTGATCTAGCGGCGCCGTGAAAGATAATTATTCACGTTTAGATAACGAACGGCCGGCGATCCTATCGGGCGGGGGCGTCCATTAGCGGGGCTGAGCTTCGGCCGAACCTATATCTACACCGCAGATACATACATACACTCCGCACCGCCGTTCTCCGCTGATAACTCGCCCGGAATTGATGGAGGATCTTTCATTAGGATGTCGTTTAAAAATGTCCCCTGTCGCCGCGAATATAAAATCGAGAAATTTTTCTTTAACATTTTATCGCGCTTTCGATGAAAGGCTGACCCTCGGCTATGGAGAAACTCGAAATTACTACTTCTCCGGCGATAGTCGATATTTGTACCTCTGTAACTTCGTGAAAAAAAATCTCACGACCATCTATCTAGGCTTATTTTGAAGGGTGAAATCTGCGCTTTCAGCGTATTCGCGTGATATTTTCTAAAAAAATTTTTTCTGCGGACTGCGAACGAAAATGTAGAATTGGTCGTTTTTTGGAAATTTTTCTTGTTAAAGTGTTTCTGCAGAGATGAAAATTTTTTTTTCAGAAGTCAGACTACAACAGGTTCAAAGATTAGAGTTTCTGCTTTGCAACGAGACTAAAAACTTCGCTGTGCGATTTTTTTAAACCATTTTATAGCACTTTGAGTGACAAGGGTGCCGTTGGCATCAGAAAACCTGCCTCGCGATGATCCTAAATCCTAGAAGAATATTTGTCGACATTTAAAGATTTGTAACTTTGCGAAGAAAAATCGTACAACAATCAACCTAGGCTTATTTTAAGGGGAGAAATGCCCTCTTTCAAATGGAATTTTTTCCCTGCAGAATACAGGCACGAATCTTCCATTAAAAATTGATTCACGCGTGTAATCATTGCATAAAGATACGATACGAAGTAAAAATTTCAACCAATCGTTGTTGCCAGCCAAGGGAGAAAGCTAGAGGGGCGGGACCGGCACAGAAGAAGAAGAAACAGAAGAGGCAAACGAGGATTCGCGTGCAAGGTGCAAGATCCATTGTCTCCGGAGTCCGTCCGATCGGGCGAAAAAAAGCAGGGAAAAAAGGGTGAGGCAAAAGGAACGTTGCAGAAGCGGGAGCCTAGGGTTAGAAGCCGGGTCCCTTCACGGTCCCTTTGTCGTCCGGGCTGCGCACCGATCTCTCCCCCGGGGCAAAAACTGAAGCATTTCGGGAGGGGGAGGCGCCAATGCTCGCGAGACAATACGACTAATCGGCGACGACAGGTTCCCGTGTTCGGAATTCGTGAAAGGGACCAAAGAAGATGCCTGCTTCCTGGTGGCCGTGCGTCTCGCACCGCAGAAATTCAGCTCATTGTCTTCGACCCCCTTTTCTCCGTTTTTTAGAGCCCAGAAAATTTACCCTTCCGTTCCACTGCCGGGAAATTGCGAATTTACCGTGACCTGGAAAAACAATATCCCGCAAACAATTCCCAAACCGTTTGAAATTTCGACCGAAAATTATTTCTTCCGACCCTCCAGTTGTTCTTTCTTAAATCAGGGGATAAGTTTTTAAAAATTGTGCTGGTTCAACAGCGAATGATAAAATTTAATTTGCAAGCGACGCTCGATTTTATTTCTCTCTGTACACAATTCCCGAACCGTTTCAAATTCGGACCAAAAATTATTTCTTCCACCCCTCCAGTTGTTCTTCCTTAAGTTACTCAGGGGATAATTTTTTCAAAATTGTGCTACCCTCTCGCCTACTCTTTAAATCGTTCCTCTAATTTCGGAGAGAAGGAGATGCTGGTTCAACCCCGAAAGATAAAATTTAATTTGCACGCGACGCTCGATTTTATTTCTCTCTGTACACAATTCCCGAACCGTTTCAAATTCGGACCAAAATTTATTTCAACAACCCCTCGAGCTGTTCTTCCTTAAATTACCCAGGAGATAATTTTTAAAAATTGTGCTGGTTCAACAGCGAAAGATAAAATTTAATTTGCTCGCGACGCACGATTTTATTCCTCCCTTTAAACAATTCCTGAACCGTTTCAAATTCGGACCAAAATTTATTTCAACAACCCGTCGAGCTGTTCTTTCTTAAATTACTCAGGGGATAATTTTTTTTAAATTGTGCTACCCTCTCGCCTACTTTTTAAGTCATTCCTTTCATTTCAAAGAGAAAGAGATGCTGGTTCAGCCCCGAAAGATAAAATTTAATTTGCACCCGACGCTCGATTTTATTTCTCCCTGTAAACAATTCCCGCACCGTTTCAAATTCGGACCGAAAATTATTTCATCCACCCCTCCAGTTGTTCTTCCTTGAATTATTCAGGGGATAATTTTTTCAAAATTGTGCTACCCTCTCGCCTACTCTTTAAATCGTTCCTCTAATTTCGGAGAGAAGGAGATGCTGGTTCAACCCCGAAAGATAAAATTTAATTTGCACGCGAGGCTCGATTTTATTTCGCGCGAGGCCCGCCCATAAAGTCGGAGATTAGGCTCGCGGCGCGGCGGGAAAAAACAAGGCTCGGCGGCCCTAATTTCCCGTGGGTGTCAGCTTGGGAAATCTCGCGACGATACGTCTCCTGCGATCGTGGAATAAAAACGGGCCCGATCTTGCCTCTTGATTAATAAACACGGGCGCAGGCGGCTTATCGTTTTTACGCGGTGTGCTTAATACCGCGAAAGAATAAAAAATAATAAAAACCGTTCGCGAGACGCGCTCGGGGCCACGTCGCCAGATAATCGGGAATTATCTACGACCTCGTCCGATCCGGATAAAACCGTGCCGCCGACGCGACGCGGACGCGACGATCATACGACCGTTTTCTCCCGTGAGCACTCGCGCTCGTTGGCTCCGCTCGGCTTTGCTCGGCTCGGTTTCCTTGCTCGGCTCGCGTTTATGTTCGCGGAGACGGTGTGGGAGCCTCGCGTGCCGCCCGCTTATGCACGCTCCGTTATCTAGATGGTTATCTGGCCGGTTTATCGGTAATTTATCTGAACGGGCATTAGTTTTTGCCGGACGATGGCGTGCGCCCACCAGGCCTCCGTCCCCGGGCTAAATTATTCATTGCGCGGGGCGCAATCCTTCGTTGATACGCCCCTGCTCGCCCTTAAGATGTCTCCGTGCTCGAGGACTTCGCCACCTGAACGTTACGGGCCGATAACTTGCTGAATCCTGATGATTCGTCGGGATATTTAAATATTCGGCCGTCCAACAGTTGCTTTGAATTTTCCCGCCGTTTCCTAGGGAAATCTCCCTTTCCTAGTTACTTAGTCCATTTTACAACGCACCCGCAGTCCCTAAATTCTTCCCTAGTCCCTAGACTTCTCCCTGGAATGTTTCCCAGTCTCTGAATGTGCTCCCTAGATTATTCTCTAGGCCCTAAACCGTCCCTTTCCAGGCAAGAAAATGATGGAACATCGATCGTCTCAGACCTCCGTAGAAACGGTTTCCCTTATTTGAAGTCGGCGTTCGTTTGAAAACGGCGCCGAGTGTTCTAGCTCTCGAACACGGCAGGTGTTTATTCATCGCCGACACGAGAATCGACCTTGATACCGAACAGGTTTCGTCGGATTCGTTCATCATCGTCGAAAGTCAAGGAAATTGTCATGGAAATTGACCGTAGATCTGTTTAATATTTATAACTCGACGATTATCAGCCGGCAGCAACTGAGCCACGCCCATTTAGGCTACTCGTCGAATATGGACAGCTAGATTATCGTTATCAGAGATCACATTTTCATACAGTACACAATCTAGAGTCCGCAGATGGAAAATTTTAGTCAGTCTAATTGTAATTGTTAGAGTCGTCTTCGAAGCTAGATTTTCAAGGAATGAACACAAAGACTGGATTAATCGTGACAAGAAATGCTCCGTGGGGCATTGGAGAGTGCTCCCGAGAGCGTAAATCGCTCCCAAGTGCCAAGACCACTTATCAACGATGCCTGATCCACGGTAGACATCGAAAAAATTCGAAAAAATGTGAAATCGTTCTAGGAAGAACGATGTACTCGGAATTTCTGTGGCGATCGTTAAAGAACGACAGCGAACAGGAGCGCCTCCTCCGAGTTCCCGGTCCGCAGGTGTAACCGTGCTTCGCTTACGCACACAGCTGGGTGAACGACACCTGCGGAGGCGCTCCAGACCGGGAAATTATGCCGCGTACCTCGCGTGTTATATTTATTGCGAGCCTGGTATCGGCGAATCGTCGTAATTTATTTCGCGTCACGCGTTAATTAAGGGACATCGACGGGCTCCGCCGGAACACTCTTTCCCGGCCGACTTTCCGCAACGAACCTAACCGATCACGATCGAAAGTCGATCTGCGATTTTACAAAGCGAGAGACAACCGATTTATCAAGCTCAAGAAAAATCGGTCATTCAATTCTCGACCATCCGCTGCCATTGCTTTACATGCTGTACGTCTTTAAAATGTCTGACGTATCGCAACCATACAGCGAAACAATCCAAAATTTTTTCAAAATTTTTATTTGAAAATTCTGATTACAGGAAAATTACAAGATAATCTCGATTTGGAGGTCTCTAATTTCAGGAAAGGAGAAATGGCAAACACTGAGCCTCCTTTTCGGCACAGAATGGATACAAAAATTTTTAAAAAAATCTGGAGTGTTGTAGCCTTAGGGGTAAGCATTCAGGAATTTTTTCAAATTTTTTACTTGAAAATCCTGATCGTGAAAAAATTACAAAATAACCTCGATTGGGATGTCTCTAATTTCAAGAAAAGAGAAATGGTAAACTGTGAGCACCTTTTTCGGCACAGAATGGAATGCAAAAATTTTGAAAAAAATCTTGATTGTTGTATCCTTAGGGGTAAGTATTTATGAATTTTTTCAAATTTTTTACTTGACAATCCTGATCGCGACAAAATTACAAAGTAACCTCGATTAGGATGTCTCTAATTTCAAGAAAAGAGAAATGGGAAATTTTGAGCACCATTTTCGGCACAGAATGCAATACAAAAATTTTGAACAAAATCTGGAGTGTTGTAGCCTTAGGGGTGAGCATTCAGGAATTTTTTCAAATTTTTTACTTGAAAATCCTGATCGCGATAAAATTACAAAATAACCTCGATTGGGATGTCTCTAATTTCAAGAAAAGAGAAATGGGAAATTTTGAGCACCATTTTCGGCACAGAATGCAATACAAAAATTTTGAACAAAATCTGGAGTGTTGTAGCCTTAGGGGTAAGCATTCAGGAATTTTTTCAAATTTTTTACTTGAAAATCCTGATCGTGAAAAAATTACAAAATAACCTCGATTGGGATGTCTCTAATTTCAAGAAAAGAGAAATGGTAAACTGTGAGCCCCTTTTTCGGCACAGAATGGAATGCAAAATTTTGAAAAAAATCTGGAGTGTTGTAGCCTTAGGGGTAAGCATTTATGAATTTTTTCAAATTTTTTACTTGAAAATCCTGATCGCGATAAAATTACAAAATAACCTCGATAGGGAGGTCTCTAATTTCAGGAAAGGAAAAATGGTAAACTTCGGGCTCCTTCTCGGCACAGAATGGAATGCAAAAATTTTGAAAAAAATCTGGAGTATTGTAGCCTTCGGGGTAAGCATTTATGAATTTTTTCAAATTTTTTACTTGACAATCCAGGTTGCAGGACGGCCTGGTATTTCGGCGCGCGTCAGCAAGTCCAGACTGCAGCATGAGATTACCGTGGCGTGGATTATTGATGGTGTTGGTGAGTCAGAAAATTGTAGAGTCCCGTGGAAAAAGGCCGCGGGCGACTCGCGAACGGAGAAACGCGACAAGGCGACGCGACGCGCTTGTTCGAGGGGAACGGTTCATGATAAATCATCGACTCGAGCGAATGAACGTCGACTCCGGGGAATTGAGACGTGTATCCGCGATCGAGATAAACCGTTAGCTGGAATCTAACGAACGTCGACGCGCGGAAAGATCGTCCGCACGCGTGCGCCATTCCGATCGATGATCGCGAACGGATGAGCGAATCGATGACGCGACTCTTCTAACAAGCCGGCCCGTCAACGACTCTTCGATGCGCTCAAGAAACCCAACGAACACTCACTGCGACCGAAATGTTATAGAAAAATTTGTTCAAAAAAATTCTGAAATAAACACCGCGATGTCTGAGACATGTCAGAATTTTATCAGAATTTTCTCGTGCAAATACACATTTCTGTGGAGCAATCTGTGAGGCAGATCAGGTAAGAGATTATTACATCCGTGGTTGCCAGGAATAGCGCCGCATGTCACAATCTCAAAAAATTTGACTTTATGCATTAATGTCTTGCATAACAAAATATGTCTTGTTGATATGCAGCTATTGGAGAACATATAGGCATACAATTTATACAAGTTTTCTTCTTTTTTAGGAAATTACGATCTACAAAAAAGGTCTAATCACTGAAACTGTAAAATAAATCGTACGGCAAGGAGTTAATTGAGTCATAAAAATAGATTCAAAAGGCTCAGAAAAACAATGCAATTTAACCGATGTCCTACATACGTGAAAGCATTAGTGATCAAATACTTTAAACGGCAATATCTCGAAAGTGAAAGTATGTGACACATGCGGCGTTCTTCCTGAGAACCACAAATATAAGGTTCAGCGTGTTAACCCCTTTGTTGATCGGTCACGAGTTAACTCGTGTTTTCATGCCCAAACGTTGTTGACCGATCACGAGTTAATTCGTGTTTGCACTTGCATTATCAATTTCAATTTATGAAACTCAGGGAAAAATAGAATATTTCGAAATCTTTGTCCATTTCGCGATTGCTGTACAGTTTATCATACTAAAAAAATATTAAAAGTTGTATCAAAGATGTTTTCAAAGTTTCATCTTAATTTATTATGTATAGATGAAGATTAATTACATTGTTTTGCTTCCACATTCAATTACGAAATAATAGCCGGTGCCGTGAGATAGCGTCTGTGTAAAATTGCCGGTCAACAATGTGTTAATTTGAAAGGTATGGATTTCTTATTTCAAATAATAATTACGAAACAATTCGTAATTGAATGTGGAAGAAAAAACAATCTAAATAAACTTCAATAAACTTGATTTATACATAATGAATTAAGATGAAACTTTGAAAACATCTTTTAATATTTTGTTTAGTATGATAAACTGTACAGCAAATTAAGTCTTGCTATTAACCCGGCGACATAAAATATCGTCTGTGTAAAATTGCCGGTCAACACTGTGTTAATTTGAAAGGTATGGATTTTAAAGCAGCTATAAATTGGAGAATCGAACGAACAAATGAGAATCGAAGACGAGGGTTCTGCACGAGAGTGGCGAGTGTTCGGGCGCGTGGCACCGCAGAGTGAGCTCGGGGCAGGAGTCGTTGATCGAGCATAAAATCGCGATTTAATAGTTCCTTTACACCGGCGCGGAGAGGATCGTCGTCCGGAGAGAAGCGCACCTGCAGCGGAACCAATGAATTAGAGACCGTTGTGCCCGGTGTCGCGGCCCGGCCTGGCCCAACGACGACGCCCGAATTAACAACGAATAGACGGTCGGCGTGCTCTACGGTGAACTCGTCGACTCGTTGGCCTCTCGCTGAAATAATGACATCAGGGAGGAGTGTAACGAGCGGTTTCTGTCCGTAGCTACGCCTCCGTAATGACGCGCTCGCCTCGCCGAGCCGCTTGTAAATCCACAAGCCCGTGTTTTACAGGATTTTTATTAGCGTTCCCGCGTTCCCTCGCGAACAAAAGCGTTTGCGCGCCTTTACAACCGGCTTCCGGCCGGCTACGGCCCTGTCCTTCGCGGTTCGCCACGCAAACTCCACGCTCGGGGCGTCCAAGACGCCCTGAAGACGATCGCGACACATCGAGCAATCCTAACTTCGAAAATAAACATGCGTCTCTATCCCCCTCGAATATCGCACAAGGAAGAGTTTTTCAAATCGTGTCTCCAAGTCCGAAGATTGGATCCTTTCAGAGATTTCGCATCTGCCCCAACCTGTAACTTTCGACTCGAAACAGATATCGAGTTGCTGCTTGCTTAAAAAAATCCGAAATGCATTGATCTTTTCAACGATATACTATTTCGCATAGTCTGCTCGTCATTTCGATTGTTTTCCTTAAAAACGGAGTCATCCGACGTCAACAAAAAACTCACCGCCAGCAGTATTTTTCGGTATCTTTCGAACGGTACAAGTTGAATATTAAGGAAATACTTTGTACCGAAGTTATGACGCGAGTCATTCTCTCTAAACACGCCTTTCAGGCGCAGCGGTAATTAATTGCACTCAGCGCAGCGCTATTATTATTACGAAATGCACGGTTTCGCAAGATCGAAATTGTTTATTTAGCTTCGGAGAAGCAAGGCACCTCGATGGAATTTGTTGCACAAGCCGACGGTTCGCGGTCTTACGAGTCCGGAGGACTGTTGAGCTGGTCAGTGGTGGGACTTGTCGGCGTGCCAGGTAAATGGTTCGCTTCTCGGTTCCCGATCGAGGGCTGGGTTTGCGCGAGGGCCTTACGGAGCTAATGGGACTCGCGGGCTGCTCTATAATTACAAAAGATTGGCCACTATCCGAGCGGGCAACGAAGAACGTAGATCGAACGGTGGAGAGAAAGAGAGGGGCCGGATCTGGGATCCTCTAACGTGCAGAGCTCCAGATTATAGATCGATGCATCGTTTTTATTTGCCGATCCGAGGCTCGCATATGCGAACGGGGCCACAGCTGCGCGGAAATTTCGAGGGCTCCGGGAATCGCGACGCGATTAGCCTGGAGGCGATCGCTCGAAGATTCGGATTCGGCTGGCACGAGGGACAATTTTTGCTCGCGTGGACGGCTCGTGCCGACGAGGGAACAGGCGAGGGGAGAGGGGGAGAGCCGATCCAAGCATAATTCGCGCGCAATCGATATCACCTGCCCGTGTCCTCGAACACGGAGAGGCTTTTCCCCTGTGTTTCTCTTTACACGTGTCAACGTGCAACGTCTTCGGCCAGGTTTGCGCGAACCCACCGTGGATCAGGTGAACGGAGGATTCACCTGCCCCGGCCCCGGCAGCTGCGCAGGTGTAATCCACACGGTTTTGTGGACGGGGAACGATACACGCCGGCCTGGGCCCCGGCTACTCGCCGTTTTCGATCCGACGCGCCGCGCCGCGTCGCTCCTTATTCTTCTTCTCGGCCCTGTTGCATCATTTGCAATACCATCGGCCGCACTTTTTGCTCGTCCCGGCGATAGCAAGAAGCCCGCAACCTCGAGCTACTCGACGTCCTCCGGTTTTCCCACCATTTTTCTCCCCAGGAAGCGGTGCCCTCATCGTTCGCGCATGTAATAGCTCCATGAAATCAACGACCTACCGATTCAGCGCCGATTCACCTTCGGAGACTCGATTCATTGTATTTTGTAACCGCGCGCTTGGCTGTGATCGTATCCACCGAAAACCCTCGTTCACCGTTGTTATATTTTTTAGCCATCGGTCGAAGTCGACCCGGGAACCGCCGAGCATTTATTCCGAGAACCACGGTCGATTTTCTTAAAACTGTGCGCGTCGCTGGTACTGTATGTAGGGTATCGATTCCTGGCGAAATTATTCCCATCGGACGCCAAGGTCGAGAGAAGTACAAGCTCAAAGTCCGTTTTTTGGAGGAATCTATGGAGGCCCGTTACTTTTGACGCGAAACAGACGTGGAGGTGAAACTTGCGCAGAAAAATCGAGAGAAAATCAAACTTTCCAGGAGTAAACAGCTCTATTATATTTATTTTCACACAAGTTACTTGTGTTTTTATTGTTTCACCAAAAACTGTTCGTTGACAGTGCTTTCGACGCTGACTCGAACGGTGTCTATTCTGAAGAACCGTTTATCTTCTCGGTTGTGACGGGAAGAAGAACGATTTGATGCGAACAGCCGCTACGAAAACAAAGATAGTGCTTCGTAAATCGCGTGACCGTGTTGCCGTTGCGAGTTTACAGTTCCCCGAGCGCGAGGAGCCCCGTCTACACCTCGCGGTAATCGAATCGGCGCGTAAAAACCATCGACGGATCGGGAAAGGTCACACACAACGTCGGCCGAGAACGGGAGCACTCGGCGACAACGGTTCGCCCCGTTTAGGCGGTTCGTGCGTCAGCGGCTCGACGGTTTCATGGTTCGGAACAGTCGGAAATTCGGCTGGGCTCTCGGTCACGAAACACGGGGCGAGGAACGCGATCGCGAAATTGAGGGCCGAGAAGGAGGAAGGCGTCCGGCACGCGACAAGAACCGAGTGCTGCGCGCACAACGCCCGGCCGAACAGAGACAGAGCGAGAGAGAGCGAGACGGAGAGGGGAAGGGGCGCAAGCTGCAGCCTCTCGACGCGATCGAATGAATCACGTGGAACGCGACCAAGCTATCATTACGCCGGTAATCACGGTCATTTGTCCGAACTGTTCTAATTGAGAGTCGATACCGGCTTGGCTGAGTTATAATGCAAAACCAGCGCAGCAACTGTGCGCACCTTTGCTCGCCACCCTGTTTCCCTTAATTAAAAATTAGCCACGACAGTCTCCAACCAGCACAATTCGCGACGATCATCCCCTGATTCCCTTGATTCGAATATGTCCATTTATAAAACAGATTCAAATGTTTCGTTGAGGATACATTTGTGGCGTTTTAGAGGGTTTGTGGGTTGAGAGTTCTGTTTGGTTCCATGGAGTGAACAGTGATCAGAGGCGAGGCTGCCTCGCTGGCCGAAGTTCGTACTATTATCTAACAGTTAAAGTCGGTCCTCGTTAGACAGCCTGTTATCCTGAATTAAAAATTAGCCACGATCGTCTCCAACCAGCACAATTCGCGACGATCATCCCCCAGAGTCCCCTGAACCGAAAATGTCAATTCACAAAAAGATTCAAATGTTCCGTTGAGGATAAACTTGCGTTGTTTTGAGGGTTTATGGGATGAGAGTTCGGTTTGGTTCCATGGAGTGAACAGTGATCAGAGGCGAGGCTGCCTCGCTGGCCGAAGTTCGTACTATTATTTAACAGTTACAGTCGGTCCTCGTTAGACAGCCTGTTTCCCTTAATTAGAAATTAGCCACGATCGTCTCCAACCAGCACAATTCGCGACGATCATCCCCTGATTCCCTTGATTCGAAAATGTCCATTTATAAAACAGATTCAAATGTTTCGTTGAGGATACATTTGTGGCGTTTTAGAGGGTTTGTGGGTTGAGAGTTCTGTTTGGTTCCATGGAGTGAACAGTCATCAGAGGCGAGGCTGCCTCGCTGGCCGAAGTTCGTACTATTATCTAACAGTTACAGTCGGTCCTCGTTAGACAGCCTGTTTCCCTGAATTAAAAATTAGCCACGATCGTCTCCAACCAGCACAATTCGCGACGATCATCCCCTGATTCCCTTGATTCGAAAATGTCCATTTATAAAACAGATTCAAATGTTTCGTTGAGGATAAACTTGCGTTGTTTTGAGGGTTTGTGGGATGAGAGTTCTGTTTGGTTCCATGGGGAGAACAGTGATCAGAAGCGAGGCTGCCACGCTGGTCGAAGTTCTTACTATTATTTAACAGTTAACGTCGGTTCCCGTTAGACGCACTGTTTCCCTTAATTAAGAATTAGCCACGTCAATCTCCAACCAGCATAATTCGCGATGATCATCCCCTGACTCCCCTAATCCGAAAATATCCATTTACAAAACGATTCAAATGTTTCGTTGAGGATAAACTTGCGTTGTTTTAGAATGTTTGTGGGATGAGAGTTCTGTTTGTATCGGGTTTGGAAAAATTGTGATTTGGTTCCGCGGGGCGAAGAGTGGTCAGAGGCGAGGCTGCCACGCTGGCCGAAGCTCTTACTATTATTTAACCGTTAAAGTCAGTCCTCGTTAGGTTGCAGCCGATAGAGGCGTGGGTCGTGTCGTCGTATATTAGTCCGGAAACGCCTCCTCGGGATCGAGGGGGTGATGGCACACGAGATTAATAGCCAGCGGGTCAAGTACGACGCCGGAGCGAAGTATACGGACAAGAATTACCTTGGAAAGTTACGATCCGAGAGAGCCGGCCCGGAACCAATCGAAAATGCGAACTCGCGAGAGCCCCAGACCTCCGATCGATCGCTCGATCTCCATTCGCCGAGTGAAACACTTTCCAATTAATTCCTGCTAACGAGCACCGGCGACCCTTACGATCTTTTTTCGTACTCGAATCATACAAATCACGGTCTTTGATCCCTGTAGCTTGTTCGCCAATTTTTCTGAAATTTTATATCTATCTTTGACAAATTTCCTAAGCGAATAATTACCAGGAATCAGTTTTTGGTGAAGATACATCGATAAATTACACGATAAACGAAATTCTCGTCGAATAAATGACAAGTTTGATTTTATTTACAATTCGTACGGTTCCTATTTTAATACGTACTCTACTGGAGCTATCAATATACTCATTTCTTATGAAATAATTTTTATTATTTCAAGAATTGTGAAATAAAAATTCTGGAGACGGTTATTTTGACCGCTGACGGTAGGTTCAGTGTTAAATCTACTTCTGAGAAGTTTACCGAAGGGAATAAAAGCCGAGAACAATTTTTTGGTGAAGATAGATCGCGCATCGATAAATTACACGATAAATTAAATTTTCGTTGCATAAATGAAAAGTTTGATTTTATTTAAACTTCGTACGGCTCCTATTTTAATACGTACTCTACTAAAGCTATCAATATACTCTTTTCTTATGAAATAATTTTTATTATTTCAAGAATTGTGAAATAAAAAATCTGGAGACGGTTATTTTGACCGTTGACGGTGGGTTCAGTGTTAAATCTATTTCTGAGAAGTTTACCGAAGGGAATAAAAGCCGAGAACAATTTTTTGGTGAAGATAGATCGCGCAACGATAAATTACACGATAAATGAAATTCTCGTCGAATAAATGACAAGTTTGATTTTATTTAAACTTCGTACGGTTCCTATTTTAATACGTACTCTACTAGAGCTATCAATATACTCATTTCTTATGAAATAATTTTTATTATTTCAAGAATTGTGAAATAAAAAATCTGGAGACGGTTATTTTGACCGTTGACGATAGGTTTAGTGTTAAATCTGTTCCTGAGAAGTTTACCGAAGGGAATAAAAGCCGAGAACAACTTTTTGGTGAAGATTGATCGCGCATCCGCGCAGATGATCGCAGTGCATCCGTTCGTCCTCGGTCCGTCCTCGAGTTTACCCTGGGGATTATCCTCGAGTTACGATGTTTGTTCTCGTCGGTGCACGCGAGAGACTCCTCGATGAAACGATATTGTTAAGAGACCGATCAGATTTTCCGCGATAAGATCGACCGTGGCGCGCAGCAACACCGTCGGGCCAGAGTAATTGCACGATACTTTATATATTACGCTAAGTAATCGCACGGCGGCACACATGCGTTAGGCTAGCGTTCGCGGCTCGGTCTCGGCCGCGCTCGCGCACGCGTTTATGTAACCCGCGCCGAGTGAACAATGAGGCCCGATTAAGATCGACACGTAAGCCGGGGATCATTTCTGAATCGCATTATCTCGATGCGTTAACGAAACTCGCGGATTCTCCGGCCATAATTAACGTACGAACACCTCAATCGTGATGCGCGACGGTTATTTTCTGTGCCCGTGCAAGTTTCCTTCTCGGAAATGGTTCCGATCGAAACACCCACAATGCCTTGAGCAGCTGATTCAGCTTTCGGATGGTTTTCGCTGTCACGCTGCTGTAATAGAACATTACTCGAGCGATGTCGCACGCTGAAACTGCAACTTTGAAAATTTTTAAGTTTGTGAAAAAATGTCGGACACTGCTGTACCCAGGCTCGTTTTAAACGTTGAAACCTCTTCTTTCGATATCCCTGTCGTACTTTTTGTCAGATTCTCTTCGCTGTAAAATGTAGGACAAAAAGTAAACAGTCTTTTTTGGAAATTTTTCGAATTCAAGCGACTCCGCGAAACCGGACAAATTTTTCTCGCGATTTTTGGACTACGATGCGTCTATAGAATAAATATTTAACTTTACAACGAGTCCAAAAACACTGCTCTGCGATTTTTTTCTACGGATTTATCGCACTTTGAATGAAATCAGAACAGGTTAGCACTTCACCAACTGAAGGGTTAATACCTTTAGGATTAATAACTTCGCAAAAAAAATCGCAGGACCATCTACCTTGGCTCATTTTAAAGGGTAGAATCTGCGCTTTCGAAAGTCTCAGGTTATTTTCTTGTAAAAAAAATTTTCTGTATGATGTAGACAAAAAAGTAAAGTTGATCATTTTTTTTTATATTTTCGGATTCAAATGTCTCTGCAGAGATGAAAAAATTTTTCCCAGAACTGAGACCACAACAGGTGCAAAGTTTAGAGTCTCAGCTTTGCAACGAGACCAAAAACTTTGCCGTACGATTCTTTTTCACCATTTTCTGGCACTTTGAATGAGACACGCGACCGAGTAACTCGAAAATGACTAAATCTCAGGTGATGATCGATACCACAACAATCATAACACTGTTGGAAAGAACCGCGGAAAGAAACATTTCCAACAATTCCACGGTCGTAAACGTAATTAATAAGCGAGAATACACTGCGCTGGGTAAATTATCGATCGTTAATTTGATTCGATGCGTGGCGCCGTCCTCGTCGAACCTCTCAGCGAGCATTTAGCACGATTCTCGATTTACGATCGCTAGATCCTCGTGGATCGATGATTCGCCGGACGATTGCGTAATCGTTTAATTGCGAGTTCCACGGGTTTCCGTGGAAATACCTTTAAGCGATGTTCTCTCGTTTAATCCTTGGAGGACTCACTGTTTGTCGTTGGTGGGGGGGAACGAACGATTAGAAAAAGATGTACGGCCGGGCAGAAAATCCTAACACGATTCCGGAGACGTATGGGGCGCGTTGGTGCACCGTCGCGTCGGTGCACTAAATCCTCGAGCACCGGCCCATCCCCCGGCAGGCCAAGTCCGTTCAGTTCCTGGACGCGTCGTCCTGGACAAATGCCCGGATACCGACGGTGGAAGTAATGCGTCTTAGCAGCGCTACTCCGCGAGGCGTTACCGCCATACCATGCAGTTCCTGCGGAGACCATTTAGTGACCCCTGCACGAACGCTAAACGCAGGACCAGCCCTCGATCCACCCCAGACACTGGCCACCCTCAGTCTCCTCCAAATCCATAGTTCTTTCCCAATCCACCACTCCTGGGGAATCCTGTAATCCCATCACAGATCCACCAGACACCTTCAATTTTTCATCCTTATTCACGTACCGTGGCGTGTCCGACCGAAAAGATTGAAAAACGCCCTCGGAGTTTTGATTTACTCGTTGTCGTATCTGACCGAAAGATTGAAGAACGTCCTTAACCCTTGTGCAGTCAACCGGGTACCCGTTTACTGTGTTTCTCCAAACAATTTGTTAATGTTCCTCTAAAACATGTTACAAGATTTCTCTGATTGTCCATACTTTGCTCGCTAATATATTAATTTATAGTCTTATAATGAGAATTTCCGCAAACGAGTCAATACGGAAAGGTTTTAACCCTTATCCGTCCCTCGGTATCAAATTGAAACAGTGAAAAAAGATCGATAGAATAACAAGGTAAACAGTTATTCGTTGGTTTTTTATTCCAATTAACGAGTTAACATTTACATCTCAGGTTTTTCGGTTGTTTTTCGCATTAGAAAAATGAATGTCACGAAGTTTCGGACAAAATGTGCGAATGAAAGAACAGTATAACTTATTTCGGGGAAACTGTGTCAAATATACTTTCTGGTTGACTACACAAGGGTTGAAACGTCGAGGGACTTTTCAGTGACACTTATCCGTGTCGAGGGCCAGAAATCGATTTCTATTGAGATTCATTTATTCGTTGTCGTATCTGACCGAAAGATTGAAGAACATGTTTAACCCTTGTGCAGTAAACCATTTACTGTGTTTCTCTCGACAATTTGTTAATGTTCCTCTAAAACTTATTACAAAATTTCTTACTCGCTAATATATTAATTTATCGTCTTATAATGAGAATTTCTGCAGACTTGTCAATACAGAATGGTTTTAACCCTTATTCGTCTTTTATTTCACGAACTGAATCTGTCCCTCGGTATCAAATTGACACAGTGATAAAAGATCGTTAAAATAACAAGATAAACAGTTATTCGTTGTCTTTTTATCCCAATTAATGAGTTAACATTTATATCTTAGGTTTTCGGTTGTCTTTCGCATTAGAAAAATGAAAGTCACGTAGTTTCTGATAAATTTATGTGCAGACGAAAGAACAGTATAGCTTATTTCGGGGAAAGTGTGTCAAATATACATTTTGGTTGACTACATAAGAGTTGAAACGTGGAGGGACTTTTCGGTGATACTTATCTGCGGCCAGGTCCAGAAATGAATGTTTAGAACCTAATTTAAGTTCAGTATTATCGAAATCAGTTACTTTTTAATTTAGGGATGTCCCGATTTCTTGTAGAGGGGTGTAATTTTTTGAGATTATAAGTAGAAGAGGTAATTGATGGACAGACACCGTTATCTGATGCCTATTCAATAGTCCGGCTCGGCCGGTTCGTTTCGCTCAGGCTTCCTCCTCTCGCGTTTTACGCGAGGGCGTTGACGGGAGGTGGACCATCGCAAACACTCCCCCGAAGTGTCAGTCTCGCGGATAATTTACGTCGTGGCTTTATGGGAGTGTAACTAGCGGGTAGACCGCGCGCGCCGATAGCTCTCGCACGACGCCTACGTCTCGCTTCGAAGGATACCCTAAGTGAAGACTTCATAAACCTTGGCTTGAACCGTAGCCCGAGAAGGACTTCTCCTTTCCTGTTACTATATTTTCACGGTTACACTCCATTATGTAAGTCGCTAAAACCCTCACAAACACTCTCAGAACTCCTCAAACTGCACGCATCAAATGTTACATGCGTCGCGTGTGTTCGACGATGTTCAAACAATTGTAACTTTGTGAGACAAAAAATCGCTGGACGATCTTCTTGGGCTCGTTTCAACCATTTAACTGCGGAATTTAGTTTTTAATTCTAGTTTTCTAGTTTTAATTTTAGTTTTATTAATTAATTAAGATCAAACAATTACGAGAATACACGTCGAACGCCGAAAACGAGGAAGGATTACATTTTCATTTCATAAAAGATTATCAATTCATTCTTGAAAAGGTTATTCTTATTAAAAATTCACCCTCCACGGTGGCGATATCATTGGTTTGGTAATATAAAGGATACATACCGTCAAATAATATTCTTATTACATTTTATTGAAATTTCGAGTTTTTATAGCGAATGGTAATTTTTTATTCTACACGCGACGAGTTCACGGTTAACGGGTCAACCTCTAAACTGCGGAATTTAGTTTCAATAATCGGCCACAGAGTGTGGAATTAAAATCAAGCAATGTCAAAAATACACGTCGAACGCAGGGCAAATGGTGCTATTATAAATTTCACGAAAAACGAGGAAGGATTACATTTATATTTGATAAAAAATTAACAATTCATTCTTGAAAAGGTTACTGTTATTAAAAATTCACCCTCCATCCCCCACGATGGCGATATCATTGGTTTGGTAATATAAAGGATACATACCGTCAAATAATATTCTTATTACATTTTATTGAAATTTCGAGATTTTATAGCGAATGGTAATATTTTATTCTACACGCGACGAGTACACGGTTAACGGGTTAACCTCTTAACTGAAGAATTTAGTTTTAATAATCCCCCACAGAGTGTGGAATCAAAATCAAGCAACGTCAAGTATACACGTCGAGCGCAGAGCAAATGGTCTTATTACAAATTTTACGAAAAACTAGGAAGGATTACATTTATATTTGATAAAAAATTAACAATTCATTCTTGAAAAGGTTACTGTTATTGCACCGAAATAGAGATTTGGATTGACGTGTATACACGTCGAACGCAGTTAACTGGTTGAAGGACGAAAGCTGCCGTTTGAACTGGCATAGATTTTATATTTTTCTGTCCACCTGAAACATTGCGAGACAACCGTAAACCGAGGGTGTTTGTCGAAATGTCTATTTTTTGGTAGAGCGTGCGACAGTCCGCAATCTGGCCGCAACAGAAGGAATCCTAACGAGAATCGAACGGCTGGCAACAATGGACAGATTAGGATTGCCGGCGGTCTTATTCGCGTAACAGAGGGCGATCTTCTTCTGGGGGGGAGGGAGGCGAAATTACAGGTGACGGTGATCCGAATAGCAGACGGATCTCTCGCCGTCAGAGGGGGAACTCATGCAGGAAATCGCTCCTGGTGGCTCTGCCTCCTTTATCTCCGTGTCAGCCGAAGGTTTCACGGTTTCGCCATTGTCGGGCGACGGCGAGACGCAATAGAGGGGACACTCGAAATCTCGTTTGCAAATAAGATTTCACGGTTCCACGGGCTAGTGGATATCCGACGGACCTCCTTACCAGCTCAAAGGATCGCCGACCGGGGATGCGTTCCCGTTTCCGTTTACCTTTCGGTGATCATGCGACGCCCACGTCTGTCCTCCTCCTTAGCGTCGCTATTTGCGACGGACGTTCTTCTGACCTTCTTTTGTTCTCGGGCAATCGCGTGTTTCAGGGTATCATTACACCTTGTGAAGAGGTACATTCGCAGAGAATCCACGAGACGTGGCCTAAACAGACGTAAATGTGATCGCGAGACATTAGGGAAGTCGTTTGTGTCGTCGCTTTGTCCGCGTCTAATTTGTTTCGACGATAAAGGACACATTGTTGGCAAGTTTCGCAATTTCTCCGATGACGGAGCGCTCGAATTTTTATCTCGGAGAAGTGCTTCTCCGATTGCGATGAATCTTGGCTTGTTCGAAAGCGGAAGGTTCACTCGATGATCAAGATTGTTCGCTCGTTCGAAAGTCAATTTTTTATTACTGAAAATTACAAACAAATTTCTCAGAGACAGGTCATGGTTCGACAGCCCCTTAACCAGTTAACTCAATAACTTTTTCAAGAACGAATTCGTAACTTTTTATCAAATAAAAATGTAATCCTTCCTCGTTTTTCGTAAAATATATAATAAAACCATTTGCCCTGCGTTCGACCCGTAGACACGCCATTGTTTGATTTTCATTCCGCGCTCTGTGAGGGATTTTTAAAACTAAATTCCGCAGTTAAGAGGCTGAAGTATCCGTAACATTCAAAAAGATAATAATTAGTAAAATTTCGAAACGTACTACAAACGTCCCTGAAAAATCGTACCGAATTTCAAACTAAAATAGCGAATACTTTACATTAAAAAAATTCTCGAAGAAAAAGAGAACAATTGTCACGAGCAGAAATGGTGCACTGGGTGAGAATATTGGCGACGAGGCGTCGTCGAAGCGAGCATCGCCAAATATAGAGAGCCGGTTCTGTCTGTTAACCTCGGAGAGGTGAAAACGTAATTAAGAATGTAGCTTGATTAAAGCGCGTTGCGCGCCGCGGGACGATCGAGTAAAAGCGAGATAATAACCGAGCGGGCTCCATGTGTGGCACGGTTAGCAGCCCATCCATTTTTCTGGCTGCTTGTTGTTTCGCGCCAGGGGTCCCTGGATCTCGGCTCGCGCGCGCTGCCCCCTCCCCTCCCCCGAAAATCCAGC
The DNA here is from genome assembly GCA_028455805.1 of Lasioglossum figueresi. Taxonomy (NCBI): domain Eukaryota; kingdom Metazoa; phylum Arthropoda; class Insecta; order Hymenoptera; family Halictidae; genus Lasioglossum; species Lasioglossum figueresi. The sequence continues at coordinate 3,566,937 of CM052204.1, forward strand.
GGGCCTAATCCGGTCCGTGGACCCCGACGTAATCGTAATCGATGAGGCCCAGTGGCCGCGGAATCGGTGAACGCGGGCACAATGAAAATTCCGAGCGTAAAATGTCGATGTTCCGGACGTCAACGGCGTGGCGGCTGTCCGGAGGTGTCACAGGGCCCGCTGAGACTCGTCCAGGCCCCGCCAGAGCGCGCTGCGACTCCTCGGGCCCCGCTTTAGGGCCAGTCATCCCGCTCTCATCGATCTTGTTCGATTATTCCGTGATGGGCGAAAAAGAGAGGCTCGCTCCGACGACGCACAAAAGGAAGAGGGGCACCGAGTCGTTATAAATCGTGGGCCGATTTGATTTCTATTAGGCGACGCTTTGTTCCCGCCTCGCGGGAGACTGTGGTACCCATGAGCGTTAATGGTTTTGCTGGAATGTTTGTTTTGTTATTCCTTTTCGATGAAAATCTTCGAGTAAGCTCGAAGATGGGAATTTCTTCACCTTTGACTTGTTGCAACTTTGACGAAGAAAAATCGGAGAGCAATCTCTCTATGCTTGTTTGAAAGAGCAAACACTGCGCTTTCGGAGTCTTGAAGTAATTTTTCGTTTCAAAAATTTTGCACCGAGTTACAGGTGGAACAGTGAAAATTGTCATTTTTTGGAAATTCTTCGGACTCGAATGCCTCCCATGAGATCAAAAAATTTTTTTCTTGACCTAGACCACAATCGGTGCGAAGATTGAAGTTTTCGCTTTCCAACGAGACAAAAAACGTTGAGTTGCGATTTTTTTTCACCGATTTATCGCAGTTTGAATAAAGAACAGTGCAGAAAGGCGAAATTGGAAGAAAAATTAATGCGCCCGTAGCGCGCGGGGGGCCCGAAAGGGGAGATGGCCACGCGACGCGACATTTCTTACAAGCCGGGCCCATTGTTCCCGAACGATTCTTCGACGGGCCCCCCACCCCACGTTCTCCATTTAACCCCGACAAAATTACCAATCGATCGGCAATCGTGGCGTTTGTATCGACCAAAGAGAGAGAGGGGGTAGCGACAGGCCCATTCTGCCGTTCTCCGTATATCAAAGGTCCCAAGGCGGGACAATGACCGTGAAGAAAAGCTATTACAATCGTGGAACGATTAGCCCGATCGTTTTTTGGCTGCCCCGTCGAGGCGGAATCACGAGGAGGGCATTCACTGGCTTTACGAGGCAACAATGACTGGGCCTATCCACGGGGCCCGGCGCTCTCTCTATCCTCCTCTATCGGTGGGCCCTGCTCAAACCAGAGATGATTAACACGCTTGCCTACCTTATTCGATCCGGCGAATACGAGCTGCCAACGATCGAACGATTCGGTAACGGGAGGGCGCCGATAATTGCCGTTATTAAACGCTCCGAATATCGGGCCCACGGGTTGCAATAGTCCCAAAATCGTCGGACACTGTCTATATTACACAGAGAGTTCCACCTCACTTTTCTTCGACACTAAACAAAAATATTGGAAGAAAATGTGATTATGTTCGTAGGGCCCAATCCGTAGTGGGGGAAAAAAATTTTCAAGCTCGCAGTTTTAGAGTTTTCGGGATCATCGATGCTCAATAATTTTATCTTCAAACAATTTTTCTGGCAGGTCCCAAAACTTTAGAATTTTTTGATGACTCTGATGATATTTTCTGTGAGCTATATGTATTGTAAATATATTACTGTTTGGTGAACTGTCCAACTTTTTTGGTGGGGCTCTGGATCTTTCCCATGGATCGGATTCGTTAATATCGCGAATTGAATTGAAACTGGCGTGTTGCACGTGTCGTTTTGATTCGGGGCCGGGGAAAGTGCATCGTGGAAACGAAACAGAACCGAGGTATGAAAGCATCGACGCCTCGTAGACGCCCTCGTGCTCGATTTCCGACGAGAAGATCTCTCGATCGGTTCCTCTGATCCTGCTGGCACCTCCTCCGCGTCTCTCGCCCTCTCTCTCTCTCTCTCTCTCTCTCTCTCTTGCTTTCTTTCTCAGCTCTCTCCGTTTCTCCCAATCAGTTCTCCTCGAGTTCCTTTTGTCGATCGAGGGGGGGAGAAGCTTGCCGTTCGATCGGCAACGATACACGTCCACCGGATTAATCGCATCAACGGCTGATCCTGTTAATCCAATTCCTCCGGTCCGATAAGATCAACCGAAGGGGGCCGACCGGTCGATAAGGAAATTTCGAGCGGCTCGCGGTACCTTCGAATCGATCTGTTGGAAGACTGATAACCGGGCCGGTCAGTTCTGCTCCGGAAAAGAATCGTTTAATGTTGTGCCCCTATAAAACACTCAGGATCTACCGAAACAACCGTGGGGTGTGCCAAGAAAATTCTATAGCTTACCAAATCATTACAGAGCTCACGCAAACGGTATAAAGCGCATAGAAAAAATTTGGAATTCACTGAAAAACATAGTAGGGGCTCTAGAAAAATTCTATTACTTTCGGAAAAATTCTAGAGCTCGCTAAAACAGATCGTAGGGTGCACCAAAAGATTTTAGACCTCACAGAAAAATGTTTAGAACTTCTGGAGAAATTCTGAAGTCCACCAGAAAAAAATTCTAGAGCTTACCAAATCATTACAGAGCTCACGCAAACGTTGTAAAGCTCATAGAAAAATTTTGGAGCTCATTGAGAAACATTTTTTGGCTTCTAGAAAAATTATGTACCTTTCGGAAAAATTCAAGAGCTCGCTAAAACATATCGTAGGGTCCACCAAAAAATTCTAGAGCTTCTCAAACAGTTCTAGAGCTCACAGAAAAATGTTTAGAGCTTCTGGAGAAATTCTAAAGTTCACCAGAAAAAATTCTAGAGTTTACCAAATCATTTCAGAGCTTACGCGAACGTTGTAAAGCAAATAGAAATTTTTGTAGCTCACTGAAAAAGATAGTAGGACCTGTAGAAGAATTCTGTAGCTTTTGGAAAAATTTGAAAGCTCACTAAAACAGATCGTATGGTCCACAAAAATTTTTTAGAGCTTCTCAAACAGTTCTATGGCTCACAGAAAAATTGTGTAGCTTTTGGAAAAATTCTGAAGTCGACAAAAAAAATTCTAGAGCCCCTAGAAAAATTGTAGTGCCCGCGGAAATAGTATACTAGGAATTGATCAAGGACTATAGCACTCACGATCCGATGTTTCTCGATGGGGGTGCGACCGAGGTGCCCGACGGTGTTAATGTACAACCCGGACTAGCCTAATATTGTTTCCGGACGGTGCTGGAAGAATAGCCGGCGCGTTTCATTGGGGAGAGAGGGGAAGATAGAGGGGTGAAGAGGGAGGAGGAAGAGGAACGAGGCAGAGAGGAGGTGGATCAGCATCGTTATTAATGGGCACGATTACTCGGCGAAACTCGCGCCTTTGTGCGAGTTGCCAGCCTCCTCCCCAACCCTTACCTCTCCCCCGGCCCACTCCGCGGGGCCCACAATACCCACACGAGCATTCTTCCTTTACACCTGTACAAGCCCTTCTAAGTTATGCGCGAGATCCTCCCACAGAAACAATGCACCCGCGCTGTGCTCCTCTTCAACCCCCCGGCCGCCCCCTCAGTCTCGTTTCGTTCGACAGTTCCGTTCGCTCCTGACTCCTCTTAATAGGCCTCGTCATTTTTCTATAGGCTGTGCAATTTTTTGTAACGCGTCCCACAATTTTTGCTACGTCCATTACAATATTTTCCGAGCGCTAAAATTTTTTCTACAAATTTTTTCGTGACTCTAGAAACTTTTCTACCGGTTTCTGGTAGACTCCATATTTTTTCCCAGACTCTTAAAAATTTGTCTGCGCGTCCCACGCCCCCAGGCTGGGCAATTTTTGTAACGCGTCTCACAATTTTTGCTACGTTCATTACAATATTTTCCTAAAATTTTTCCTACAAATTTTTTCGTAACTCTAGAAACTTTCCTACCGGTTTCTGGTAGACTCCACAATTTTTCCGAGACTCTTAAAATATTTTCTACACGTCCTACAGTTTCCTCACAAGTCCTAAACTTTTTTCGTACACTCTACAATGTTTCTGGTTGTTCAGAACATTTTTATGCAGACACTAAAATTTTCTTCGAGCCCTACAAATTTGTTTACAAGCACTTTGATACCCTGTCAAAATCAGATACCTCGCAGAATCGACAAACCCAATGCTCGAGATCAGCGAAGTTCTAATCAAAAACTGATTAAATTATCAAAGAAGCCAACAGTGCTCTCTCACGACTCGCCAGACACATGTACGACCCTATTAAAAATCAGTAGAAGAACGTCCGATACCCCGAAACCGAACGAGGGTGAAACGATCGTTTTCAGTTTCCAGAGCGGAGCTCGTTTCACGGTGAATTGAATCCGGATAGATTCGGGAGCAAAGGATCGCGAAAGGTTAAACCTAAGTCCCGTCAGCTGGCTAGAAAATGGCTGCTGTTCTTGAACCTCCCGGAGAGGGAGGCAATCGAAGGAAGGTCGGATAATCGTGTCCCGAGGGAGAGAGGGACTCTCCTCGAGCCAAAAGTGACCGGGATTTCGCGTAATCCCGTTTCCGGGGGCATCGGGGGTCAGGGCTTCTCACGAGTTCTCTCGTTGACTTCGAGACGCTTTCACTGCGAGATTCGCTTTGGTCCCCTTCGTTTGCGGTTCCCCGCAGCTGTGCCTCTGTACCTGGGCCCACAAGAATCCGTAAGAGCCCTCAGAAACGTAGAATTGATCCTCGTCTCGCGTCGAAAAGACGGATCATCCGCGGTGACTCGTGTACTTCGCCCAGAATCGAAATAGACTCGGATTTTTCGAGGAACTTCTCGGCAGAAGGGACGCAATCGGGGTCGATCGACTCGGAAAATTGGTCCGAAGATAATCTCGGTAGTCTCGGGGATTCGATTACTCGGTTATAGACGCGTCGCTGGCGTTGCACGCGATTTCCACGCCGTTTCGCAAATCGAGGCGAGGCCGGTTATTCCGTTGGACAGTATGTCGCTGGAAAATGGAGCGATTCCCGGTGTTTCGTAATCCCCCACGGCGAGATCGAAGGGTCAGTCTCACGTCGAGTGTGAAACTGAGGGATCCCGGGCCGGGCCGGGTCGATCGCAAGGATTTGCCGGACCTGCCGGCGGGATTCGTATGCTCTGACGTATCGGGGGAGCAATCCGCGTGACAGCGGCGATCGACTGATCACCGGCTTGATATTCCGAGCTAGAGGCTTACCGGAGAAATTGGAGGGTCGTGGGGACAGTGCTGAGCTCGCAGAAAAATTTCGAAGGGTGTAGATCGCGTGGAAAAGCTGTAGGATGTGCCAGAAACATTGTTAGAAATTATAGAGAAATTTATCGGGCGTATGATCGAAGTTTGTGGCTCGTTGAAAAGTTGCGAGGGCTTCATAGAAGTTGCGGGAATTAGCAAAAAAAATTATCAAATTGAAATTCTCACGGATTGACTGGAACACCGAATTTTCAGACCCAGGACCGGACCGAAAGGCGCCCGAATAACCTACTGATCGTTTCAGTTACGCGGACGAGTTCGTTATCCGAAAATTTCTCCGTTGGCCGAGCTCGTGTTGCCTTCGTTTCGATTTCCGTGCGTCGTCCGGATGTCGATAGCTATCTCCCGGCCGCGGCGACAAGATTTATTTGCCTCGCGCTATCTGGCGCACCGGTCTTTGATTTACGCGTAAACGCCTCGTGCCGGCCGTGTTGCCGACCGATAAGCTTTAATTGAGTCGCGCCCGTTAATTAATAAGAGACCGCCGCACCTCGGTCCCTCGCGTCAACGAAAACGATCCTCGATCTTCTCGTCTCGGCCTAGATCGGTGCCCGAGGGAACGCCAAAACAAAAGGAAGGATCTGAACACTTACCGGGTACTCGAGGCCGCTTCTGACTGGACGGAATATCTCACGCTGCTGCGGAACCAGAGGCGTAGCGTGGCCCTCCCGGGCCCTCGACACTCTTACAGTAGCCCTCTCCCCGCTACTTTCCACCTTCGTGTAAATTCGCAGACCTAACATTTCTTTGGAAGACTCTACTACCTTCCTATTAGATCTGTATTCTTTTTGGAGGCTCTCAGAATTTTTCTACAGACCCTAGAATTTTTTCGGTATCTCACTTTTATTCCGTGATAATCACCTTTTTGTAATTAATTATAGCCAATGCCTCGATGGCGGGGGCTCCGCGAGTGACAGGATAGTGACAAGATTACCACAAGCGCATATGCGTGAATTATCATTTAATTTATTTTAAGTTAAAACCTTTTTTTACAACGATATCTTACAATGACGCTTTTTACATTCGAAATTAAAACCGCGACGAAACTGCGCGTGTCCGTCTCGCTCGCTCCTCCCCATCGACTGTTCCACTCCCTCTCCATCGGTGGGCGGGCTTAAACGCCCCGCCCCTCATCCCCACGGAGTCCTTTGCACGCCTCTCACACGCTCGCGCGAGCGTCTTTATACAAACACTCTACACGCTACTCCCTAATAATACTATTACGAGAATAACCTCCCCCGTTCGCTTCCCCTTCTTCGTCCGCGTGGCTCTGGGACCTGTCCGACGAAGAATCCGTGGGCGGGGCGATCGGGAAGGTAGGCAAGGGGCGTATCGGTTCGAGTGGATCGCGAATTCTTACTTTTCAGTCTTTTCGAAGTCTTTTCTCTGGGAAATCACAACGTCGTCGAGCCCCCTCCCGCTTTCTCGCCCCGCCTTCGGTCCGTCCCACATCTGCTGGCTCCGCCCATTTGGCCCGCCGCGAGCTCGAGCGATCGATCTGCCCCCGACACACCTTCGATCGTGTCCACGGTCGATCTCCTGCTCCGGAGAGGCGAGTAGACACATTGAACACGCACAAACGGACGCCCGAGACTTCTGGCTTCGATTCTCGAAGCGAGCAGGATGTAAAAGTGGAGTTTCCGGAGCGGGGGATCGATAGATCGAAGCGGGGAGGGGGGCTGGTCGCGGCTTGCGATCGATCCTCGACGATCAGCGCGCGGTCTCCGCCCGAAACGTTCCGACGATCGGCAAACAGAAAGGATCACAATGCGGTCTCGAGCTCGTGGTCAACTCGATCTCTTAGACGAGTGCCTCGCGATTAATTAATTAATTAATTAGAACGATTAATGAATGGAGAATCGGCCGACGGGCCGATCGGCGACGACGATAATAGGTGTGTAATAAGAATAATAACGATAATCGTCATTTACGGCTATTAACCTTTTCGCTCGCGATAAATCGTTTTAATTACCATCGCTCGACTATCTAGATGCAAATCTTACGATGCGCAATTAACCGCTAATTTATGCACAATCACCTTTTTCCACTCCTCTCCGCGCTCTCTCTCCCGCAGGTTTTGCCTGGGCCGCTTTCCCGTGTTCGCGGCGGCGTTCATCGGTATTTTTGTTTATACATATATATTTATATTCAATTTTCTTTCATATATATATATAAAGATTTATTTATTTATATTTATATATATATATATATATATATATACTCGGTACAATAACGGTACGCAATCTCGAAGATACAAAATTTACAACGCTTTTCCGCTTCTTTTTCTCCTCGCACGCTTAGTTAGTTTTTTTTACACGCTTCCGCCTAGCTCCTTCCCGTCCTTGCCCGCGCCGGACATCATTTTTGGTAGCTAGTTTACTCTGTTCCCATTACGCTCGGGGACTAGTCTCGCCTGTCGACGCCTCGACCCGGAAATTCCGCCTTCAAACCGCATCCAACATTCCCGTCCCTTCTCAATCTTTCCCGAACACATTCGAACTCGAACAACGGGGGCTCGAGGCGTCGAAAGCGATGAAACGAGCTCAGAAACGACGCGCCCCGGCTCGCTTGACGTGATCCGGAGCGGACCGGCCCGATCGGAAGGTAAGCCACGCCCTCGCGGGCTCCGGACGTATGGAAACGCCTTCGTCAGGCCACGCCCGCGCGGGCTTCGGGCACCGAGAATGCTCGCGCGCGACTTAAACGAAACTCTGAAGATTGCACGACGTCTCTGTCGACGATTCCGCACGAATAACAGCACACTTACACGCTAGAACGTCCACTGGCCTCCGAGGACCGCCTCTCGATGTTCCCGGGGTTTCATACCCCGACGACTTCCGGTCGCTCCTCCCTCGAACTATGTACAGTCTCGACTGCGGACGTGATATTCCTGGTCTCGCGTTCACAGCTCATCCTACGGATTGGTTCCACGCGTCCCCCGGATGGGCGGAGTCGCCGTTGGAACCTCCTCGATCCGCAACAAACCGTCCCAAACGAATCGTGCTCGAGGAACAGGGATCGTTCACAGAATTCTTCCGTAGACCGTGTGGGCTTCGCATACACTTAGCGTTCGTATAATATGTACAAGTATATTAATTAGACTCGATACAAGTTAGCTGACTTCGTTTGTACTTGGGGCCGGGCTCGTAGGCCCTCTGGATAGAGAACTTTACATATTTACAGAGGCGACGCGGGACCGCGAGTGTAGCACGGGGCGGGGGTTGGAATTGGGGGGGGGGGGGGTATGTGTTTCTGGTGGCAGAGCGAAGGGGTAGAGACAGACGAGACGAGAAACGATTGCAAAATGGGGAAAGGGAAAAATCTTTCGTCGCGATTGGAAAAATCGTTCTCGATTCCCCGGTCTCGCGCGTCTCTCCCCCTCCAGACCCGTGTCAAGAGGGACAGAGTGGGGAGCACGACTCGATTACGCTCGTACGAGAGTGCCGGGCTGCGTCCCGAGCCGGTGATCGCTCGTGATTCATGTGTACTCCGATCGCCAGCCGGTCTGAAAGCAAACAAACATCCGTGTTCTTTCTCTCGATCTTTCACATGCCTCCCCGTCGTTATTCTACGCTTTTATCATACACCAATCGTCGCGTCCATCGAATAGTTCGAGTACACCGTTGTGGGGCAGTGATGGCTTCGGAGGGATTCAAAGGGCTTCCAAAATTGATGTACCGGTTCCGGTAAACTCACCATCGCGTTCGTGGTCGCGGCCAACTGTAGACCCTGAAGACTCGTCATGTGATGGGAATGGGAATGCGAGTGCGAGTGCGGGTGTATGGGGGGCGGCGCCGGTGGCGCAAAACCTTGATGAAGACCTCCGGCCACGCCGACACCCGTGTGATACATGTAATGCTGCATCGCCGGATGCATCGTGTGATGATGCTGCGACGTGCCTGCAAATACAACACGCGCAACGATCGTTTAACCACCTGTTTTCACTCTGATCGGCATTCCGAACGCATAGAGACAATTTTCTAGGAAACCCTTGAACTTACCCATAGGCGAGCCAAATCCAGAATGGAACGGTTTGTTGTCCAGGTCCAGATGTCCGCTGGCCTTGATCATGTCTCCCATCACACCTCCAAGACCCAGGCATCCGCCAGCCTTCTTCTTCTTGCTCTTCGACGAGAGCTTCCGGTTCCTCGTCTGTATGCCCTCTTTCTTCATCGTCAGCGGCCGGTTCACCTGCAAGAGTCGTAGCCAACAATTCGTTGAGTCGAGCCGATACATCTAGGCCGTGTCTCGGGTTAGGCTCAAACAGGGATAGAAAGAGACGGTTCGCGCGGATTCAGTGAACTCGGGACGATCGCGGTAAGACGACCGGGGACTTTTGCGCGCGATGCAGACGGCCAGCAATTAACCAATCCCTCGGATTCCTGGTACCGGGACGGCTGAGAGACAGCAATCATCAAATCGACGCCGCAACCTTTGTCCACTTCTGGCTCGTGCCGGCTGGGGAGATCTTTCCTCTGGGGACGGATTCTAAGTGGAATTGGACACATTCGGTGGGACTGCAGTCGAAGTGAAACCAAATACATTAAACCGAAACCTTTATCGAAGACGACGATTTGGCTACCAGGGTGTACCCCATCGTCGTAGTTGTTTAATCCTCTAGCTAGTCAGGTCTAGTCCTGTATCAAGTCATGTAACCTACTCCTTTAGTAGCCTATCTAATCCTCAACCTAATTATCTGTCTCGTCCTCTATCAAGTCCCCTAGCTAGTCCTCTATTTAGACATCCAAGAAGTCTTCTCTATATCGTTCTCCATCCTCTATCTTCACCACCCCACTGGCCCCCAATCAACAAATCCAAAGCTACCGGAACAATAGCCAACAGGGTGTACCCCATCTTAGTAGTCCTCTATTAATTCCTTCATGTAATTCACCACTTTGTCGTCTGTCCAATCCTCTAGCTAGTCAGGTCTAATCCCGTACCAAGTCACGTTCTTAATCCTCTTTTTAGTAATCCAGCTAGTCCTCTACCCTATCGTTCAGTCTAGTCCTCTATTTAGACATCCGAGAAGTCTTCTCTATATTGTTCTCCATCTTCTATGTTCACCATCCCGCTAGCCCCCTGTCAACGAAATCCAAATCTACCGGAACAATGCCCAACAGGGTGTATCCAATCGTCGTAGTCGTTTAATGCTCTAGCTAGTCAGGTCTAATCCTGTATCAAGTCATGTACCTAATCCTCTAGTAGCCTATCTAGGCCTCTACCTAATGATCTGTCTAGTCCTCTGTCAAGTCCCCTAGCTGATGCTCTATTTAGACATCTAACAAGTCTTCTATATCGTTCTCCATCCTCTATCTTCGCCACCCCACTAGCCCCCAAGCAACAAATCCAAAGCTACCGGAACAATAGCCAACAGGATGTACCCCATCTTAGTAGTCCTCTATTAATTCCTCCATGCAATTCACCACTTTGTCGTCTGTCCAATCCTCCAGCTAGTCAGGCCTAATCCCGTATCAAGTCATGTACCTAATCCTCTATTTGGTAATCCATCCAGTCCTCTACCCTATCATCAGTCTAGTCCTGTACCTAATCATTTGTCTAGTCCTCTATTTAGACATCTAAGAAGTCCTCTCTATATTGTTCTTCATCCTCTATCTTCAGTACTCCAACAGCCAAATCTACCTGATCCCTGTTACCTGAACCACAATTTCAAGGTCTCCCATCACTTCGAAACCTTGCATCTAGCACAATCGCAGCTCCCTACTAGCAAATTCACAAGGCCCAGAATCTCCATCGCCCATCCCGGACCATTTCAAGACCCACTGCACAACCCAAAGATCTCAAACGGGGGGTCTAGCTCGTCTCTCATGCGCGTTGGGGACCCAGTCGAGTAAATTCGGGCGGTATCGCGTAATTCCGAAGAATGTCGTTGACCGTGGTCCTCGACGTTGTCACCGTCGTGTCTGGACGTCGTGGACGGCCAGCGCAGAGGACAGAGAGAGAGAGAGAGAGAAATGTGCGGCACGGGGAAAAGGACGAGGGAGGATGATGCCTCGGCCGCCACCTCGAGCGCGCGCGGTCCGCTCGCAATACCAGGAACCTTTTCCTTAAGTTGGCAGTTGCGTCACGTCGCGGCAACTACAAAGCAAGCCTCCACCTCCTCCCCCGCTCGCGCATTTCCCTTCCTCCCCCTGGCACCCGCCAGACCCCCTCTGCCTCCGGTGCAGCATACCGCACTTGCATACCTAGTTATTTCGTACTTAAGCATCGCACGCCGCTCCTACGGCGACGCCGACCCACCCGAAAAAAAAAATTTGCGAACCTTTATAGGGCGTCGACTTATCGGGATCGACGACGGGCTGATCTGGTTTGTTATGGTGTTGTTTAGTTTTGCGAGGAGGATTATTGGCGCGGTTATGGAGATGACAATTCCAGAGTTTGGACAAAGAAAAAGGGCATTCTTCAGGGAATTCTCCACCCTACTCGCTACATTATCTATTACATCATCCGCTACATCATCAAGTATTATATCGACACCAAATTTGACACAAAAATCGTCCAAAAATCCACGGCGATGAATTGAACGTAGAAGAGAAGCCTGTAGAGAGCAATAATTAAAATACCGACAAAATGATAACTCAAACCTCCCTAAAATCGCACTGACAATATCATACTAACTCTTAAGCATCGCACGCCGCTCCTACGGCGACGCCGACCCACCCGAAAACAAAAATTTGCGAACCTTTATAGGGCGTCGACTTATCGGGATCGACGACGGGCTGATCTGGTTTGTTATGGCGTTGTTTAGTTTTGCGAGGAGGATTATTGGCACGATTATGGAGATGACAATTCCAGAGTTCGGGCAAAGAAAAAGGGCATTCTTCAGGGAATTCTCCATCCCACTCGCTACATCATCAAGTATTATATCGACACCAAATTTGACACAGAAATCGTCCAGAAATCCACGGCGAAGAATTGAACGTAGAAGAGAAGCCTGTAGGGAGCAATAATTAAAATACCAACAAAATGATAACTCAAACTTCCCTAAAATCGCACTGACAATATCGTTCTAACTCTTAATCCCTTGCACTACTTTCACGAGTCTGACTCGTGATGAAAATTTTGTGCCAAAATTGAATATCACGAGTTTGACTCGTTGCTACAATTCCATGCCAAACATGAATATCACGAGTTTGCTCGGCTCCTCCCGCGACCATTCCGGCGGGCAAGTTTGGCACGGCTTTTTCAGAGTTTCGGCGTAGTGCAAGGGGTTGAGCACAATCCAACTATTAAAAATATTCACGGCGATGAATTGATGATGAATACTAACTCCCACGGAAGGTTTAACCATCGGATCGTCCTGAAAGCCGTTGGAGCCGTGCGAAAACCGAGGACGATCAGCGTAATAAAGAAAAAGGGGTCATTAAGGGGGGCAGTACGGTGTCCCACGAGTTCGCGGGAGGCCGGTACGGGTGAAGGGATTCGACGCGGTCAGTTCCGAGCGATTTGAATACAATACGAGCGGATTTTAATAGGAACCGCTGTCCGAAAGCTCGGGCACGAGGTGCAAACAAAGGGGCGAGGACGCTCGGGGACGCGCGTTGCGACGCGTCGAGTCGCAGCGCGCCGGAAAGCCGACGAGTCGGATTCGAAATGCGGATCGATGCGGTCGCACACGATGCACAACAGCGGCGAACGCTTGTGCACCGATCGCATACGTAATCGACGGGATCTTGTCGCGGACCCGCCGACAAGGGGTCAACGAATCAAAGATTGCACGCGGCCCACCGTTCGTTCGAATTTCCCCTCGGATCGCGATCGATTCGGGGAACCTGCGGGACGCTCCTTGATGCGCCGCGTGACGCGCGAACGATGCGCCCCGTCGGTCCTCCGAATTCAATTCATACTTTCCCTCGGGGACCCGTTCGCGGACGGCTCTCCGCTTCTGCGTAACGCGGTTTTACAACTTCCTCGAGCGAGAGAGACGAATGGTTCGGCGAATCCGAGGCCCGTGACGCACACCTCGGATCGATCCGTGATTTATCCGCGAGTGGTTGACGCGCGTGAGCCGCCTGACAAGCTCGGAGGAAGTGTGAGAAACGGAGAATCCTCCTGCCGACGGATCCGATCCTCCTGAACACCCTCCGGAGATTCAGGACTTCGAAATACGCGTCCCACTCGATGAACAAGCATCCGTTCTTAACGCTGATTCTGCGCTTATCAGGCTACACTCTGACGGACATTTTTTCGCATCAATTTCGTCGCGGTGTCTTACGAAATTCCTACGCAAAATGTCCGTAGTTCCAAAGACTTGATGAAATATGCATGAATTTATATAGATTTTCTGTGCTTTTTAATATGATATCTGTGAAATTATAATACGCGTCATTATAATTTGAATTATTGTAAAATAAAATAACCCGAAACCGGCCTTTTGCTATCAACTTTAGATAAGCAGCTGTAGAATATTGATCTTTGACGATTACTCGGAAGATAAGCGATTTACGGCAACTTTCGACCACGCCAGAACCCGCCTCGTGTATTCAGGGAACCGCAGTTAAGATTTCATGAATTTTCAAGGGTTGCGGGTTTAAATGCAGCGTTTCTAGCAGGACCCGACGCGCAGTCGTTCTTTCATGGCTCGGGAACGGACCGCCTAAAATTATGCGGCTATCGGTCGATCTACGGACCACCGTTCGCGATCGAGAGACAGGCCGCCTCTGTTTCCACGTGGAAATCCGCCGAGTTTCTCTCCCCCCGTGTCGTTTTAAATTTAAATCTCCCGAACGATCCTCCGGACCTAGAGCAACGACGACGGTACAACGATTTCTGCCGCGCACCGTGCCGGAGAGCCTATAAATTTTTCCGAAACACCAAACATTGATCCATATTTCACTCAACAAATAAATTTTATCATTTTCCTATTTTTCTCTCACTTAGAAAAAAGTTTTCAGAAGATCTGCGTATGTCAACGCGAAGAGCGCTAAAAGACGAACGAATTGCAAATTTTGTTTCCGAGCAAAAACGAGCTAACGTGCTTTTTCTTGTTTCTCCAAGCTTCTCGAGGATCTGCCTCGTCTAAATTCGATGAAAAAGGAATTATACGCCGACAAAATTTTTGCTCGATGAAGGGGACGCAATTAACCAACGATCTCTATAAATACAGTCCTCACAAATGTCCGTCTGTTTCCCGAAGACGGATAAAAGTCGGGCGCGAGCACGTTCCGCGACGGCCGCGGGTAATCCGTGTATTTTCGACTAGCGATTTCGAGCGGGAACGCTATCGGCCGGCTCTATCTTAACGACGTTCCCCTTGTCCATCTCTCTCCCTTTCTCTCTCTCCTTTCTCTTTTCCTCGTCCAGCACAGAGAGCGTCTATCTCGAATAATCTCCGAGGCGAGCACTCGGCCCGGAGGCGTACCGGACGCGACCGGTGGCAGCTTCGAGAGAAACTGCCGAAGATTCTGCTCTCGAAACGATCGATCTTCGCCCTGGCCGGTCAGCCATCGCCTCCTTATTTTCTTTTCTTTTCGTTTCCCTTCCCCTTCGCCTCCCTTCTCCAACCAGTTACCCTCTTTCCGTTCCCGGCCTCTCCTTCACGACGTCCGGAACTTTTAATTCGGTTCGCGACGGGTCACCGGGAACCCCAATCTTCGTACGTCTCGTTTTGTCTATCCGATTTTCCATATCGATTTTTACATCGTTCGTCATATGTCGTATTTAGGAATTTTTATCAGAGAAACTATCGTACCTTTCACATTCGGATTTTTTGCACACATTCGTTGGTATTTGAAGTACGCGTGTGATTTTTTTCAAGTATAAATAATGAAAATTACATGATCTAACATTTTTTTATAGAGTAAGACTGAAACTTCTTATGATCCTCATGTTTTCGCGCATTCGTGAATTTTTTTCAGAATAGCTGTTGAACCTACCACATTGGAATTTTTTACACGTATTTATTGATATTCGAAGCACAGGTGTAATTTTTTCCAAGTAAAAATAATGAACATTACACGATTTAAAATTTTTTTTATAGAGTAAGCTGATCCATCTATTGATCCTCATGTTTTCGCACAGTCGTGAATTTTTGTCAGAAAAGCTGTTGAACCTACCGCATTAGAATTTTTTACACGTATTTATTGATATTCGAAGCACAAGTGTAATATTTCTTAGTAAAAAAAATGTAAAATTACACGATTTAAATTTTTTTCTATAGAACAAGGCTGAATCTTCTAATCATCCTCATATTTTCGCGTATTCGTGAATTTTTTTTAGTATAGCTGTTGAACCTACCGCATTAGAATTTTTCACACGTATTTATTGATATTCGAAGAACAAGTGTAATTTTTTCCAAGTAAAAATAATGTAAAAATTAATTTATAGAATAATGCTGAACCGTTCTAATGATCCTCCTGTTTCCGCGCATTCGTGAATTTTTTTCTGAAGAGCTGTTGAACCTACCGCATTGGAATTTTTTACACGTACTTATTGATATTCGAAGCACAAGTATAATTTCTCGACGTAAAAATAACGTAAAATCGGTTGAGTTATATATTTTTCAAGAAGCCGGATTTTCAAGGACGGTCACGGAAGACAACAAACAAATTGAGCAGGTGTTTACGACGAAATGTATAACGTGGTTGGCAATCCTGCACGTGCAGAGGTCCTTCGTCGGAGCCACGAAGGAGTCCACGACCTCTTCGTGGGACTAATCCGAAAGCGAGTAGTCATCCGATTGTTCGAGCGTCAACTATGCTATACCGGGGCCCGGAGAAGATATACATACATACATATTCGGACGGACACGGTGCTGGCCGGGACCATAACGTGTCGGCTTAACGTCAACGGAGAGACGGTCGCCTATTCCGGCTGGACGAGCCCGTACCGAACTCGAAAGCCAAGTGAAACCGAGTCCGAGGCCGATTACCCACGCGTCAAACGCTCGCAAACGAGCGCAAACCTTCGCCTCCCCTTGGCCAATCTCCTTGGATTCTCGGATTCCTCCGGCTAATAACGTGTGGCATTCCGGACCAGCACCAGTGCCATAATGCCGGGCAAAATACCGTGATCGTCTCACAGAATCATGCTTCTCTATACGATTGTTTGACAAAAATTCGAAAAATGTATGCATGCAATCTCAGCGTTGACAGACAGCTTCGAAAATATTTGGTAACAAGCTCGGATCCAGTTGAAAATTTTCAGCGAAGTTGAAATTTGGAATACCGTGAAAAATTTCGCAAACTTCGTCAAATACGACCAACATCAGTTTTTTGATACTGTTTTAACCCTCGCAAGGTAATCTGTGGTCTCAGCGACCCCAACTTCAGATTTTTGATAAGAACTTTTATACGAATAAAATGAAATAAGTTCCTTTACTTTTTATCCTGTGTTATTATTTATCTCACATTGATTAAAAACGAGGCTATTTATGAAATTAATTGTGGGGTCTGAGAGACCACACCTTACCGTTTATATGTTATTAGACCTTACCTTGCGAGGGTGACTCTGAGGCCCCACTAAAAATTGCTGTACCATTATTTAAAATATTGTTAGATATATTGGAAACTAATCAATTATTAAACATTTAAGTATTGTATTAATTTCGTATCCACCAAATTAAAAAGATCATTGAGAATGGAAATATTCTAGGTCGGAAGACGCGTTTAATTTTGCAGTTGAAATAGCTCTGAGTTAAAGGGTTAAAATATATAACACGTGGAAATGCCATAATTTTTATATGGAAAGAAATTTCTAAAATGCCCCTTTCCCAAACCTCTTTGGATACGATCAGTCCCACGTTGTAAATCGCAGCTTCATGGCATTCGTCGCGAGAAGAATGACAAAGGAAGTGAATTTCGTGGATTTCGCGGACGGCTGTCGAATTTATCCCCACCCGCGGGGCCACCGTCGTCGACGAAGCCCGCGACGGCGTAACGGAGGCCCTCCGCTTAATTAACGATTACCAGGAAACTTGTCTCGGTCTGGATAGTCGGTATTAACGCGATGCAGCGTCCAACGAAGACTCGCGGCTCCGTCGCGCGGAAATTCGGACGTGTTCGAGACTGTTTGCCACTGTTTGAAACCGTTTGGCGTCCCGCGATCCGATAAGGCTAGAGAGATAACGAGGGGCTCGGGAAAAATCTGTGCGAATAGAAAGAGAGAGAGAGAGGAGACAGTGGGTCCTGTGTGTCCCCGAGTCGCAGAGGAGAGGGAAAAGAGTTCTGCGACGGGAGCGAGCGTAACGAACGTTCGACGGAGAAATCGCGAGCCAATTAGCGCGAGCCGCAAACGAATCCCTATCCACTTCTCTCCCCCACCCTCTCTCTCTCTTTCTTCCCCTTCTCTTCTTTTCACTCTCCTTATCGAGATCGCAGTAGAGATCGCGAGCTCGACATCAAGATAACGCGACCAGCCGCATCGCGTCGCGTCAACACAAAACCCAGCATTTTGCTATTACGCTGCTCATGTTGGTACTAACCCACACCCATAACTATTCATTTCAATGAAAAGTTCCGATTTCTTTAGTTTTATTTTCATTGGACAATTTTCAGATTGTGTTTGCCGATTGGAATTGTTTGTTCAGGTCGATTTTTAAAAAGTTCTAAAAGAATTTGCTGTTAATTCCAGCAGGTCTTAATTTGTCTGTTAATTCGTCATCAAGATAACCGGCATTTTGTTATTACGCTGCTCATGTTGGTACTCACCCACACCCATAACTATTCATTTCAATGAAAAGTTCCGATTTCTTTAGTTTTATTTTCATTGGACAATTTTCAGATTGTGTTTGCCGATTGAAATTGTTTGTTCAGGTCGGTTTTTAAAAAGTTCCAAAAGAATTTGCTGTTAATTCCAGCAGGTCTTAATTTGTCTGTTAATTCGACATCAAGATAGCCGGCATTTTGTTATTAGACTACTCATGTTGATGTCAACTCACATCCACAATTATTTATTTCAACGAAAAGTTTCGATTCCTTTTTTTTCTATTTTCATTGGACAGTTTTCAGATTGTATTTGCTGATTGAAATTGTCTGTTCTGATCGGTTTGTAAAAAGTTTCAGAAGAATTTGCTGATTGAAATTGTCTGTTCTGATCGGTTTGTAAAAAGTTTCAGAAGAATTTGCTGATTGAAATTGTCTGTTCTGGTCGGTTTGTAAAAAGTTCCAAAAGAATTTGCTGTTAATTCGAGCAGGTCTTAATTTGTCTGTTAATTCGTCATCGAGATGGCCGACATTTTGTTATTAGACTACTCATGTTGGTGTCAACTCACACACACAATTATTTATTTCAACGAAAAGTTTCGATTTCTTCTTTTTCTATTTTCATTGGGCAGTTTTCAGATTGTATTTGCTGATTAAAATTGTTTGTCCTGGTCGATTTTTAAAAAGTTCCAAAAGAATTTGCAGTTAATTCGAGCAGATCTTAATTTGTCTGTTAATTCGACCAGCCTTAATATTCGTCTGGTCGAACGCGAAGCAGACTCTCCAGTGTCTCGTCTATTAAGGTCGCCTCCACCCACGCGTCCCGTCGCAGATTTCCGCCCCGCGGAAACTCAAGTAGCCTAACCGCGGTGAAATACCGCCGCCGGCGAGAAGAAGAAGAGGAATCGCCGAGGATTTCCTCTTCCCTTTTGTGCCCTGCGAAGGGCTGCGCTGTTACTTCCGCTGCTTCCTGTGTCACACGCAGTTGAGCACGCTCTCTCTCGCCACCCCCGCGTTCGACAGGGGAAACAGTGATCGCCGTGTTCGCACGGATACTTGCGAACCACCCTAATTGTTGGCGCAACACTGTTCTCGAGCTTCCGGACGTCTCTTAGATTTTTCAGCCTCGGTAGAAAATCGATTTCACCCTGTTTAGGCTTGCAGTTTTATCTTATCATCAATCTGTCGTCAATGGAAGTAAATTATATCGTGGCATTAAAGAATTCTCTTGGCTGTGACCGGGTCTACCTCGACCCGGACATTTTAATAATAAAGAATTACATTTATCCTCCCCTAAACTTCATTTTTATCTTGTCAACCCCTTGCCGTATCATTTTCTTTACAGTTACAGTCATTAAAACGTCTTTATCTCGAGAAAAGTCTTTGAAGAGAATAGAAAATTTATATTTTTTGTATGGCTACATTAATTTTAATGCTTAACACTAGATTTACGGGACCCGTCAAAATTACGGGTTCTAATATTTTTAATTTGCGATTACTAAGATTGTAAAGATGCTTCCCTGAGGAATTATTTAACAAATTTATTTCTTTGGGTATATATTATTGGAAAAGTGGCCAAGAACTTGGATAGACCCATTCTTGTTATGTTTATAAAATAATGTGAAATAGTTATTTCTAGAATTTAGAGCTCCGTAAACCTAGTGTCAAATATCGATTACAAACGAATCAAATTTTATTTCATTTAAAAAGAAGTGCGTGACATTCATATATGTTAGACATCGTTTAAACGTTCTTCATCGTTCTTCATCGTTCTAACATTTCTTGTTAGTTGAAGTTTTTTGTCTGCTTTGACCCAGAATTGAAAAAAAATAGTATTGAATTCCTGATATTCTGGTTGACGCGTTAGGATCGAGTCGAAATCTACGAAATCTTTTTCTAAGAATTTTCGTGTCTTCTTAAAAGAGTTAACCCGTGCCAGAACCACTTGGGACCAGCCTCCAATCAAACGGAAGGACCGAATGGAAGGTAGAGGGGCCAGGAATTAGGTTCCACGGTGTCCCCGACAATGGATCTCGAGAGTAGAGGCTCGCGACAATGGCAATCCGATATCGCGTTACAAAACCCGAGTCTGTTCCATCTCTCTCTCTCTCTCTTTCTCTCACAGTCGATCCATCCCGGAGCGGTAAAGCGACGATCGGTGGCTTCGACGGTGGCCAAAGAACGACCTTTTGCCTCCTCTATTTATCGGAAGAAAGCTTTTTATCGCGTGGAATCTCGTATCCGCCGTTTAATACCCGACCTCCCATTGTCGGTGTCTCCCTTCTCGACAAACATTGTATCGAGTGCCACGGACGGATCCGCTTTCCTTTTCCCCTCCCTTAACGTCCCGGATTTTCCTACCCCGCTTGTTTTCTTCTGCGGAGGACGTCCACCGGAAGTCCCTGCGAGCGATACCGCCGCGAAAAATACGTATCCAGCGACGTCTGTTCGAGTTCACCGAGCCGCGATCTTAAAACAGTCCCGGCTTTCCAATACTATCGCCATTGTGCTCGAAAATTTTTTAAATAATCCTTTAAGCAATATGCTAATATTTTACTGCTCAGAATATTGTATCGCGTACGATACGAGGTCTCCCAATTTGAGATACTCTTCGCGGAACAATTCTGTGGTTGTCAGGAAGAACGCCGCATGTCACACAATTTCGCTCTCGAGACATTGCCGTTTAACCCCCTGCTTTGAGCCAGACTCGTGATCAAGGTTTTTCTAACGAAGTCTAACAAATATGAACGTTAATCAATATTTAAACCATATAAATAAATGTACCCCTACAAAAAATATAAATTTTCTTTCCTCGTCTACAACATTTTTGTGGGCAAAGACGTTTCAATCACTGTAACCGTAGAGAAAATGGCACGGCAAGGGGTTAACGCGCAACCTCAAATTTTTTGAATTTTGACAACCAGAGAATTTTCTCGCGTACCGCAGCAGGATCGCGCGTTGTTGGAGAGCAGGACTGATTTAACGTTCGGATGTTTTTCGGAGTAACTGTATATCGGACTGGTCGAGTGCACGATCGATTACTTACGTTGTGGAGCTTGTAGTATAGGCCGCACGCGTTGCAGACTGGCTCGCCGGCCTGATTCCTCCGCCATAGCGTGGTGGTTGCAGTCTTGCAGTTGGCGCAGCTGGTGCCCGCCCGCCTCGCCGCACTCTGCAGCGACAGTTTTGGAAAAGAAAACAAACAGATATCACATCCGTAACAGCGAGACGATTATCGAAAATCAAGATCCCCGGTAAAAGTTTTTAATGGCAGCGAGTCTCGAAGAAGGATCGAGGAGGCGTCTAACGGCGAAGCGTAGGTCACGTTGCCACGTCACCGTGGCCCTTTCAGAGCTTTTTTTTCGATCGAGAAATTCCATTCTTCCGGTCGAGCAGCTTCTAGACTCGAGAAGCCACGATCCAGGAATGGGATCGCGTGAAATCGGCCGGCTCTTAATCCCCCATCCCGATCGCTCGGCCGTACTCGGCTGGAAACGCGAGCTAGTCCTCTTACCTGTGCCCTCCCCTCGACCCCCCGCCCCCTATTCCCGACCCCTGTGAACGAGAAACGATCTTCGGTACACCTGTTTACACCGCGCGCAAACTATCGCGAGCTCCTCGAAAAAGAAATAAAGAAAATAAAAATCTGTTGTCCCCCCTCTCCGACCCCCCTTTTCTTCGCAATTTTTCATTCTGTCTCCGTTGGCTTCGTTTCCTCTCGAGGACCACTTAACCCACGTCGGGAACAGTGTCGCCAGTTGTCCTTGTGTGTTTTCCAAGGAAAACTAGGGGGTTTTTGAAAAAAGGGGCGTAGGGCGTACCTGGATCATTGTCGGCGAAAGTGCACAGGGGCGCTTCCTCTCTTTCGATGGCTAATGGAAAACCGATTGAAACTCGCCCGAGCGAGAACGGAATCGCGCCGAACCCCCTTGGCCCCCGAAATTGCGCCCCCTTTGTGCCTCGCCGGCCGTGCGTCGCGTCACAATACGCCCGAAGCGCGTGTCCACGAATATAAAGTGTCCCCGCTTGCAACAACTGTTTTCCTTTCTGTGTCCCCCGACCGTCTTCCTGTTTCGAGAGCCCCCTCCATTGTCCTCCGCGATCCGCCGACAGCGCGAAACTTGCGATCTAGATCGAGCAGAATCCCGGAGATAATCTGTTAAATGGATAATCTGCCCACTCGAGCGCTCGCGAGACCGTTGCAGTTGCAGAAACATATTCAAACAAAACGGTAACGCCAAGTACACATTGCGAACGGAACGGTTTTGCTTTACAGAGGTCACGCGAAGGTCAACCATGTTTCTTCAATCGGTATCGTGCACTTTTGAACACACCATTCGACGCAATTTCCGAGTCTCCACAGAAAAGTACTAGGCTACTCGAAGGTAAAAATGTCTAGTTTACAAGATATTTCATTGTACCCTACTTGCCCCCTAAATTATTGACATTAAGTTTCGATTGTTAATTAGCGGTTTGAAGTTAGGGGTGTGACGGCTCGTTCCACGCAGAATTGTAAGCCCTATCGAACGATGTTGACAAACGTATGTGTTCGTTGAGAGAACAATAACGACCACGAATGATTTAGATAGTTTACCGTGACGTTTTACTCGCCGGGGCTGTTTGCCGATGCAAAGGAGGTTTCGAGAGGCGAGCAGAATCGTGGCTACTCGAAGGTAAAAACGTCTAGTTTACAAGATATTTAATTGTACCCTACTTGCCCCCTAAATTATTGACATTAAGTTTCGATTGTTAATTAGCGGTTTGAAGTTAGGGGTGTGACGGCTCGTTCCACGCAGAATTGTACGCCCTATCGAACGATGTTGATAAACGTATGTGTTCGTTGAGAGAACAATAACGACCACGAATGATTTAGATAGTTTCCCGTAACGTTTTACTCGCCGGGGCTGTTTGCCGATGCAGAGGAGGTTTCGAGAGGCGAGCAGGATCGTGGGAGAAGGCGGTGTTTACCCTGCCGGTCAAAGGGGAGAAAGGTAAGGGTCGAGAGCCGAGAAAAGCTCGAACAGAATGATGGGGGGGTTGAAGAGGGGTGAAGAGGGGCGTCGCGACGCGTAATCGTGCCTTATCGGGGGGATCTTATCGGGGCTGCGCGGCCAGCAAAAGGGGTCTACAGGGTGCTCCGGGCCCCTGTGGACGCCCCGGCGTCGAATCGATATGAGGAGAGCCAGCTCATCGATACCGAGAGCCCCGGCTATCTGCTCTAGATCTTTGACACCCTCCGAGCGTCGCCGTCCCATCGACTCGAGTCCGCCAGCCTTTCACCTTCGCGGCCAAGGGATATCCGACGTGCCTCGAAAATTCTCCTAATGGTTATTAAACTGGCAGGCAGTTGAGGGGGCTGAGGGGGTGGAAACTCTGCCGGATACTCGGACGCTCGTTAGCAAATGGAAACGCCATTTTCAAATGGAGTGCAGACTATGCTCCATCTGTAGTCCGTTGACTGGCAATTTTTATAAAGTGAGCGAAAATCTTTTTTCAGGGGGTGGAAATATGTATAGGGTTGTGCAAAATTCACTGGGCCATTTTAAAATGTCTCTTTTATTTTTTTTAAATTCGTGCGTTCTCTTTTAGAAGTCGATTCAAATCTTAGATGGTGTCACGACTTTTGGACCAGCAAAATTCACTGGGCCATTTAAAAATGTCCCTTTCATTTTTAAGAAATTCGTACGTTCTCGTTCAGAAATCGATTCAAATTTTAGACGGTGTCACGACTTTTGGACCAGCAAAATTCACTGGGCCATTTAAAAATGTCCCTTTCATATTTTAAAAATTCGTGCGTTCTCTTTTAGAAATCGATTCAAATTTTAGACGAAGTCACGACTTTTGGACCAGCAAAATTCCATGGGCCATTTGAAAATGTCCCTTTCATTTTTAAAAAATTCGTGCGTTCTCTTTTAGAGATCGATTCAAATTTTAGACGGTGTCACGACTTTTGGACCAGCAAAATTCCCTGGGCCATTTAAAAATGTCCCTTCCATTTTTAAAAATTTGTGCGTTCTCTTTTAGAGATCCATTCAAATTTTAGACGGTGTCACGACTATTGGACCAGCAAAATTCCCTGGGCCATTTAAAAATGTTCCTTTCATTTTTTAGAAATTCGTGCGTTCTCTTTTAGAGATCGATTCAAATTTTAGACGATGTCACGACTTTTGGACCATCCTGCATAACAGAGCAGTGAATAGAAAAATGGAGGGATATTCGTTAGGGAAACAGTAGAAACGTTGAAGAAAGAGATTGGAAAAAATTGGTCAGGGTTCTCCGGGCGGTAGAATTACCTCGATCGCGATATATCTAGATCTTATCGATCCGCGGGAAATCACCTATCGGATCTGTTCGCGATCGGGGAGGGGTGGGGCCACAGGACAATACTTGTCCGTCGGGCCGGAACCGGTTAGCATCGTCGAGCCGCCGGACACTGACGGATATGACATTTGCGAAGTCCGCGGCGATCCGCGTTTCTCTCCTCTCATTCTACTTTCCCCCTCCCCTCCTCTTCCCTCATTCCCCTTCCCACCCACCCCTAAACCCTCGAATCCCTGTCCTCCTTTTATTTCGATTCGATTTTTCTGCCGGGGTCCCGTGTTCCCTTATTATCTCGTTTTGCTCGTCTCCGGTCCGCGTCACTATTCCCCGTTCTCCTTCTCTCTCCCTCTCTCTACCTCTCTTCCGTCGCTTTCCGAGGGCCGTTCCCCGTGGATTTTATTTTGTGAGACGCGTCCCTCCGCGCGTAAAACCCGCCCGAAGGGCTCCTTCCACCCGGCGGAACCCGCTCGTGCTTTTATTTCCCGTCGATCTGCCCCCCTACGCGTTTCTTGTTCCGCTGACACGCGAGACGTTTCGCTCGTTTCAGACCGAACCCGCCCGTTGACGCCATTTTGTTGATTCCTCGTGAGAAGTGTGCGGTACCCGGTAATTTCTCAAAATATCACGTTTATAGGCGATTCATTATTTTTTCAACGACGCCTCACGATTTCACTTCGATATTCTTATAGAGCGTGAAAAAACTAATCCGACGACTACCATGATCGTACTGTTCCGATCGTTAAATCTCGAGAAAATTGTTTCTGAAGGATATTGTTTTGTATGTTTTCAGACACGGATATCTCGAGACTGAATGATCGAAACGGTACGATCATGGTAGTCGACGGACTCGTCTTTTCATGCTCTGTAAGAATATCGAAGAAAAAATATAAGCTGTCGTTAAAAAAAGAAAATAATAACTTTGAAATCGGTAGATAATTAGGTGGCTCTGTTTAATTGAGACATCGTTGTACATTGTAGCACGTATTGTACATTGTACAATAATATATTTCACAATCGCTATGCTACCGGTAGATCCGAGCAAACCAGCGACGATCTATCGATCAGGGGGCTCGATGGAGGGGGTAGGGTCGATCTAATCGCGCAGCAATGCGTGCACGGGTACGTGCACGACGCGGTTCAGTGATCCAGGGGGATCCAGCGGATCCTTGGACGTCTCGTTAGTATTCGACCGGAGGAGGGGCTGCGGGGAAGAGGGGAGGGTCTCGAAACTCTAAATCTGCGGAGGTGGGGGGAGTGTTTTGGGAAGATCGTGTCGCGGGAACCTAATCGAACGAGGCCCGACTCGAGGTTGATCCTCGGGGAAACCGGATCGGCCGTGACTCGGGACGATTTTTCAACGTTGATCCACGCCGATCGATCGATCGTTTGTGACAGATCGCGGCGCGGGAGTAATTATCAAGATGGCGTACCTGTCGACGTACTCGTCCGAGAAAAAGTTCGACGGTTCTCGGAAGAATAGATTGCGCAATAATTGCGTAATGATCGAACAAGGGGGGGTTATAAAATCGTAAATTGATAGCCAACGCCGCCTGTGGCTTCGTTAATTGCGTCATCGATCTCCCGGCAATGATATTGTCCCCGATTCGCAGAACCGTTCCACGAATCCCGGGGATTTCGAGTTCCCCGAGAGTCCCAGGGCCGCGTTGCCCAGCAGAATTTTATAAAGAACCGCCTGTGAGCGCGATCGCCGACCGACGCCGGCCATTAATCACCACATCGGGCTAATTAATAACGCCTAATGGCCGCCGGGAACCGCCAAGCCGACTCTCGGAAGCCGCGGCATCGATTCCGCTCTGATTCCGCGGCGATTTTTATTTTTACCTCCGCTCCTTTTCCCTTTTTTTCCACGGCGCTCCTCCGGAGACCACTTCGACGAAACTTCACGTGTTCGGATAAGATAAAAAGATAGAGATCATGCAAAAATGATGAAAGAAAGAAATCCAATAAAAATAAGGGTAGTTACCACCACCTCCACTTGCCACACTCTTTTAAAAAAAAAAAACCAACCACGTCGCATTATTCTACACTAAAAACCATACAACTTTCTCCTAAGAACCATCACTCTATCTTCGATACTTTTCAAGATAAGCAACCTCAAAGTTGTGAACGTTCAAAGGGCTGTTTCCCCCCTTAACATCGCGCTCCGGATAATAATGAAAAACACGTGTCCGATGATTTTGATTGTTTCAGAAGGTGGAATCGTAATAGGGGAAGTCTCGGAGCCCGAAGAAAAAAGTAGTCGGGTCCAGCTGCGACGGTACGGGAGCAATTTGTATCCCCCCGAGAACAATGTTTGTATCGAGGTTGTATCGGCCGCGGTCCCTCCGCGTCTAGTCACGATTTAGTCAAGGATACACGGCGATCGTTATCGTGCCAGCGCTCGTAAAACGATCGTTTACTCGCCGGAGTACGATCCAGCCGGAAAAGTCTCGATCTCCGGGCTCGGTAATCCCCCGATTTACAGCGATTCTCTTTTGAAAACAATGGTAGGGGCGTCGCCGGGGCCCGTAGAGGGGGAAATCGAGTGAGCCCCACGGGGCCCGAGGGGCTCTGATTTTATTTTAATTGCGCGAGATCGCATCGCCGCAGTGATACACACGGCTATTTACGATCCGCGATCTTACGTATGAGAAATCGTACCGCGTGGGACGTTAAGGGAGGACGGGCGTCTTTCGACATAGTTTCGCTGTTTCTGGGGATTTTTAAAAAATTTTTTTTCCAACAGAAAGGATTCGAGATTTCGGTTAGGGGAAGAAATATTCGAACCGTGTGTCGTCCGCCTCGCTGCAGCCCGATGCAACCGCAGCCACATAATGCAACGTACCGGTGGTACGGTGCAGCGTGCGCTTGTGACTGTGACAAGCAGTGGTACCACATTCCTAACACTAGCGCGAGAGCTCGACCCGCTCTCGGTGCACCTTCTCTCCATCTCTCTCGCCCCCTGTTTCTTCCCCCTTTGACTCTCGATCTCGCTCTCTCTCTCTCTCTTTCTTTATCGCTCTCTATCTCCCTTTTATTCTTCTCGCTCCGTCTCTCTCGCCGTGTTTTTCGCGTTCGCGACGCTGCCACCGGCTAGAGAAAGATACGAACAATGGACGGGTCCGTGCAACCACTCCCGAAAATCGCTGGGTGAACTATGGCGGCCATGATTTGGCCTTCGGGTACTTCGACATGTCGAGCCTTTATCAGAGGGGTTGAGCTTAAATAGATTCATTGATTTATTGACTCCCTTCAAAAGCACCTTAACAACTTCGTTAATTGCAAATTGGATCACTCGAAGCTTGTCAATATAGTGTTAAACTTGCGAGGTGGTGGCGCGCTCTGGCGGTCATATTGGAAGCATCTCGCTACGAGAAGGATGCACGATGTTCAGCCTTTATCATAGTGCTTGAGCTTAAATAGCTTCATTTATTTATTGACTCCCTTCAAAAGCACCTTAGCAATTTCGTTAATTGCTAATTGGTATCACTCGAAGCTTGTCAATATAGTGTTAAAGTTGCGAGGTGGTGGCGCGCTCTGGCGGCCATATTGGAAGTGTCTCGCTACGAGAAGGATGTACGCTGGTGACCGACATGTTGAGCCTTTATCATAGTGCTTGAGCTTAAATAGTTTCATTTATTTATTGACTCCCTTCAAAAGCACCTTAGCAATTTCGTTAATTGCTAATTGGTATCACTCGAAGCTTGTCAATATAGTGTTAAAGTTGCGAGGTGGTGGCGCGCTCTGGCGGCCATATTGGAAGCGTCTCGCTACGAGAAAGATGCACGCCGGTGAGCGTAGCGCTTAGAAAAATTGCGAATGGATGACTCGCAGCTGTTCGCAGGGGGTTAAAAAGCGCATTTTGCATCGAACTGGCAAATTGACGGGTCAACATTCTCGCGGATGGACAGCGTCACAGCGCAACAGGAGGGGTCTAGCAGAGGTTAGCGTGCGTGAGACGGGCACACGCAACGATGTCGCCGAATCAAGTTGATTAATCAGCCGATCCGAATGATTCGTGATGCGGGCAGCACGCGATAAGTCTCGAACGAGCCCTGTAAACCGTGGCAGCCTCGCGATTCGTTTCCGCTGCTCTGAAAATAGAGCACGCGAAATCTGGCGATCGCGAGAAACCATTTTCCATCCATGCGTCGCTGGACGAGACTCGATTAATCCGTCGATTGCATTTCCCTGGAAATAAATCAGCACGCCTCGCCGCGGATTTATCGTTGTTGCGTGGCAGGCCGGTTCCAGGCTCTAATGGCGCGCCAAGCCGCTTATTTCTATACGCTGCTGTTGCTTCGAAGCCGAGATGAGACATTGAACACAACGGACCTTGGTCCGGGTAAGCAACCTTTCACTCATCTCTTCGATCCGCTAGGAACAACAAGGTGCACGCGGCCCGGATCGACGTGGCAAACCATTTTCACCGACTCTCCGCCTTTCTAATAACCGTTACGATCGCTGGATCCGAATTCGTCGTGCCGGATCGATCGATCCTTCGCGTTATTCGATCACCACACGCCCTGGGTTAGGCGATCGAAGCACAGCAGGAACTTTGGGAATTTTTCTTGTCGAAACGGGGCGACGCGGCTCCATGAAATTTTTCTTGTATCGTGGAAAAACACTTCGGAACGTAGCACGTCATTTTTCCCGGGATATAATTCTTGATTTGGCGCGTGCCCGAAAATAAGAGATGGACTTTTCGAAAAACATTTTTTCTGAAGTAAATAGTTAGGAAGAACTTTTCAATTAGCAATCTCTCCGGGTGAGCAAATTCCAGCCAACCCGTGACGCAAAGTTCTGCTTCGACCAATTAGAAAGTTCCCCCGGCGAAACAGGATAAAGTTCGAAAATTTTTTCGAAAAAACCGGTCGAACAAAACTCGGCGAGACCTTTCGCGGACTTCCAAGAACTCTTCGGTCCACGACCAAAATTTTTTCTCGGGTCCCACGGGGACAAGCTAGTAAAGAAACAAACCTCGAGCATCGTCCTCGCGTCCCACATCGAGGATATCGCGAGGAGGAAGAGAGCAGAGAGAAAAAGGATGCTGAGAGGATGGGGGCTGAGGGGCGAGGGGGCAGAGCGGAGCCACGGGTACGCGGTGAATTTATTTAAATTGCGAGCAATGTTCCAGCGTGTTCAGCAGCTTCTTCTGCTCCGGCGCGATCGAAATCGAGCAAAAGAAGAGAAGGAAGAGAGAAAGAGAGAGAGAGATGGTGGCTCGCCGGTTTATATAAGGCGGGGAGAAGTCGAACGGTGGGTCGCCCCGTGGGACAACGCCACCTCCGCACCCTCTCAGCCCCCCAAGTACCTGTCCTTCCTCCTCTGCACATTTTATTCGATTCGATTTTTTCCGCTCGGTACAACCTCGTGAGAATCAACGACAACATCGACGAGGGGACACGCGGACAAAGTGGAAGATCGTTCGGACCCGAACGAAACCCGTGCAATTACGATGTTTCTAATATAGCCGCGGAACGGTACGACCAGGATTTTTGCAAATCGAGCCCGGACGCTCGTTAAACCGATACCCAGAAGCCATCGAGCCGGTTCTCCGGACCCCGGAGCAATACGCTCGATACGCGCAGAACCAGATCACACCCACGATTTCTGAACGGTATCAAAAAATACGTCTGTACACCCTAATACATGCACAATGTAACGGCCCAATCAGATTTTTAATTAACCCATTGGTTTCGGTTCGAAAAATTTCGAAAAATCGACTTTTTATCATCGAACTGGTGCAATCTTCGGAGTGACTGGATGCTGAGACTGTTCCACAGCTTCCATTTTATTGGAAATGCGAACACAAAAAATATGTTCATGTAGCTGAAGACGTGCACAATGCGATGCCGTAAATCGATTTGTGATCGACACATTGGTTTCGTTTCGAAAAATTTCGAAAAATCGACTTTTTATTATCGAACTAGTGCAATCTTCGTAGTGACTGGATGCTGAGACTGTTCCACAGCTTCCATGTTGTTGGAAATGCGAACACAAAAAATATGTTCATGCAGCTGAAGACGTGCACAATGCGATGCCGTAAATCAATTTTTGATCGACACACTTTTTTCTCCAAGAAAAATTGTCAAAGATCGATTTTTCAGGACCAGAGTCGTTTAACCTGAGACGTCTCCAGTTCCGCTATTTTGTTATCCAGGGAAGTGAAAAAAATACGGCCGCGTAGCTTAAGATATGTACAATGCAAGCTTCCAAACCGATTTTGGATTATCTTGTTTGTTTGTTCGGAGAACATTCCCAAAGATGTACTTCCGAATGATTTTTAGAACAGCAACGGCAGTTCGGCGATAACAAGTTGAATAAATGGAAGGCAGCTAAACGTCGAGTATGAGAAAATCGTTTGTTGGCTCTATCCTCGTGGGCAGTGCGATACGTCGGGGGATAACGGGACGCGTCGAACCGACGAAATAAAGCAACCGGTAATTAGTTGCCGTCCGGAGGAATTCTCGTTGCAGAACAGAACGGTCTGCCTGCTAATTGCGATCGGTTCGGAAGCTCGTTCGCGGTTCTGTTCCTTTTGCGTGTCCCGTCCGCCTCGATAACCCTGCTTCTTCTGCTACACGCTCCGGTAAACTCGGGGGTTCACCGTGTTCCCGCGACCGACATAGCGATCGCTGTTGCGCTGACTTTCCGTCGCTACCAAGCTCTACAATGTTGCTTCCAGAATAACTTTTCTAAATATTTCTTGCACTTTCGAGACGTATCAAATTTACGTACACTAGAATATACCGGGAAAGCACGACTTGTACAGCAAGAGGGATGTTTGTATATCATGTTAGCAAAATTTGAAGTCCATTCAATGATTTTTACAAAAGTTATAACTAGAATCCGGATTTTATGCACTTGCGACGAACCTGAGCAAGTGCAATTTAAAACAGTGAAAATATTAAAAGATTTTACCAGTGTTAATTTATTATTTTCACCAGATTAACACTTTACCTACCGGAAGCATAGAAATTTTCTTTTACATTGCAATCTTGAATGAAACTATTAGATCACGTTACTGTGGGTGACTTATTAGTTCACAATGAAAATTGCTGTTGCTATTGAAGCTTCCATTAAAAAGTGTACCATAGTAAATGTACCACATATTTTTTTAAATTATTAATGAAGTACATCAATTTATATTTATATCCTGCGTCTGGCAATAGATTCGTATACTTTTTATTTTGCATAAACATCCAGAGTGTAGTTATAACGAATTTAGTGGAGGCTAATTGTAAGACAAAGTTAAAAAATATGATTGTGTACCCGAAGGAAGGTGCAACAAGCTGACAATAATAAATTTTTCATAGAATCCTTGGTTTCTCAAAGAAAAAATTGTGAAAAGTTCATTTTCCAGGACGGACGTGTTACAACCCCTATTCGGTAGCTGCTGAGACTATTCCAATCCCGCCATTTTGTATCGAGGCCGAATAAAAAAAATATGTGTGCGTAGTTCAAGATACGTGCGACACAGAGTTGAAAACAGATTTTCGATTACCTCGCCGATTTCTCCAGAAAAAATTGCCGAAAGTGACACTTCTGTGTAGCGACGGAAAAATTGTAGCGAAGGTGTTTGAAATCACTGTCTAACTAAAAATCGTGAACAAAGCAGACAATGGAAAGCCGGGGTTCCTGTGTTCCGCGCGCAGCCAGGTGACACGTTCTCGTTATGGTTTTCATTCGAGTTTTTCCCGCGGGCGAGAGAGTTCGCGCGAGCCCCCGTTTCACCTGCCTAAACAAACATAAAGCTGCCGGTCCCGGCCGGTTCGTTAATTATTACACAGCGGCAGGAAGCGGCCGGCACAATCGAGCGGATTACTACAATGCCACAGTTACACCAGGATGCGTCGAAAACGCATCCACTTTTCTACGCGCACGCGGAACCGGGGCATTAAGAGCTGCGAGAAACAGAGAGAGAGAGAGAGAGAAAGAGAAAGAGATAGAGAGAGAGAGAGCTCTTGCAACTAAACCTGAAATTAATTTTCATTCGTGAACGGGAATCAGCCACCGGGCCGACGGTGAAATAACGAGCCCCGCCGCTGTAATTGCGTCTAATTGCGACCGCGATCTAATTGTACACAAATTTTACAACGATCCTGTAACGCGAGCATCGACGTTTACTGCTTTTCCACTTTGTTGTTCGAGAAAAAAATGATTTCAGCTTCTGTTGCACACCGTTGCAATTAAATGGTTAGTAGACTGTGGATATTTATTCAAAATTTTCTGTTTAAATTGCAGAAAACCTTCCAGCCAAATAGCAGAACAGTCTTCTTCTTCTTCTTTTTTTTTTAAATAATGTTAATCCTCCGGATAATCTTCTAATTATTGCAATCTGTTCACCGAGTAAAAAAGCAGCCAACCAATTTTCCCATAAATGCAAAAATCCTTAGTCTGATAATTGCAAACACAGAGCTTTCTATTTGTAAATATTAACATAAGATCAAACGGTGTGCTACAGTGTTGTGTGTTTCTGTTTTAAACAACGGTGTTGGATCGTATCGTTTATTTTTTCTCGGAGGTGACCGTAGATCATTAGCAGTGATCGCGAGCGTGCGCCAGGTCCCCGATTCGAGGAAAAGCAGACTATAGAGCGTGGTATAGCGAGCGCTATAGCAACCTCGATCTGGAAGGGACGCGAGGTGAATTATGGAGGGCGGATGGCCCCCGTGCGCTCGCACAATGCATAAAGCACGCGAGTGCGTCTCGCGGCTGCGATTCACCTCTCGAAACTCGATTTACGACTCGAACCGGTCGCCTCGGGCTTTGCAGCCAGCACCCAGAAGCTGATCCTCCTTGTCTTCCTCTTACAACTCGCTTGGCTCGCTACTTTAACTTGTTCCTGAACTTTTCCATATTGTATCATCGGTCTCAGCAATGTAACAATTATGGCATTTTCATTATAAGAGTATGAGGAGCTAGAGTATTGGGTAACTTGAGTCCTTGGGTTAGCGAATTGTCTCAGTTTAGAGGACTATCTAAGTTCTTCGAGACCTATCTTTGAGCACTTCGGTGCACCGATTGATTTAGAAGCTAGAATTTTTATTTTAGGACTATGGGGAACTAGGATATTAGTTGTTTGGGTTCTTGAGTTAGGGGATTGCCTCAATTTAGAGGACTATCTAGGTTCTTCGGGACCTATCTTTGAATACTTCGGTGCACCGATTGATTTAGAAGATAGAATTTTTATTTTGGGATGATGAGGAACTAGGGTATTAGGTGTTTGGGTTCTTGAGTTAGGGGATTGCCTCAGTTTAGAGGACTATCTAGTTTCTTAGAGTCTTATCTTTGAGGACTTGAATGCACCAATTGAATTAGATGGTTCTTTTTATTTTGGAACTATGGGGAACTAGAGTATTAGGTTTTTGGGTTCTTGGGTTAGGGGATTGCTTCAGTTTAGAGGACTATCTAGGTTCTGCGAGACCTATCTTTGAGTACTTCGGTGTACCGATTGATTTAGAAGCTAGAATTTTTATTTTAGGACTATGGGGAACTAGGATATTAGTTGTTTGGGTTCTTGAGTTAGGGGATTGCCTCAGTTTAGAGGACCACCTAGGTTCTTAGAGTCCTATCTTCCAGGATTTCAGTGCACCAATTGAATTAGATGGTTTTTTTTAGTTTGGGACTATGGGAAGCTAGGGTATTCGGTGCTTGAATCTTTGGGTTACGAGATTGCCTCAGTTTAGAGGACTATGTAGGTTCTTCGAGACTTCTCTTTGAGTACTTCGGTGCACCGATTGATTTAAAGGCTAGAATTTTTATTTTGCGACTATGGGGAACTACGATATTAGGTATTTGAGTCCTTGGGTTAGGAGATTGTCTCAGTTTAACGGACTGCGTGGCTTCTGAGAGTTACCTATCTTCGATAATTGCAGTGCTCCAACTGATTTAGAACCAGTGACGGACCTATAATATTTCTAGAGGATTGTTCAAGACAATGGCAAGGATTTTCCACGGGCAACAAGGATCTGCAGCTTGCCAGTGATTTTCTCGCCAGCTAAGGACTCCGGCTAGGTTCTCCGTATAGCTATCGCGGATTCAAGGCGTTACAAGTAAACGGTCCCGGCACGACATAAATCTCCGGCGACTCGATCTTTCAATAGCAAACTTCGAGAGACACGGACACAGACACACGCGGATATGTTTCCACGTATTCCCCAGTCCTCCGTGGTTGCTTGCTTGCTTGCTTGCTTGCTTGCTTGCTTGCTCAGGCTTCCACCTTCCCTCCACCTTGATCTTTTCCCCTCGAGGAGCAGGTGGAGCTTGCGCAACCGAATGCCTAGCGAATATTCGAACGATCCGCGGGTATCATGCGAAAATCCTCTTGTCCCTTCTGAATCTTATTAACCTTTCGCTACACGCGCAGCTCGCTTTGACCTTGACCCCTCATCCAGCCATACTTTCAGCGCGCAGCGCTCCGGTGGATCAGGAAAATAAATCACCGATTTAAAAAGCTAGATTTCGGTTTATTTGTGCAAATGTTTTTTGACTTTTCGGACTCTCTGAGAAACTCTCAGCAGCATTTCGAAGATCCTCCAGAATCCATTTGATTTTTTTTCGACAGAAATACATCGACGGATTTGCATCCTCGTTGACTGTGAAATGAATAGTTCGCTATACCGATTCCTAGACAATGGATTCCCAGGAAAGATTTGCATATGGCCACGGCCTCCGACCAATAGCAACTCGAATGAACTAACATTGCAAATTTCTTCCTGGAAATAACTCGATAAGGTATTCGATATATAATTGTTCTCGGTTAAAATTGATTTATATCCGTCGCAGAAATGTTACCAACAATTTCTAACCGGATCTATTGCGAATATGGCGCCCGCTCGTCCCCCGCGAAGCCATTTTGTATTCCCCAGAGCCGCGCCATCGCGGCCGCGCAACGCGCAAAATTAAGGCGGGAAATTTGAATAGACACCGTTCGAAACCGTCGGAATTAGAATATCGAGATCGCGCACTGACGTGTTCCAATTACAAAGTGAAATCCTCGTGGATCATTGTCCTCGTCTTGACCTATTTTACATTGCAAAGGAAACAAAATGGCGACGCGAGGGGGTGTCGAGAGCCGTAACAATTCAGCACCGGAACGTTCGAACGCGTGAAAAAATCGTGCGACAAAAATATACGAATTTTCCGGATTTTACGAAAATCGTAAATTCTAGAGATTCGGTGCCTGTAGTTTTTCGCCTCTGACTTAGTGTAAAAAATTTTTATGCGAGAACTTTTTACGAGGTGTTGAAGCAGAGGCTTCGAGCTTCGAAATGAGCTAAAGTTCATACCCATACGATTATTTTTTAAAAGAAGTTAGAGTACACCGAATTCACAGGATTCGAACATTTTCGGATACGAAGCGATGAAACACTTTCCGTGAAATGGTTCGACAATTTTTGCGATGGTTCGGTTAACAGCGAGACGGGAGGATCGCGACCGAAACGATCATGATCCAGCACATGCGCTAAAGTTCATAACCATACGATGTTTTTTAAAGAAGCTAGAGTACACCGAATTCACAGGATTCGAACATTTTCGGATACGAAGCGTTGAAACACTTTCCGTGAAATGGCTCGACAATTTTTGCGATGGTTCGGTTAATAGGGAGACGGGAGGATCGCGACCGAAACGAGCATGATCCAGCACATGCGCTAAAGTTCATACCCATACGATGTTTTTTAAAGAAGTTAGAGTACATCGAATTCACAGGATTCGAACATTTTCGGATCCGTTGAACACTTTCCGTGAAATGGCTCGACAATTTTTGCGATGGTTCGGTTAATATCGAGATGGGAGGACTATGACCAAAACGAGCATGATCCAGCATGCTGGGTAATGGTAGGAGGCTCGATTAGCGATTTCAGTCGCGCGTTTTCGCGGAAAAACTCGGGGCTAACGATCGGCAGCGACGAAGTCGTTGAAACGTCGCGAATTATAGGCACGAGGCGATAGAACGCAGGATAATTGCGACTGCCGACCGTAATCCTTGGTTAGATAATACACCGTAGG
Source organism: Lasioglossum figueresi (assembly GCA_028455805.1). Classification (NCBI taxonomy): domain Eukaryota; kingdom Metazoa; phylum Arthropoda; class Insecta; order Hymenoptera; family Halictidae; genus Lasioglossum; species Lasioglossum figueresi. The sequence goes on from CM052204.1 coordinate 3,603,163, forward strand.
ACGAGATGCCACGGCGCGATTAGCGTGGCAGCATGATCGCGAGCGTGGACACGCTAGGACACGCGTATACCGAACACGGTTCGCCTCTCTCTCTGTGTGTCCGTGTGCGTATGTGTGGTCTCCCCGGTGCGTGCGCGAGCGCGAGCACGTCGATGCCACTTTAATGGCATCATCATCATCATAATCATCGCCGTCGCCCGTCGTCGTTCACCGCCTCAAACACTATGTTACGCGATTCCATTGACTTAACTGATTTCTGTAATTTTGTAATTAACGAGCCGCGTCCGGAGCGAATAAATCCTCGATCGACCAGCTAACTGCCTCTCTACCCCCACCACCTTCGCTCTTTACGATGATCTACATCATTCTGAATGGCTAATGATGTCGTTAATGCAGCGAGAGATCGATATCAAGGGAATCTATCGGATTCGGAACGATTTTTTCCGGATCTTATCACTTGGTTTTACCGAGGCTTAACGGCCGGTGTCACGCTGCCGTGAGTCGGCTGATTTTTATCGAGTTGATCGGAAAATTAATAATTAAGGTATTTGTAAGACTTCGTTGCGATGATACAAAGGAAGAATTTGTTAAATAATTTTGTACATCAGATTTGTCTGCTGATTTGTTCGCTGATTTTGATCCAGTCGGTCGGAAAATTAAAAATTAACATGTTTGTAAGACTTCATTGCGATGTTGCACATTCGGAAAGATTTGTTAAATAATTTTGTAGATCAGATTTGTTGGCTGATTTGTTCGCTGATTTTGATCCAGCCGATCAGAAAATGAAGAATTAACATATTTGTAAGACTTCGAATTCGGAAAGATTTGTTAAATAATTTTGTATATTAGATTTGTTTGCTGATTTTGATCCAGACGATCGGAAAATTAAAAATTAACATATTTCTAAGACTCCGTTGCGATGGTACAATGGAAGAATTTGTTAAATAATTTTGTACATCAGATTTGTTTGCTGATTTGTTCGCTGATTTTGATCCAACCGATCAGAAGATTAAAAATTAAAATATTTGTAAGTTTTCATTGCGACGGTGCAAATTCGAGAGAATTTGTTAAATAATTTTGTACATCAGATTCGTTAGCTGATTTTGATCCAGACTATCGCAAAATTAAAAATTAACATATTTGTAAGACTTCGTTGCGATGGTACAAAGGAAGAATATGTTAAATAATTTTGTACATCAGATTTGTCTGTTGATTATGATCCAACCGATCGGAAGATTAAAAATTTACATATTTGTACGACTTCATTGCGACGGTGCAAATTCAACTGATTTGTTAAATAACTTTGTACATCAGATCTGTGTTTATAGCAAGCTTCTGAAAGTATTCAACGATGGATTTAATTGTTTTCGTGAGTTCGGAGAATTTTTCCTAATTTTTCGCGTTTCATCCCCCAGTTCGAGGGTCGCTTTGTCTTGTCTAAATAAGCGAATAAAGGTTCTGGGAAAATATATATAGACGATTCTGTGAGGGACATAAGAGAGCTTGGAAGATCACGAGGATCCAAGGTGTCGCGATCACAGCGTCGACAGAGAATCGACATTCCACCGGGCGGGCCGCGTGCTCGATATGCAAATGCCGCGCGCTCAACTGGGACGAGATATTAATTTTCCTCGGGCAAAAACCGAGTCCGGACGGCCGAGACTGCGCGAACCAGTCGATTAAACTTCGATCAAATCTCCCACCGACTTTCTGGTTCCTCATTAAGCATTTTCAATGTCGAAAAATGCTTGATCCCTCATTAATTCCAGGATTGATTTAAACTGTACAAATTAATGTTGTACAGATAGGAGAGAAAAATTCAGAAAATTCATCGAACAGACAAAAATGATTTTATACGGTGCCGTGCTTGTTGAATACCTTCGGAAGCTCGCTGTAAATTCAGGTAAGGTACAAGAAGATTCCAAGGACATCTAATTCGCCTCGAAAAATGCTCGATCCCTCATTAATTCAAGGATTGATTCTCAAACATAATTTAATTCCCCTCACATTCAATTTAATAAAAGTAACCTTCCTCGATACAATTAAATTCTAATAAACTGTCGAAATTAACCCTTTGCACTCGAGTGGCGACTCGGAGGCGCCACTAATAATTCTGATACCATTATCCAAAATATTTGTTGCACTATTAAATTTGTATTTCATATTTTAATAAACCGCTGAAAGTATTGTACGAGGTATTATATCAGGTTTATATCGATAGAACTAAGAAAATCATATAAAATGGAAATATTTTCGGCCAGAAGAAAGATTCGGTTTTCAAAAATTAGAATAGCACCGAGTGCAAAGGGTTAATGTTGTACAGGTGGGAGAGAGAAATTCAGAAAACTCTTCGAACAGACAAAAATGATTTTATACAGTCCTGTGCATGTTGAATACCTTCGGAAGCTCGCTGTAATGGCAGGCAGGGTACAAGAAGATTCCAAGGACCTCGAATTCGCGTCGAAAAATGCTTGACCCCTCATTAATTCAAGAATTGATCTAAACAGTCAAAATTAATGTTGTCCAGGTGGGAGAGAAAAATTCAGAAAATTCTTCGAACAGACAAAAATGATTTTATACATTGCTGTGCTTGTTGAATACCTTCGGAAGCTCGCTATAAATTCAGATAAGGTACAAGAAGATTCCAAGGACCTCGAATTCGCGTCGAAAAATGCTTGATCCCTCATTAATTCCAGGATTGATTTAAACTGTTCAAAGTAATGCTGTACAGGTGAGAGTGAAAAATTCAGAAAATTCTTCAAACAGACAAAAATGATTTTATACATTGCTGTGCTTGTTGAATACTTTCGGAAGCTCGCTGTAAATTCAGATAAGGTACAAGAAGATTCCAAGGACCTCGAATTCGCGTCGAAAAATGCTTGACCCCTCATTAATTCAAGAATTGATCTAAACTGTCAAAATTAACGTTGTCCAGTTGGGAGAGAAAAATTCAGAAAATTCTTCGAACAGACAAAAATGATTTTATACATTGCTGTGCTTGATGAATACCTTCGGAAGCTCGCTGTAAATTCATGTAAGGTACAAGAAGATTCCAAGGACCTCTAATTCGCCTCGAAAAATGATCGATCCCTCATTAATTCCAGAATTGATTTAAACTGTTCAAATTAATGTTCTACAGGTGAGAGAAAAATTCAGCAAATTCTTCGAACAGACAAAACGTTGCTGTGCTTGTTGGATACCTTCGGAAGCTCGCTGTAAATTCAGGTAAGGTACAAGAAGATTCCTAGGACCTCTAATTCGGCTCGAAAAATGCTCGATCCCTCATTAATTCAAGGATTGATTTAAACTGTCCAAATTAATGTTGTACAGGTGAAAGAAAAATTCAGAAAATTCTTCGAACAGACGAAACGGGTTTTGTACAGTGCTGTGCTTGTTGAATACCTTCGGAAGCTTGCTGTAATGGCAGGTAGGAGACAAGAGGATTCCAAGGACCTCGAATTCGCGACGGTGGCTGCGTATCAGCCAGGATCGCTCGCCAATACTATCCTATCCGCGGAGAAACCGCTTGTTAAGTGTGTTAAGTGTGCTCTAGTGAACTTTTAGTCACGGCCACACCCAGCCTCCGTCCGAGGCAAGGCTGGACCTCTTACACACACCCACACTCGGCACCGTGTACTTTCGTCCGGGGCGTATTCCATCTAACGGGTGTGCCGTGCGAAAACAAACTCTCCAGACCCATCAACAACTGCGATGCGAGCAACGCTAAAACAGCTGCGAGGCGTGCTCGTCTTTGAACCGCCGATAGAAATCAGGAAAAATATCGTGGGACCAATGTTTCGAACCCGTTGCAAAGCGGAGACTTCAATCTTAAAATCCACGTTGGTTGGAGTTTCGGAAAAAATTTATCGAGCTCTTTAGAAAAATTTAAATCTGTTTAAAATTACACTGAGTTAATAGGGGTAAGTGGTCTCTTTAAAGTGTCGTACAACAATGAACAAAAATCGTAGATCGAATTTTGAAAATTCGTTGGATAGTGGAAACATCGATCTTCGAATCCCCGAACAAAAATTTTGAGTTCTCCAGAGCGGTTGGAACTTCAGCTTCAATTTAAGCTAGAAGAACGACCACAACTTCGATCGGAACGTGAATGAAGAATTTCGCAAAGTTTGGAGAACGGCTCGCGCAGAGAAACGAATTGTATAATAACGGTATATCAGACAGTTCGACGGAGAAAATCGGAAATCGATCGCGATCGATGATCTACCGTTGGATCGACGTAGCCGGCGTAGATTGCGGCGTCGTTAGCGGCCATTACAAGCCGGACTGGCTCGCAGCGGGACGGACGGGATCACCCAAAGCGTAATTGAAAATCGCGGCGCGGCCGCGATGATTTCCCGGTGGCCGTCGATCGTGACAAATTGCCGGATCCAATTAGCGCAGTTTTTTGCCGGATCTCGTCCGAGGAAAAATGATCTTGCCCGAGCATTACTTTCGATCGGCGGTTAATCGTTTCGCCTGGACAGTGGTTATCGGCGCATATTAAACCAGCCGTGTCTGGTTTTATTTATTAACTTCTCGCTGGAGGATTCAGGACTCGGAGAACTCGGGCGATTATGGTTCCTGCACCGAGGCCCCGTGCACGGTCTCGCGCTTAGAATTCGGCTTCGGCTGCCTGGGTTAGGCTCGCGAGAAAGTCGGCCTAGCCAGTGCATTAATTACGTCACTGGACAAAACTTCGCGACCGCCGACGCGTACACGCTCCTCCGCTGTCTCTTTCCTCGTCTCGTGGCGTGCACGCGCGTCCTTGTTCGTGCACGTGCGCGTTCGTGTGCGCCAGACACGTAGCCCAGCCGCGGACGAGTGCTGCTGCTATCCAGGTGTGTAGCTGCCTGGCTGGCTCACTGGCATTTCAGTCGTTTCGCAGCGGTGCTCTTGCTAGGACACATAGGTGTCACACATTTCCACGCAATCATCGATTCAACTGGCCATTTGGTCCGATCGATCATACCCATGCTCGTCTTTGCGAATTTTTTTCGAACAGAAACAGTGCAGATATCGACCTGAAACTTCTTGCATGACGTTCGTCGACTGTTCCCGTAACAGAAAATATTTTTTTTATGTAGGAAATCCAAGAATTTTACTCTTGGTGGCCGATGCACTACAGGACTATCGCTCGGTTCCCCATACTCGTCTTTGCGATTTTTTTTCGAACGGAAAGAGACCAGATATCGATCTGCGATTTTTGGTGTGATATTCGTCGACTGTTTCCCTAACACGAAATATTTTTTTCATGTAGGAAATCCTAGAATTTTACTCGTGGTGTCCGTTGCATTAGAGGACTATCACTCGGCTCCCCATGATCAGATTTCCGAATTTTTTAAGGGAGGAAAGCGATCGGATGTCGATCTGCGATGTTCGGCTTGATATTCGTCGACTGTTTCCCTAACACGAAATATTTTTTTTATCTATGAAATCGTATAATTTTACTCGTGGTGGCCGTTGCACTGGAGGACTATCACTCGGAACCCCATGATTACATTTCCGAATTTTTTAAGGGTGGAAAGCGACCCGATATCGAACTGCGACTTCTTGCATGATATTCATCGACTCTCCCACTGACAGAGAACATTTTTTTTATACAGGAGATCCAAGAACTTCACTCGTGGTGACCATTGCAGTCGAGACTATACCTCGGTTCCCTATGATCATACTTTCGAATTTTTTACGGGTGGAAAGCGATCAGATATCGACCTGCGACTTCTTGCATGACATTCGTTAACAATTCCTCTAACAGAAAACATTTTTTTTATATAGGAAATCCAAGAACTTTACTCGTGGCGACCATTAGAGTCGAGACTATACCTCGGTTCCCTATGATCATACTTTCGAATTTTTTGCGGGTGGAAAGCGACCAGATATCGACCTGCGACTTCTTGCATGACATTCGTTAACTGTTCCTCTATCAGAAAATATTTTTTTTACATGAAAGTACTGATCTGGAATCCAGCTTCCAGAGCTCGAAGATGTGTGATCAGGTCCGAAGTACCCTCGGAGACCGTTGTCACCTAAGTTCGCAGTAGCAGAGACGTTGTTCTGAGAGTTTGAGGCGACAGGACGCAGCGTTGACGTCGCTGCCCTCGTCCGCTTGTAACGCTATCGCGGATACCGGTATCGAGGCAGCCGGCAAGGCTGGCCACCTTGCCCTAATAAGCCCGAACAGGATATTCAATCCTGCTCGCCGTTGTCGGCTCTCGGCACAGCAGCCGTGCGCGCGCGTTCGTTCTATATTGTCTGACGCGCGTACGCAGACCGATTGCACAACCCGCTTCGAGAGAGCCACGCCACGATACGATACTTACTCGCCATGCCGCGCTTGCTTAGAGGCACGACACAAACTCGCGATATATTTAACCTGTGTGTACACCGGGTTTACATGCGCTCGCGCGCCTTTTAACCACTTGCCCGGGACCGTCGCGACGACTCGAGTTACAGAACATACTAGGCCCCCCTTGTAGCTGCACCGGGCCCCTATACGAAACTATTCGGGGCCCGTTCGTGCCGCGACAAACCGCTCGTAACCGATCCTGGAACCAGGATTCTCGACAATCCGGTTGGACACTGAATGGGGACTTCGAGACTATTTTCTCGGAGAGGGGGTCGATGTTTTTCTGGATGTTTCGAGGCTGATTTTATTGGTTCAGAAGACATCCCCCAATTTAATCGTTGAGCCAATAGGAATTATTATCCCGAATGGAGATCTGTCGTGCTTCAAATTCTGTTCTTCGATGGTACAATCCATCCAGAATTTTTCAGTGTTTGATGAATCGTCGTATTATTTTGTATTGTTTGGAGATTTGAGTATTGGATCAGACTTAGAAAACGTGTCCAAATAATTTCATCTTTTCTTGGTGCACAAACCGAGCTCGCATTGATCCTCTCCTGCGTATAAGTAATAGGGGTTTTATCCTTTTACCAAAATGAGTGCTGTGTTTAACACTAGGTTTACGGGATCCGTCGAAATGACGGGTTCCAATATTCTTAATTTGCGATTATTAAGATTGTAAAGATGCTTCCCTGAGAAATTATTTACCGAATTTAATTCTTGGGGTATATACTGTCGGAGAAATGGCCAAAAATTTGGATAGACACATTCTTGTTATGTTTATAAATTAACCCTTAGTTTTCATTAATAATTGATGTACTATTATTTAAAATATTGTTTACATTATTAGATCTGTCGGTATATAATCGATTACTCAACATTCAAGTATTGTATGAGGTATTACATCGATTTCATATCCACTATATTTAAAAAATCATACAGAATGGAAATATTCTAGAACGGAAGAAATGTTTAATTTTCCAGTTAAAATAGCTCCGAGTGCAAAAGGGTTAATGTAAAATAGTTACATTTAGACCTCCGTAAACCTAGCGTTAAAAAGAATTGTAAAATTGATAGAATAATTTAAGAAAATCAGTAAATTGATATGTCACGTATTATTTCCGTTTGTCAGACATTTGGAAAGTAATGTAAGGAAACGGGAAAATCTTGACAGAATGGCCGCCGTCGGCCATCGCGAGACCGCATCGTAGGTGTTGTCAACTCGACGACTTTACGTAATTCGACGTGGCGCGCGGTCTATTTAAATTTCTAATGGTCCTGTCGCGAGGGGGAACAAAAAGCCGTCCTCTAGGTGTTTTCTTGCAGCTTTTCCATCCGGAAAACACGATCCGCGGCGTTTCCACGCGTCGCTCGTTCATCAACTCCTCCGTGCCCCACTCCCCGTCCCCTCTGCTGCTGCCCCCGCCTTTCGGAACGCATTAAGCACACTCAGGCCTGTGTTATTTGTTCGGTCAACGATCACGAGATTAGTCGCGGTAATTATTCAACCGCTGTCATCCGACGCGGCTCGCGACAATCCGTCTTGGCTTGTCACGCTCGCCCGGTTAATTATATTAAATTCCGCCGCCATTTCGGCCCCCCTCCGTCCCTCTCGATTTTCGTTCAAGTTGTACACGGTCTTTTTATTTCGTTATTTATCCTTCGGGCTGTGTATCTTCTCGGTAGACATGTTCGGGGATCGCTTAGTCGGGGACAGAATGGGAACAAAAAATCGTACAACGGATTTCGAGCAGTCGTTCGAAAGAGGAGACTTCATTCTTCGAGATCGCGTTGGTCTCGGTGACGGAGAAAATTTGTTCACCACTGCAGAGACATCTCAATCTAAAAAATTGATACGAAAGTGACCATTGTCAGTTTTTCGTGTGTTGTTCGGAGTAAAAAATTTTTTCAAGAAAAATAACTTACGGGAACTGAGAGCGTAGATTTTTAGCTTTGAAACGAGCCAAGATTGGTTGTCGTGCGATTTTTTTTCACGAAGTTACGATCATTTAAGCATTCATAAACAATGGAGATTTGTTGTCCGGCGAGTTATTCAAATGCCGCCGGCTCATGATTCATTCAAACTGCGATAAAACGGTAACAAGAAATCGTAGATCGATTTTTTTGATCTCGTTGGAAAGCGGAAACGCCAGTAATCGAATGCACGTTAGTTAAATTGTCGAAGAAAAAATTCTTCAAGCTCCGTGTACACGTTCAAACTTGCAAAACTGAATTAGACTTAACCAATGAAACTATCTCTGTACATTGTTGTTTATAACTTGAAAACTACCGGTTGCTTTTACTTGAAAAAATTCCTGCAGGTTCGCAGAACCATGACAAACAAGTCCACAAAGTTTCATAGCGATGCGTGCAACAGTTTCGTTTCTGATTTTCTCTAATCAGGCTCCCGATGATTTTTCTCGGTGGCAGAGGGGAGAGGAGGCTCGGTGCAGGTACGGAACGATCCAGCGCGATCCAGAGATCCGAGTTTCCAAAGATCGAGAGTCGGCGGAGCGTGGCCGTGCTTCGGCGGAATAATAAACGCGCTAGGCAAGTGGGCTAGCTCGCTAGCCTCGCCGCATGTACAGCGAGAGCCTGCAACAAAGAGCCTTTCTACCGCGCTTAGACCGTGGCATTATTATTTATTTATAGCGTCATTATGTTGTCTCTATTGTTGCTGCGCGGCCCGAGAGCGTACGGTACACGTTGACCGGGTCTCTCCTTTCGTCCTCGCGACTCGCCAGGCTCTCTTTCCTTCTCCGCTACGTTCGTTCGAGTCGCGATCGCGAATACGTAATTATCGCGCGTTTTTTGCCCAAGGCGGGAATCAAGGACGACGGAACATTTTCTTTTCCTTCCATTAACAATTATAATTGTTCGAGGCGCGTTGCGAGGGCCAGGAAACGCCGCAGAGTCGCCGCACCGTGAGAATACGCCCGCTATAAGCGCGAGCACGCACTATACCCAAAACTATAGCTTGCCAGCGCCCGAACATCCCTATCCGATCATGTTCACGAATTTTTTTCACATGGAAAGACAACAGATATCGATACGGAATTTTTTGCATAATATTCCTCGGCTACTTCACCGACAGAGTATATTTTTTTCGAATGAAAAAATTCAGAATTCTAGTCGCGGTAGTTGGTGTAACTCGTTCGTGTCCGGATACCCCTGTGCTCAACTTCGCGAATTTTTATCGACTGAAGTAAAAGAGATATCGACACGGGATCTTTTGGATTAAATTCGTCGAATCTTTCTCTATCAGACTCTAATTTTTCAGACGGAAATTCTGAAAATTCTGATTGTGGTAATTTTTTATCCGGGACAAAAATAGAATTTTTAATAGCCTATTCTTTCTTGTATCGAGAGCACAGTTCGTTTGATAGTTCATTCGTCTTTCCGCGGACCTGTTACGCTTGTTGTTCCATTTGTTGTCTCGCGGGGGGCGGTGTAAACGGAACATATGAAATAATATGAGGCAACGTAATCGTCATCGTCGCGATTCCCCGATTGTCTATGGGATTGTTTATGGAGGCGAGCGTGCAATAGCAATTTCCCGCGACAGCCACGGGCATTACCGACAAGATACACTTACCGTTCCCGTCGTTAAAACGTCTCGGAAACTCCGAGCGCGAAATAAACGACATCGGCCGCGCAGAATGTAGGCGCATACCAGGTTTCCCGGTAAACACGTGTACCGATAAGCGCGCGAGCCCGCACTCTCCCGATATAAATTATAGCCGATAAAAGGCGTTTACGGCGAATATGAATCCGAGTATAGCCTCATTAAGACGGTCAATCTGTTTCTCGGCGAGGTTTTATCTCGCCGCAGCGAGGTATAAATTAACACCGTCTTCCGTTCCCCCCTACTCCACCGGCGTGCACCCCTAGTTATGCTCCACTGGACATGAAAAACTTCAATTTTTCATCTACAACTTTTGCGCATAGCTGCGAGATAGCAGAACTCTCAGCGGTTCGAGAAAAATGCAGAAACAAGTCGAATCGTTCCGAGAAGAGCGAAATATCATGCATGGCTTCATTCAAAGCGCTGCAAAATCGCGAGAAAAAATCGCACTTCGAATTTCAAGCATTCCTTGGAAAGAGAAAGCTTCAATCTGCGCAACCATTGCGGTCCGAGTTGTGAAAAAAATTTTTTTCAGCCCTGGGCAGATATTTAAATCCGAGAAATTGTCGAAAAACGACTGTTTTTACTCTGTCGTGTGCCATTTACAGTAAAAATATTGCAGCAAAGAATAACTTAAGAGGCCCGAAAGTGCAGATTTCAAGCTTCAAAATGATCTAAGGCGGATCGTCGTGCGATATTTTTTGGAGAAGTTATAACAGTCCAAACATTCAATATTTTTAATACTCAAGATTTGGGACCTGGTCCATTCGAAGTGTCGCGAAACGGTAAGAAAAAATCGCGCGCCAATTTTCAAGCACTCGTCGCGAAGAGGAGGCTTCGATCTTTAAATTCCTGATCGATTTTTCTAGCGAAAAAAATGTTTTCGGCTCCGTGGAATCGTTTGAATTTCCACTAAGCACTTTCATCGAAAATAGAAAGCCGTCGTCGCTTTCTCGACCATAACTCCGAAACGAATGAATATTTTTACATGAAAATATTACCGCGCGTTCGAGATGCATGGGTGAATGTACCGATAAAGTTTCGGTACGTTGCGGGCAACGGTATATCTTTTTGTTGTAATTATCGAAGATCCAGGAGTAGATTGTTGGGACGGTTCCTCCGTCGCTGAAGACGAACAGGTCACGGAAGCGTCGTCGGACATCGTTTAATCGGACTCTGACGTCCAAGTTTAAAGCGTCGGTCGCGCGCCGTTTATCCAGTCGCGCGACTAATCGCCGAGACTGTCTAGCGAGCAGAGCGAGCGAGCGAGCACGCGCTCGCTTATCGCTGGAAATTGCCACTGCGCCCACGCTCGCGTGTGCACCGCGACAGAGGCGATAAATAACGAGCGCGGCGTCGACGGTGGCGGCCATTACTTGTCGCTCACCCTCTGGCTCCGCTCCTGGGGGTGCAATCGCCGCCACCCCCGCACACACCCCCGTTTTCCACCATTTACAGCGGAAACATTCGGCTAACCACCGTCACAAAAATACTGGCAACTTCGGAACGCTGTATCTTGGCCAATTCTCAACGAATCCGATCGAATCTTCCTTCCAAAAATACGTTGACCATCATGGTTACGCCTAGTACACACCCCTCGACCGAGAACCCACGGTATTTCCATAATTAATTCGAATATGCACCCTACACAGTGCATCCGATCGATTTTACAGGAATGGTTTTCACGGTAACACTTTGGGATTTTTTCTCCACCGACTCGAGCAACCTATCCTTATAAAACTTGACAGATATACTAACACGCCCCTGGACTGTGTACGTGAATTTTTTTACCATGACAGCATCAAAATTTCCATCGCTACATCTCAAAGAGTCGGAGCATTTCTGTAGGATAAATGGTCTTCTCTCAATTCTAACAATAGAGACTTTGAAAAAATCGTGATTGTTGCTTCAACTTGTCCAAACAGCTCTGTCGAATTTTATGTAGCTGTACCGTTTAGTTCAGGAGAAAAAAATTCCGAAAGCAAAGGTAGAAATGGAATTGTATCCTGCACCTTTCCACTCGGTCAGTTAATCGAGCGATCTCGCGCTCGATTCTCGAAGTGGCCGGCGACTGTTCTCGCTGTGGTGGCTAACGGTGGAGTTATGGGACCCCATGGGGCCCATCGACATCGTCCGAAAACTTTGAGACAGTTCTCGAAGCTGGCTATCGCGGCTCAAGGACTCTCAGGTGCACGCGCGAAAGTACACTCGACGAAATAATACGTTCACCGGGGAAAAGTGCAGCGACCCCTTCCGCGAACCGTGACGCTATCGAAGCTAATAATAATGGTCCGAACGGGGAACCAGCCGAGAGTGCCATTAACAACCGGAGACAAAAAGCGAAAAGGAGAGCGCGCGCGATACAGGCCCCGAGTCCCCGTCGCAATTAAGCAACCAGGCTTAGGCACCGTTGCCCGGTCGATAGTTGTCTCTCCGTTCGAGCGACCGTTCCACCGCGTCTCGATTTGCTTGTCACTCGCACGGATAAAAAAACAGCAGGCCATTTCTCGCGATCGACCGATCAAACGCGGCCCCGGTTAGTCGCGGAATTGACCAACTCGTCCGCTACGGGACGCCGCATTCCTCGATACGTTTCGCAAAACCTTCCCTCCCATCCCCGAGAATTTTTCTCTCAAACACGCGCCAATGTTTTTCAATAAATCTTACGGCATCTGAAAACGTGTATTTTGGAGCAACCCTTACAATTTTTTCATTCAGAAATCTTTAAAATTGCAAAAGATATGGGTCAAACTATGAAACATCCTTTTTCGAAGGATCCCTGATATCTAACCCCCTACAAAGTGCATACCAAAGAATTTTTTTCTCGGAGACGTGCCAATGTTTTTCAATCAATCTTGCGGCATCTGAAAACGTGTATTTTGGAGCAACCCTTACAATTTTTTCATTCAGAAATCTTTAAAATTGCAAAAGATATGGGTCAATCTATGAAACATCCTTTTTTGAAGGGTCCCTAATATCTAGCCCACTGCAAAGTGTATACCAATTAATTTTTTTCTGGGAGACGTGCCAATGTTTGTCAATAAATCTTGCGGCATCTGAAAAAGTATATTTTCGAAAAACTCTCACAATTTTTTCATTGAGAAATCTTTAAAATTCTCCGAGATATGGGTCATTCTACAGGGCACCCTCTTCCCCTGGCCACAACCTAAGCCTATCGTCTTCTCCTATCAACAGCTCCTAAAATTCAGAAGATACTGATCTAAAAAAAATCCTGAACATGGAGGATAGATGTGCAAACCACCCCGCAAAGTTTCACGGAGCTACCCCTCTCAAAGTCCCTGCAAAAAATTTCTAAGTGCCGACTCGTCCCGTGGAACACCCCGTTGGAAAATCGATCGACCGATCGGCGGACAGTTCCGAAACGCGACCAGGCGACGCGAGCGCCTCGTCTACGGCGTTCGGGACGCCATGCGTTCCCTCCTCCACGGGGATTGGTCGACGCCGAGCGTCTGCGCGGTTTTCCGTCCGTATTGACTTTACACCCTACCCCCTTCCCTCTTTCTTCCCGCGTTTCTCCTTCGGAGGGCCCGCGTGCGTTGGCTCTACCGTTAACGTTGCTACCCCTCACCCCTTCCCGTTACCCCTCACACTTTCCCCTCCACAACTTCCCCTCCCCGAGCTCTTGACGCTCCGGCGTCTTGCTTGCGGCTCCGGTTGGCTTCTGTCTCCGTCCTTCTCTTTGTTCTCCGATTCCTCGACGGCTTGGAACTTCAGAGAAGGAGCGGAGGGGGTTGACAAGGTGACTCCGACGAGGGGTAGGGGTTGGTGAGGGCGCAACGGAGGCCGGGGAGGAGGCTACACGCGAGGCGAGTGTCTCGCAATTGATTTTCACGCCACTTTGATTTATTCGAGCGCGCCACCGCGTTTTTCGAGGCCGAGACCGGTCCGCCGACCGGTCGCCACCCCCACACCCCACCCCCATAGGATGGCGAAGATTTATGGAGTTCCAGGACGATTCTTTTTAGATCGTCGAGACCTTTTTTCTGACCGGGATCTTCGACCGTTCGAGGACGAGGGGCGAGTTCGGCGTACGTGGGGTGGGTCTTCCACGTTTTCCACCACCTCGCTGTCCACCCTCTTTCGGTAATGGCCGCGACGAGAGACGGTCGAGGAAGTCGTCCGGGATTTCGGTCGTCGAGACACACCGACCGACCCCTATTTCGCGCGGGAAGATCGTCTTCGAGGGTAGATTGGGGATGCTGCGCCACCCTTATCCACTCTCGGGATCTACGGACTTGGGATAGCATCTTCCGTCCGCTGGAGAATGCGAGAGATAAGGAAATTTAGTGGGACTGTCGGCGGCGAGCTCGGGAAATGAGGGTGCTCGCTTTGGGACGGGTCGAAGATGACCCCGGGAGGGTGGTTTGCACTATTTCCTACCCCTGGAATGTACCGTCGAACCCTCGTCTCTTCAATTGATCCAATTAATTTGTATCCGAATTATTTAAATATCAGTGAATAAAATAATCGATTCCGAGGGGGTTGGTTTGTGATGTTCACTTTGGGATTTTTTTCTCCACTAAACCGAACATCCAATCCGCGTGAAACTTGATACGTATCGTAACACATCTTCAGGCTGTATGTACGAATTTTTTCACGTCGGTGTCGTGAGAATTGAGATTGTTTAATTTAATTGTGGGACCAGGAAACGAAAAATTAGTTTGGTCAACATTGTGGGGCGGTTAGGTGTTCCCAAGCGATTTTTCAACCGGATCAAGGATCAAGGGTGAATCAGGCGTCCACAGGAAGGGGATCTCGCCCCAACAGAGGGTCGCAGGAGAACGGGATTGGTGGGGCCACGGTGGAGGGGTTGTTTCCCGGACTCGGGTGGGCTAGATCGAGATCACAACCAATGATAGCGAGCGCAGCTGCCCTGGGGAATCTACGAATCCTTCTCCGGAGATCCCGACGAGCCCCTTTGACGGGCAGGGAGAGAGGCAGAACCCGATGCCTGGCAGCTAGGACGCTCGGGATTGCTCGGGATTGCTCCCAGCCACCCCTAGTCCGACACGATGGCGGTCCGAGGGAAATAATAACGGTAGGGACGCCGCAAATGGGTAAACAACCTCCGTGCCCACCCCTAATCGCACCCCTAAAATCTCTTCCTTCGCTGGATTAATTATTCGCCGAGCTCCTCGAGCGACGTTTCCTCGAATAAGAGGGCTGAGTTCAACCCTTCAACGTGGACTTTGGCGGCTGAGAAAAATTGGTGTGACGTAGTCGTGCGTGGACTATGTCTCTGTCAAGTTTCATCGAAATCGATCCAACCGTAATGGAGAAAATAATTACCGAATGTTAGGTGATCAGGGGTGGAATTGAAAACTGGTTCGAGTCAGTCTCGACTTTAAGGGTTGTTTTCAATCCCTTAATGTGAATATTGTAAACTGAGAAAAATTAGTGTTAAGCGTGTCTATGTGGACCACACTTCAGGCAAGTTTCAACAAAATCCGTTAACTGGTAATTATGTAATTAATGATTAAAATCAGTCCTTTCGTTAAGATCGGCTCAGAGGTACGAAAATAATTATAGATTGCGGCTGGTCTAAAAAAGTTGACATTAAAAATTGATGAAACTCCCAGTCTAATAACAAAGTTTCTCTGTGAAGAAAGTTATGCGAGAGAAACGAGTCCGTGGATCGACCGTACGAAAAGCGAATTATCTCGAGAGCGCGAGCTAAATCAATTTCGAGTCCGTGGCTCGTATGGCACGGTAGTTTATCGGGCCGGTGAATTGTTTCTTTGTGTCGGTGAATGATCGATCGACTCGTCGGACAGTCGAAAACTGGTCGCCTGATCGCGGCTCGGCCCGGCTCGGCTCGGCGTGCCGAATCTTAAGTAGCCGGAGCTCTCTCGCTCTCCGGAGCCACAGCCAAACAGGAACGGGAAGAGAAAAAAAAGAATCAAAAGCGATGCTGGAGTCGCCTAAAGTCGCGCAGCGTCGCTTCGAGTAACGGTGTCCGCCTGCCATTACCGCTAACAACCTTCGTAGTTCAAACACTTCGCTACACTCGACCTTTCTCGAAAAAGTTGAAACAATCATCTGCGAGACTGTAAAAAATTTGGAGACCCTGAACAACAGCTTTGAAAGTAGATAATAATAATTTTATCGATTTTAGAATGTTTAAGTACGACTAGTATTCCCCTCTCAAGAACCTTTCATGTAGAATTAATATTTTCTGTACAGAAATTTTTAAATTGACAATAGAGTTCTCTAAAAACAGCCTCAGAAGTAGATAATCATAATTTTAATAATTCTAGAAATATTTGATTAGGATTAGTATTTTCCTCTTAAGACCTTTTTCTTTGAAATTAATATTTTTCTGTACAGAAATGTTTAAATTGACAGTAGAGTTCTCTAAAAACAGCCTCAAAAGCAGATAATCATAATTTTATTAATCCTAGAAATATTTGATTAGGATTGGAATTTTCCTCTAAAGACCCTTTTCTCTAATATTAATATTTTTCTGTACAGAATTGTTTAAATTGGCTGTAGAGTTCTCTAAAAACAGTCTCAAAAGTAGATAATCATAATATTATTAATTATAGAAATATTGAATTAGTATTAGAATTTTCCTCTAAAGACCCTTTCCTGTAAAATTAATATTTTTCTATAAGGAAATTTTTAAATTGACACTAGAGTTCTCTAAAAAACAGCCTCAAAAGTAGATAATCATAATATTATTAATCCTAGAAATATTTGATTAGTATTAGTATTTTCATCTAAAGACCATTTTCTCTAAAATTAATATTGTTCTGTACAGAAGATTTTAAATTGACTGAACGAAGGAGTTCTCTAAATATTAAAGAAATTTGTAACCCCAATTTAATTTCCATAAAACAGCGGAGAAAAATTTATGTTTGCAATTTATTTTGTACTCCTATTTTGCATGGGTTCGTGCACTGAGAGTTTTTTTGGTAGCGATCGTGATGTCCAGTGGCTTCTCGGTAGCAAAGAGGGTTGCGTCGAGAAAGGCAAAGAGCAATCGACGATGGGCGTGTGCCGTTCCACAGCGAAATGAATCCCGCGAAAGGCGGAGAGAGACGAGGAGGAACAGACTACAGAAAGCGGAGGCCGCGTAACGAATCGTCCTAACCCATTAACTTGTAAATTGCTTCCGACTGGTGCGCGATCCCGGTCGCGCATAAATCCGCGAAATAAATCGCGGCGCTTGTCGTCCGGCGAAACGAGACACACGACCAAATTATTGGCCACACTGCTGGCAAACATTCGCAACACTGAGCGCCGTTCGAAATGGTCAAACGGTAACCGATCCGACACCGTAATTAATTTTAATTGTTTTTTTTCGACCGCGGTGTTTAAACAAATGGTCATTTTGCAGAGCCAGGTAGATTGGCAAATTTATCATCGAAGGACACGCATTTTATCTTTCTTATATAATTTCTGTTCCGATAGTGTTCTCGCTTCGTTAACGTGGATGTTGGGTATCGAAAAAATTCTGTCTCGTGCGTCTGTGTATGGACCACATTTCAGGCAAATTTCATCAAGATCCATTAAAGCGTAATTACGTAATTAATTATTAACTGTCACCTAGTCAGAAGTGCGATAATATCAGTCTATTGTTCCTTCCACTTTGAGGGTTGTTCCCACCCCTTTAATGTGAATGTAGTTAAACAACAAAATTCTGCGTGGCGTATCTGTATCTGGACCAAGTACCAGTAAAGTTTCATTAAAATCTACAACGTGGTTTTTCATTTATAAAATGTTATAGGGTGACTAAATTTTCTTAGCGAATGACAGGTCCATTCTCGACGGGAGGTAGAAGAAGAAGAAGAAGAAGAGGAGGGTGGAGAGTCGGCGGCGATCTGGACGCGGACAGCGACGTATTCAAAGTGTGAACGGATGCAAATCTCGTCTCTCATGAGCGGAATTTTCAAGGAAGCTGAAAGATGGATGGAGCACGGCCGCCGGCACCGGACAATACGGCGACATTTGCATCTGGTACATAATTCAGTCGCCGTTTCTGCCCCCGACCACGGCCGTGGCGCGGCATCGGGCTGCGTGTGCTGTTCATAAAGCACACCGGTGGCGATCTCACGAAATCCAGGAGGCCCCGGGACTAGGGAAATAACGAGGCGCCTTCTTTCTTTTTTTCACCGACCGTCTCTCTTTCTATCTCTGTCTTTTCCTTTCCGCTAGCGCGCGCGCGCCACCGCTCGCAAAATTTATTCCGGTGAATTTTAATGGACCAGAAACCGTGCTTCGGCCGGATCGTTACGCTACCCTTTTGTTCCCCGCAATTATAATTAACCGGCGCCGTACGTCGGCATTTAATTATTCCACGACCGGTCGCCTCACTCCAATAGCGATCCCATCATCATCGGTTCCCAAAAATCTACTACAAGAGATTCCCCGGGAAACGACCTCTAAGAGTTCCAGAGCATTTCAGACGGGGCAATTAAGCCACGCCCACTCGGAACACTCTGCACACAGATGGAGCAATATTGTTGTCCTCGAACATAAAGTACCAGTGGATTTTGAGAGGGGATTGGATTTCCGCTATGGAACACTGTTCTGGAGCATTTAGAATCGGGGGCTATTTGGCCACGCCCACTCTGAACATTCTGCACACAGATGGAGCAATATTGTTGTCCTCGAACATAAAGTACCAGTGGATTTTGAGAGGGGATTGGATTTCCGCTATGGAACACTGTTCTGGAGCATTTAGAATCGGGGGCTATTTGGCCACGCCCACACTGAACATTCTGCACACAGATGGAGCAAGATTGTCATCCTCAAAAACAAAGTTACAGTGGATTCTGAGATGGGTATGGATTTTCAGTATGGAACACTGATCTGGAGCATTTATAATTGGGGGCAATTTGGCCACGCCCACTCTGAACACTCTGCACACAGATGGAGCAAGATTGTTCTCCTCAAAAACAAAGTTACAGTGGATTCTGAGAGCGGTATGGATTTTTTGTATGGAACACTGATGTGGAGCATTTAGAATCGGGGGCAATTTGGCCACGCCCACTCTGAACACTTTGCACACAGATGAGGCAATATTGTTGTCCTCGAACATAAAGTACCAGTGGATTTTGATAGGGGATTGGATTTTGATAGGGGATTGGATTTCCGCTATGGATCACTGTTCTGGAGCATTTAGAATCGGGGGCAGTTTGGCCACGCCCACTCTGAACACTCTGCACACAGATGTAGCAATATC
Organism: Lasioglossum figueresi; assembly: GCA_028455805.1. NCBI lineage: Eukaryota > Metazoa > Arthropoda > Insecta > Hymenoptera > Halictidae > Lasioglossum > Lasioglossum figueresi. The sequence goes on from CM052204.1 coordinate 3,622,339, forward strand.
GTTGTCCTCGAACATAAAGTACCAGTGGATTTTGATAGGGGATTGGATTTCCGCTATGGATCACTGTTCTGGAGCATTTAGAATCGGGGGCAGTTTGGCCACGCCCACTCTGAACATTCTGCACACAGATGGAGCATGATTGTTATCCTCAAAAATAAAGTTACAGTGGATTCTGAGAGGAGTATGGACTTTCAGTATGGAACACTGATCTGGAGCATTTAGAATCGGGGGCAATTTGGCCACGCCCACCCGGATCACTCTACACACAGGTGGGGCAAGATTATTGTACCGAAAGATAAAATTATAGTGGACATTGAGAGTCTAGCTTGAATTTAGAGTCAGATTGCTCTGTGGAGCGCTATGCCAGCTCGTATAAAATTGCGAGCAAATAAGCCACGCCCACTCGGAGCTATCTACACACAGATAAGCCGAGACTTTTGGCTTCAAAGTTCATATGGATAATTTACGATGATTTGGAATTACGAATTGAAGCGGTACACATTGATTACCCAATGAATTTTCTTCACCTTCCTGTACCTCTTGGTTCATTATTTTTCTTAATAATAATTTCTACTGGTTGCTTATAATAGATATAAAAAAGTGGTTTCCCACGGAGGTGAAAATTTCAAAAAATCGTACGAAAGTTTTCCAGGGGATTCCGACGCTGGAAACGAGTTCACCGTCGATGGAAAATTTTCTTTTCGAAGGGGTGGGGGTGGTGTCGTTTACCTTGCCGAGCACAATGCTCGCGCCTGGTGTCTGAGACAGTGGATAACGATCTCGGGAGCATTGTTGTCCGCGTATGATCCGCGAGACGCGTCGGACTTGGGTGTCGTTGCCCCGTTCTCGAGAAAGCGTCGAGGCGCTGTAATTTTTCCAGAGAGAGAGAGAGAAAGAGAGGATAGAAGAGAGGAGAGGATTTCCCTGAGACGAGTGGCTGGGACCGAAAGCGAGTCGAGTTTTCCCCACAAAGATTCGCCGAGTTCTCTCTCGTGTGCGACTCGCAACTACTTTCCACGCGATCGGGATTAATTATGATAACGACTGGCGGGGTTAGGCGAGGCGCGACGAGCCGGGACCAGACGAGACGAGACGAGACGAGTCGAGTCTAAATGAGCTACAGAGTCTTGTACGATAATCGCTTGATATAACAAATACACGATTCGGATCCTGTGGGAGCAATTAGCCCGCTGTGCTGATCTTGTTTCGTGAGATTCGAGTTTCTGATACGGTCGAGCGCTTCGGGAGGAGTCCGAAGGGACCGAGAAATTTTCTAAGCGGTTAAAGTCCTTTAGACAGAGTCCAAAGAGTCGATGGAGTTTCAGGAGGAGTTCAATGAACCCGAGATATTTTCTAACGGGGTGGAGTCCTTCGGAAAGAGTCCAAGAAGTTCAAGGAGCTGAAAGAGGAGTCCATGGAGCTTCAAGAGGAGTCCATGGTGATTCCAGAGGAGTCCATGGAGCTTCAAGAGGAGTCCAAGAAGTTTGGAGATGAGTCCAAGGAGCTTAAAAAGGAGTCCAAAGAGTCCGTTGAGCTTCGGGAGGAGTTGAATGAACCCGAAATATTTTGTAAGGGGGATGGAATCTTTCGGAAAGAATCAAGGAGCTGAAAGAGGAGTTCAAGGAGTCCATGAAGCTTCAAAAGGAATCCATGAAGCTTCAAGAGGAGTCCATGGTGATTCCAGAGGAGTCCATGGAGCTTCAAGAGGAGTCCAAGAAGCTTGGAGAGGTGTCCAAGGAGCTTAAAAAGGAGTCCAAAGAGTCCGTGGAGCTTCAGGTGGATTCAATGAACCCGAGATATTTTCTAAGGGGGATGGAGTCCTTCGGAAAGACTCCAAGAAACTGAAGGAGCTGAAAAAGGAGTTCAAGGAGTCCATGGAGCTTGAAAAGGAGTCCAAGAAGCTTAAAAAGGAGTCGAACTAGTCCGTGGAGTTTCAGCAGGAGATCAATGAACCCGAGATATTTTCTAAGGGGGATGGAGTCCTTCGGAAAGAGTCCAAGAAGTTCAACGAGCTGAAAGAGGAGTTCAAGGCGTCCATGGAGCTTCAAAAGGAATCCAAGAAGCTTGGAGAGAAGTCCAAGAAGCTTAAAAAGGAGTTCAAGAAGCTTCGAGAGGAGTCCAAGAAGCTTAAAAAGGAGTCGAACGAGTCCAAAGAGCTTCAAGGATTTGTTTTAAGGAAGCGAGAGTCGTTTGAGAAGAGTCGTGAGTGTCCAAGGAGCTTCGCGAAGACAAAAAATGTCCAAGGAGCAGAGTGTCGAGGAAATTTTGGGTACAGGTCGCAGCGTTCGTGGTAAAAATAATAATGATAATGAGTTGGGGGAAGGGTCCAGGCGGTCTGAAAAATTCCTCGAAGGTTTTAACGGGTCCGACGGGGTCTCCGGCGCTTCTGTAGCCAGCGGAATGTCCAGGAACGGCTAGGACCGGCACCGTATAACTTCGACGAGCATCGCGCACGACGACGTTGCACGACGTTGCACGCCGTGGCGTGGTGCGCGATAAGCATCGCCAGGACCAGAAGGGAACAGAAAAGGGAGAGGAGAGCGAGAGGGAGAAAGAGCGTGTAGGACAGCCGTTAACGAGCGATTCCACGCAGAAGGTTAGCCTCCCGCTTCTACGTGCCTCGAACCGGCCGCGGCCGCTCGACCGGCTTCCTCATCCTCACCCTACCATAAGGATCCCCGGTCCTTCGTCCTGCTGAAGCCTCGTCTCCAAAACAGTGTCCCAAAACCGGGATAATTGCCGGAGCAATTTTTCCGAGGAAGCTGAACAGATTCAAAGAGACACCAAAGTCAAACCCATGCTAGATAGAAAGCTGAACCCCTTGACCTACGTTTTATTTTACGATTTCCGTGATCAGAACTTTTATTCTACTTCCGAATTTCCTAACAAAAGGAGAAAGCTTATATCTATTGCATGCCTACATGTTCTCCAATAACTACGCATTAACGAAACCAAAATGGAATTTCATCTCGATTTACTGGAGATTAATAACACACATATTTATTAGACTCTGTTCAGAACCTTCGTCACGATATTGTAATTGTATTGTTGTTGTGGAGATTCAAGCAGGGATGGAAGGCTTCGAGGACCTTCGAGAAGACGCTACGCCAGTTGGGGGATTTTTAAGGGAGGTTGAACTTTCTCGAGAAAGCTTCACCGAGAAAGAGAACTAAACCATCGCAAACTTTTGCAGAGTTATACGAACACCTTCGGCGCCCTATGGAGGATCTAAAAATCCGAAAGACGAGTCCACCCTCGAGTCCAAGAGCCAACTGAAGAAATGGCCTCCTAGCTGCAGCAGAGACTGGCCGGAAAGGGTCGACGGGTAAAAAAACTGTACCGAAAAATGTTCCCAGCTGTTCCTCCCGTTATCTCCTCGAGGAATCAAGTATGGCGGCGATCGTTCCACGAAGGGGCAATATGGAGGAGAGAGAGGAGGGGGCTTCAAGGGGGTTTTCAACCCTTGCTATCTGGCCCATCGGGTCTCTCGAGCACCGGCGCGGCGGGTCCGTACCCGTTCATAATAAACGCTCGGCTGGAATTTCCGTGGAAGAGACACGTCCGCACAATGCGTTTCCACGTGGCCCCCGATATGTGTGCCACGACTTTATTATTTTCGGCAGGGGGGGGGGGGGGGGGGGCCCGCGTATACCTGGTGGCGTGCCGGCCTTTTGTTTCGCAGATCGTATCGGGCGCGGCCCTCTTTCTCTCGTTTCGTCGCATCTGTGACCGGATTCGCTCCCATGCTCGCCCCGTAAAAATGCGACATATTGTGCGAAAAGCATATGGCCCCCCTCCAACCCCCGGCGATCGCTCCTCCTTTTTTTTCGGGAGGGAACCCTATGCACGCTAATCGACCGAGCGCACGCTGCGCCCACGGTCCGACCGTCATACTTCATTTTTTCCCTCGGACACCGTGCGGCGAATCGTTTCGAAATTTTCTAGACAATTCAGTAAACGTTCGAACAACGTGTACAAATATTTTTGTTGAAAAATGTTCACACGGAGATATACAAACATTTATTTTGTCGTTTCTGTAGTCGTTAAAAATATCTGTAAATTATTGTGCATTTTTTTAATGCAGCGCGAGAGGAAGCGTTCGCGCACCCAGTGGAATCTTTTCAAGTGGAGCAGATAGCGTTGAAAGTCCCCAGAGGCGGCCTCGCCGTCGGTTAATGATCGGTGAATCGCGTTTTCGCTCTCGGCGATGCGAGGAATCGCGAATGCAAAAACGCGTCGATTAATACGTCTATCCGGCGCGTGAGCGGCGTAATTAGAAAAATGATGAGGTGTCTGCGGACGGGGGAAAAAGAGAGGGGAAAAAAAACCTGTGAATCCATCGGCTCTGGTCTATCGCGCGCGAGAGAAAGCGCGCGGAGAGCGATAGTGAAACGTCACTGCATTCTGCGTCCGCGGAATGCAACGGAGATTCCCCGATGCAGCCTCTTTCTTATAATACACGTCGCTCTTGCCTTTTTCTCGTTTCGCTGAACAATCCGACGATCGATTGCGAACCTCCATAAATCGTCTGCTCTTTATTTCGCTCGGGCCTTGAAGGAACCGAGCTCATTTTCAATTGTAATTGATCGTGCGTCGCGAATCGATTTCCAAGGATTCCAATTGCGATTCCATTAAATAGTCTACGATGTGTTATTGCCTGTTTGAAATTTTCGAGCGCGTCGAAAATTGTGGAAGGTTATTTTTCCAGCGGAACGACGATCGAGGAACGAAGTGAATAAGGGACGCGAGAAGGTGGGGGAGGTCGATATCGAATTTCCGCGGAGTCGTGTATCGGAGCAAACTATTCCGCAGGTGCCAGCCTGCTCGACGAAAATAGATCGAATTCGCGAGAGCTCTACGAGCCGATCGCACGAAACCCCCGGCCACCCTTCGCGCTATCGATCCGACCCGATACCACCTAATCCGAGTTCGATAGCCAATCTCTGTCTCTGACGCCTACAAATAAACCTGAAGTGTCAATTTGCTCAGTTTTCCGCCTGGCATTTGGTAAAAAATAACTTCACAGAAAAATGACTTGGCAGCCTTCGAAGAGGAGCTGTTGCCCTTTAAAATGATCCCGGACACGATATTTTATCATTTTTTTTCGCTTAGTTACAACAGTTCAAATTTCAACATTTCAATACTTCAGCTACAATGCTCTTCATTCTGATCCTGCCGGCGCACTTTTCATTGAAAGCTTTGTAAAACCTTTAAAAAAAATCGTAGGATAATTTTTTTGATCTCGTTGAAAAGCTAAAACTTCAACCTTTAAATCCACATGGATCTCGTTTGAGAAAAATTTTCTTTGAGATCGGCAGAGACAGAGTTCGAAAATTGGATCAAAAACGACTATTTTCCCTTTTTTGCTCGCCATCTCGAGTAAAAAAATTCCAGCTGAAAGTGACTTGAAGTGTTCGAAAGAAAATATTTCAGGCTTTAAAACGAGCCAAGGTGAACCGCGATCCGATATTTTTTCGCGAGGTTACAGCAGGTTGAACGCCGGCATCTTTTTCGTCGGAGTTCTTTTGGTTTCGATCGACGGTGTGTCTGGAAACGATCCTAATTCGAGAGATCGTCGAGGATGCCGTCGATCTCCCAGTCTGTCGAGCAGGGGAACATAGGGGGCAGGAGGGGGCGTCGCGTATATTAATCGTCGTGTACAGGAAATTAACTTGGCCTTGTTTTATCTTGCATTCTGATGACTGCATCTGCGTATCGCGAGAAACGTGTAACGCTCCGGTGTTCCGCGCTTGTATTAATTAAGTATGTGCGACTCGGTATGCGCGAAGGAAACGATCAAGGACTCGCTTTTACGAGTCAGCCAGGTGCACCGGGTGCTTTTCTGCGAATCATCGGCACCCGATCCGCAAGAGAACCGACGATCATCGTGCTAGATGGGCCACGGGTACCAGAAAATATATTCCTTCCCTTCGTTCGCCCCTTCCCCGTCTTCGATCCTTCTTGAAATCGCTTGCGAAAATCAACGGGAGCGTAATTAACACGTTCAGTGCCAAGCTCTCAGAAAAATACAGATATTATCGTCTCACAAAATTTTTCCATCTGCTATGTGTCACGAGACATTTACTGAAATAAGCAGGTTTTGCATCCGACAACTTTAAGGGTGGTTCTCAATACTCGACGTGATTATTGGCCGGTGAAAAAATATCGGTCGAGCGATGAAATTAAGAAATAAAACTAATAATTTTATCACAAATAATTTTATCTCAACATTAACCCTTGCACTCGGAGCTATTTTAACTGGAAAATTCAACATTTCTTCCGATCTAGAATATTTCCATTCCCTATGATTTTTGAAATTTCATGGATACGAAATTGGTGTAATACCTCATACAATACCTAAATGTTTAGTAAATGATTAGACACCGATGTATTGAATAATGTAAACAATATTTTGAAAATTAAACATTCCTTCCTATCTAGAATATTTCCATTCCCCACGGTATTTGAAATTTTATGATATACGAAATTGGCGTAATACCTCATACAATACCTAAATGTTTAGTCATTGATTAGACACCGATGTATTGAATAATGTAAACAATATTCTGAAAATTAAACATTTTTTCCGATGTAGAATATTCCCATTCCCCATGATTTTTGAAATTTCATGGATACGAAATTGGTGCAATACCTCATACAATACCTAAATGTTTAGTAATTGATTGGACACCGATGTATTGAATAATGTAAACAATATTCTGAAAATTAAACATTTCTTCCGGTCTAGAATATTTCCATTCCCCATGATTTTTGAAATTTAATGGATACGAAATTGGTGTAATACCTCATACAATATCTAAATGTTTAGTAATTGATTAGACACCGATGTATTGAATAATGTAAACAATATTCTGAAAATTAAACATTTCTTCCGGTCTAGAATATTTCCATTCCCCATGATTTTTGAAATTTAATGGATACGAAATTGGTGTAATACCTCATACAATACCTAAATGTTTAGTAATTGATTAGACACCGATATATTGGATAATGTAAACAATATTTTGAATAATGGTAGAGCAATTTTTAGTGGTGCCTCTCGCTCTCAGAGTGGACAACCGAGTGCAATGGGTTTTCGCAGAGGTTTTTGAGAAGCTGAACATTGGCAGTGAACGTGTTAAAAAAATTGAAGATAGAGTTGATTCAGCTTAGGTATTTACCAGTCGTCGTTTCGGCTTGATGAGTGGTCGGTTCTGTCCGTTCATCTTGTAGTATAGTCCGCAGGCATTGCAGAGATAGTGTCCGGTGCCGTCCCGTCTCCACAGTGGCGTCGAAGTTGCACCACAGTTGACGCACTCGCGGCCCTCTATTGGAATCGCATCGAAGAAAACAACAGCTTTGTTAGCGAGACTCGTATAGCTGGTTTGACAAGTAAATAAAGAAGCTACTTCTACGACCCTCGAGCAGCGAACCGAATTTAAACATCATTTAACAATAATGAAAAATCATTGGTGACTCTAAAAAAAGATTACGTCGCTGCTCGACCTCGCCATTTTGAAGCACGAACACGCTAGCTCTTCCCAACACTAGTGGAAACTGTATCAGTATTTCTACAGTGACTCTCGACCGTAAATAACTCGTAGAAATATTTGACATTTTAGGGTTGTTTTCGCCCAATTCATGTGGATTTTGGGAGCCGAAAAATTCGGATTTGTGCACTTATATGTGGACCATATATCAGCCAAATTTCATAAAAATTAATCGAACGGTTATTCTCAAAATAATTATTAAATATCTCTTGGTCAGAGTGAATACAAAAATCGATTAAAATCAGTCTCATATTCTTGGACTTTAAGGGCTGTTTTCACCCCCTGAACGCGAACATTGGTGACCGAGAAAATTCTGCGTGGCGTACCAATATATGGACCAGATATCTGCCAAGTTTCATAAAAATCGATCAAACGGTGATTCTCAAAATAATTATTGAATATCTCTTGGTCAGAATAAGTAAAAAAATCTATTAAAATCAGTCTCACGTCCTTGAACTTTAAGGGCTGTTTTCACCCCCTGAACTCCAACATTGGTGACCGCAAAAATTCTGCGTGGCATACCAATATATGGACCAGATATCTGCCAAGTTTCATTAAAATCGATTTAGTAATAACTACAAAAAAAAAATGATTGAACATCGACGAGATGAAAAACAAAAAAGTCTGGCTTGAACTTCGAGGGCTCCTCGAAGCGAGGATTTCGCGATGAGAAAAAACACGTGTCAAATATTTTTTCGAGTTCAATCTCACACTCGAGGCTCGTTAAGACAGCTCGAAGTCGAACGTGGGAGTCGCGGTGAAGTTTGAGAAATTGCAGAGCGAGCGTGCCCGACGCGAGAAACGGTAGACATCGACGAAATTCGGTGATGGAACTCGCATGCAATTGCAGACATACCATACCAAGCGATTACCAGAGCAAAAGCAGAGTCTCTTTAGGACCGTGGGCGTTCGAACGACTCGTGGATCGAACACGATCGTCCGATAGCGGCTTGTTAATAGCGGGGACCAATTTTTCTCAGACAGAAAGAAGACCGGAGCCAGAGAGAGAGAGAGAGAGAGAGAAAGAGAGAAAGAGAGAAAGAGAGAGAAAAAGAGAGAGAGAGAAAGACAGAGAGATAGAAAGAGAGTGAGAGATAGAGATAGAGAGAGAGAGTAGAGCATGGAAAGGAGAGAAGAGAAGACCTGGCGTATCGTTAGTCTACTCTCCACGAAACAGGATAACGAGTCGAAATTTTCAGACCTTTTTCTCCTCTCGTTCGAAAAACATCTGACAAGCTGTTAGGTCTGAAAATTTTTGTTGCCGGATCGGGAACGGGGAGATGGAAGGATGTATGTTATCTTTTTTCTTTCTTTTTCTGATATTTCACGAGCCGTGAAATTCCGCGTCTCTCTCGGTTATTCCTCCATCGAGCTGCATCCTCCTCGGAATCTCTGCGCCACCGAGCGGCGGCCATTTTACTGGAAAAGATGCCTTTATAGACTGCACAAGCTCCCTGCACAGGATCGAGATGCGATTTTGGTCGAACGCGATCGACGTGGCCGAAACGGTCGCGGGTGAAATCAAAGTACCACGGGAAAACCGTACGAGAAACGAATTCTCATCGCAATTTTCAATTCAAGCGAATCACTGGTGCAAAGAAACACACGACATTTGTCCTCGAATATTCATAAACCACAAGATTATTATATTAATCTCGAATATTATTCTGGAAATAATGTCTACGTCAAAAGAAGTGTTGGCAAATCGATGTTTTGTGAACAAATCGCGGGATCCGTCGACGGTCACCGGTGATCGTACGATTCTAGAATATCGTCGAAAATCGACAGCGTGTTTTCCCGTGTATTCCGGACGAATTTCCAGACACGAGGCGAAGCAGGATCGATCCGAGGGAGATCGATTGCGAGGAAATAGCGTTCGTTTCGCGGAAAACCATAAACAGGCAGCCATAAACACGCTGACATCCACGGAATCGTCTGGCTTCGCCGTGATCGAGGCTGCCGGTGCCGCTCGGCGAGCGTGTGTGTCGTAAGTCGATTTAATTAGCGGACTTCCACGCCGCGAAGTCGGGCCATTGTTCCCGGAATTAGGATTTTTACCACGCCGTCCCCGCCGCAGACCGGCCATTATTACCGCAATCAACGTATCCGGCATTTTTCAACCGGCACGTTTCATTCCCAGTCCTCCTACTACACTTTTCTTCGCTTTTTTCCCCACCTCTGTGCCATCGATTCGCGACGATCGACGCGAGATTCAGCCCCTATGACGTTCGCACCAGTGACTCGCTATCGCACCTTGTCTGTTTCCCGAAAAATAAAACCCCGAAACAAATTTTCACATTATTTCCTTCTACGTAGTAATTTTCTACGATCCTTTGGGGGAATTTACGTCGAAGAATTATTCGAATATCTTGAAAATTGTAGAAGTTACAGACGCTCGAATCGTGAAAAGTTGCAAACTAAAAATCTCTTTGATCAGTTTTCGTATTTTCGGGAAACATACAAGAATTTCCGAAGAGAAATAAATAAAAAAAGAAATCTACCGGTCGCCGACTTGTTCGAGATCGAACAGAAAATTCGAACCGTTCGATCGGACACGCAAAAATCGTGGTCCGCAGACTCATTCTCGAGAGGGAGATTTGCTGTGACAAAACCAAAAAACGGCAGCATGTAGCCACACCACATCGAGAACAAAAATACGTGTGTGCTGTATCGCGCTTGCGTAGACGTGTGTCACACCTGTGTATGTATAAAGACACGAACAGATCTAGAGACAGATAGAAAAAGATGTACAAACGGTGTACAGAGTGATCCGGAACGTTAGCGAAACGATCGTGGAACGATTTTTCGAAGAAAAAAAATAATCGAAGAAACGATTCTGCGATCGATCGTGTAACATTTCGGTCACCCTGTAGATCGACGTTGATCGTCGAAAAAAAAAATGATATTGATAACGAACGAGGTGTGGTGCTGTTTACGCTGTACGTCTCGCGGGTGCCACTCAAAAAACACATCGGTGAGGCAAAAATACAAAAATACACGATCGGTGTGTTTCTCCCTCTCGTAAACACTCAGCTCTCGAGATCTCTCGAGGAAAATTAACGAGAAAACATAAGTAACAAGTGTGTTCTTCAACGTTCCGATCAACGAGAACTGTAAGCGAAAGACGACCGCCACCAAAAGCTCGGGAGTGGATCGAAAACAGAAATTTTTGGGGATGAAACACCCTCGACTGGAGTCTCTGCGAGCACCCGAGCAAAATTTGCCTCTTGGATCACTAGTTCGCCCTCAGGGGCACTCGATTGGGCTCATGGCACCTCAGTACACTTCGGGTAGAGAACTTTGGGTCCCTGGTCCGAGTCGAGTGCCATTGGGAGCAATGCGAGTGGCCCCTGTGGGCAATCTGGATAGCCCCTGGAGCCAAGAGCTCTTTGTGCCTGCATTACAATGTTCCTTGAGATCCTCTCGATTTATAAGACTATTTTTAACTGTTCAAAGAACTTCTTGTACAATAGAGAATAAAATAAAAATTGTTTATTCACTATATTTCTATAAATTGTTAATCAATCGTCGTTTTTACAATTTTTTTTACCGTTGGCAAGATGATAATACGCGGAACAATCTCCATGTATAAAGCGAAAATAATTTTTCAAGGTTAATTCAATCATTTTGCAAATACATTTCAGAATTGTTTCAGCAAGCGATTGCAGTTCGAGGAGCGCGAGGACATCGTCGAGACTCGAGTCGTCGAAACCAACAGAGAGAAAGAAAAGCGAAACGAGAAACGTAACTGAGTAAAGTGCAGTAAACGATAAGGATCAAACGGAAAAAAAATCGAAAAGGTAAGAAACAAAAACATCGTGTTGCAAGACGAGGGTGCAGTCGTGTTCCGATTCGCAAAACGGTGAACGAAGGAAGCCGGGGGGAGAACGAGGAAATTCTTAGAATGCAAAGTGCCCCTTTCTTCGATTCCTTTCTCAAGCGATTATCCGAGCCGTTTCTTCAGATCGACGGAGCTGTAACGAGATAGTAAACGTTCTCACATTCGAGAACCGGAAATCGACTGCACGCGTGTCTCTCGCACGATAAAACTGCTGCGACACAACGAGCGTGTATCATTAACAGAACGACGCGTCTTTGAAGTTACCACAATGAAAATATTCCGACATAGATTCCCAGAATAAAAAATACTTTACAAAAACTAATTCTCCCACAACTACCCAACCACACCGAATCAAACCCAGCAAACTGATGCAACCCCAAAAACAGTTCAAACCCTTTGTAACACCGTCGGACCCACCGCAAACACGACCAAAACAGACCAAACAAGCAGGGGTGTGCGAGAACTCGATCGTGACGGGAATTTTTCTCGGAAAAATGTTCAGAATTCCCGAAATTGTTCGGGATTCCCGAAAATATCTGTGATTCCTGACATTTTGAAGTTTCCCCGTACTTCCAACAATTACAAGAATCCGAAAGCTCGAAGAACACAAAGGATTCGGCTTGCTGCAAATTTTCAAGAACGATACTTTCGGGAATCCCAAATATTATTCTAAATCCCGTATTTTGTCGGGAATCCCAAATATTATTCTAAATCCCGTATTTTGTCGGGAATCCCGAACCTTTGCGAGATTCCGTATATTTTTTTTTAGGTTAAGACTTTCATTTTTGTTTTTCTTTTGTATCGTAAAGATTTCTATAAATGAATTACGGTCCGTACATAATAATAATAATAATAATAATAATTTTTGGGATTCCGTATATCCTCGGGAATCCCGAATCTTCGCGAGATTCCGTATACTTCTTTATAGGTTAGGACTTTCATTTTTGTTTTTCTTTTGTATCGTAAAGATTTCTATAAATAGATATCAATCCGTACATAATATTAATAATAATAATTTTCGGGAATCCCGAACATTTTACGGAAATCCAGAGCATTTTCGGTAATCACGAATATTTTACGGGAATCCAGAGCATTTTCTGTAATCTCGCACACCCCTACAGACAAGTAAGGGGAAAAAAGAAATCAACCAACGAAAAAAACGACAAACTCAAAGCCAAAGCATAAGAAAAATGAAGGCCCCGCGTGACGGTCCCGGGGACAAAGGAAAAAAAAAATATCCAGGATAAACGTGGTGTTAGGGTAACAGATCCGATAGAGAGAGAGATAGAGAGAGAGAGATTGGTAGGCGGGTGCCGCTTACCGGCGGACGTCCTCGACTTGTTCCTGGGCTTTTGCTGTTGCTGCTGGTGCGCGGATGCCGGCGAGCCGGGCGTGTTAGGGTGCGCGTGACCGACCAACAACTTCGAGTCGACGTTTACGCCGGTTGCCACGCCGGTCGCGTTCCCAGCCGCCGCGGCCCCAGCTCCGGCGGCGTGGTGGCCGCCGAACAGCCCCGAGGTGACCGCGGCGGTCCCGTTGTGCGGGTTGTGGGACGAAGACGAAGAAGACGACGAGGATGCGGCGTGATGATGGTGGTGGTGGTGGTGGTGGGTGGTATTAGGATACTGCAGGTGCTGGTACATGTTATACGCGCTGGTCGCCGGGTCGTACTGGGACCCGGCGTGGTGGCTGGCGTAATTGTCTCTGCACGATGGCGAGCTCGCTCCCCCGCCACCCCCGCCACCGGCCGCCACGCCGTTTCCCTGATACTCCTGTTGCTGTTGTTGTTGCTGTTGCTGTTGTTGCTGTTGTTGCTGCTGCTGTTGCGCGGCTGTCGTCTGTTGATTTCCCGATTGGTTATTACCTTCTCGTTGTTTCACCTGGCCGCTCCCAGAGCCCCCACTTCCCCCGTTCCCGGCGTTCCCCGCGCCGCTGGTCCCGTTGTGCTGTTGGTGGGGAGGGGAGGGCGCCCCATGGTGGTGGCCCAGCATCACGCTCGGCTTCACGTCGCACGAACTGGCCCCCGACGCTCCCAACGCGTCCTGGTGGTGCATGAACGCGCCCATCACCGCCGCGTGCGCAACCGCCGCTTGGTATTCACTGCTCGCCCCACCCCCCAGTCCCGACAACGGATTGCTGCTGTTGTTCGTGTTGTTGTTGTTGTTCGTCGCGCTGCTGTTGTTGTTGTTGTTGTTCGTCGCGGACGTCGTGCCAGCCGTGATGCTGTCCGGTGTCGCGTCCTTCGGAGGGGTCGGCGGGAACGAGAACAGGTGGTGACCCGCCCCCGCGCCGCCGTGGCTCGATAGGCTACCCGTACTCGGTGGGAGGGACGAGCCCAGTGGACTCTGAGGCTTGTCGTCACCGACGCCACCGCCGCCTGAACCCGTCGAGGTCGGGAAACCCCAAGGGGTTTTCGACGTGTCCGCGCCGCTACCCGCTAGCCACGGGTGCAGCACGGAACTGTGGAAGTGCGGCCGACACACCTGGCTCACCGGGCCGCTCGTCACGCCGCTGCTCGACATCCTTGCTGCAAAACACAGACAAACAAACGTCAAAATTGATTCCGAACACGCGGAGACGTTTCTCGAAGATCGTACCGGCTGCTGCTCGACTTTCATCCGTCGGGCTCGTTTCGAAAGCTTCGACGTCTCTACTTTTTTGATATCGTTGCATTCTATTTTTTTTTTGGATCTGCTGTTTTAGCGTACAGACGGGCGGGGAGCAGAAATTGTATCGTAAACGGGATAACGAAAGGAGAACGTGGTCGGAGCCGGATTATGCCCGGTAGCAGAAGTAGCAAATCCTACGGGCCCCGCGCTTGCAGCGGAAAAAGCCCTGGCTACTATCAACAGATATTTCTGCTAAAAAAAGGTCCTTCGTTGCGTTTTGTTTTATTATCGTGCGAAAGCTAGGACCCCCAGGTAACGTTTGCCACGGGTCCCGCGCTAGCTTAATTCGGCCCTGCACGTAGTCAGAGCCGAATTAAGCCCAGTAGCAGAAGCAGCAAATGCTACGGTCCCCGCGCTTGCAGCAAAAAAAGCCCTGGCTAGTATCAACAGATATTTCTGCTAAAAGAAGGTCCTTCGTTGTGTTTTGTCTTATTATCGTGCGAAAGCTAGGGCTCCCAGGTAACGTTTGCTACGAGCCCCGCGTTAGCTTAATCCGGCTCTGCACGTAGTGTCGAGAAAGGTTGTCGTTAACGCTAGGTTCACGTAGGTCTAAATATAACTATTTTACATTAATTTATAAACATAACAGATTTTGTCTATCCAAATTTTTGGCCATTTTTCCGATAGTATGTACCCCAAGAATTAAATTTGATAAATAATTTCTCGGGGAAGCATGTTTACAATCTTAATAATCGCAAATTAAAAATATCAGAACCCGTAATTTTTACGGGTCCCGTAAACCTAGTGTTAAGATGTGTTTATAGAGGGAGGTTTCCCCTTTGCGATGACGGCTTTTTCTCGCAATGTTATGGCAAGATTTAGGAAATCAAACGTTCCTGAGGAATGACTGAAATTCAACAAATTCTGCGGGCTTTGAAAAATATATGAATTCTATGTTCCATTGGCAAATCTGTGGATGAGAACCACAATCCACGGAATGGTTCCAGCATGTTTCCAAGCATCGAAGCAATTTTTTCAAGGATAACTGGTCGGAGTTAAAAAAGGTAAACCTGGTGTTAATAACGATGTTTATTATATATGCTATACGTTTGCTTGAGCCTAGCTACGCGATGCTTAGGCCACCGCGTCTTTCGAAGAACTTGTTAGTTCATTTATTCGTTTCTGTTGAGATGAAAGACGCACCGCGCCGCGCTCGGCGTAAACAGTGGACGAACGATCGAAGGATCCTATCTCGCGATAGAAAGTATGGCGGTCTCCTGTGACAACAAATAGCACTTTCTTGAAATTTCGAAAATTTTACTGGGTTCGAGACATCTTTTCTCGGGATCTGTGCGATCCTGCAGAGGGGAGTCTACGTTTTGCATCGAGTGGATAAATATGAGATTTTGCCTCGAAGGAAATGGAAATCTGTTCATCTCCGAGGCTCCGAAGAAAATCGGCCATCGAGGCGTAATGATCCTCGCCTTAGACGACTTAGAAACCGGTATACGTGTGCACCGGGCAGTAGAAGCCCCGGTACGAACATGGACTCCGTCGATCGCAGAAACGGGGAACCTGATTCGTGCGTGCGCGGAATGATCGGCTTTTATGCCGACCGTAAAACCACCTAATTGCGGGAGACATCTTAATTAAGTGCGAGAGGCCCCCGGTGGCTGGAGGCGCGCGCTATTATTGGTCTCTCTTCTCTCGTCTGGTCCCCCCACCTCGATTCTCGTCCTCGCTCCTCCTCCCCTCCCCGCCCCAACCCCCTCGTCCACGTATGTGCGCAGACGGCGCGCATGAATCTTTCACCTTTCGATCGGGTGCGCTCGCGCGCTCGAGAGAGAGCCCGAATTCCGTCGGGGCCCCGCCTCCTCTTCTGGTTAATTCGCGGCCTCGATATCGCTCGCTCGCTTCTCTCCGTTTCCTTCCGAGGAGAGGAGAGAGACCTCGGAGAGAAAGAGGAGTACGTACCGTCGAATCGATATATCGAGTCGGTTCTTCTCCCCCACCCCCTGCACGGGGAGGGCTCCGCCTCGCCGGCATACGCTGATAACGAGCCAGTGTTTTGTCGAAACCCCACCCACGAGCAAAGACTTCGCCGAATTACCAGCATTAACTCTCCCCGAGCCGAGACGCGATACGTATTTCCCGTGACGATTCCTCTGACTGCGTACCCTACGATTTTCCTCGGAACTGTACACCGCGGTGGGCACGTTATCGGGGTAGAATACTTTCGAAAATATTGTTGACACGGTGTTACAATTTTTTTGAATTGTTGGAAAATTTTCTTTGCGTCTCGATGTACTGCTGTACTGTCGGCAATAATCTTCTGCCGTCTTTTTTGACACTTCACCCCTACAAAAAGAGTAGCCTAAATTATGCTGTACCAAAAGAAAGCATAGAAATTTTCTTTTACGTTACAATTCTTGAATGAAACTGTTAGATGATTTTGTTGAGGGTGACTTGTTAGTTCATGTTGTTGAGTTTAAGTATACAATTATATTACAATTTTTTTTAATCGTTGTACAATTTTCTTTGTGATTCTATGAACTGCTGCA
>CM052204.1:3646124-3724856 GCA_028455805.1 Lasioglossum figueresi
CATATCTATCAAACTTACAAAAATCATACAGAATGGAAATATTGTAGGTCAGAAGAAAGTTTGATTTTCAGGTTAAAGTAACTCCGAGTGGAATGGGTTAATAAACAGTTAAGTATTGTATGAGGTATCACATCGACTACATATCTATCAAACTTACAAAAACCATGCAGAATGGAAATATTGTAGGTCAGAAGAAAGTTTGATTTTCAGGTTAAAGTAACTCCGAGTGGAAAGGGTTAAAAAGTGAAGCAGAAAGAAGAGCGAGCATGGAAAGAGAGGGTTGCGCGTATTTTTCGAGTCGGTTTTCTCCGGTTAACGAGGCGGATTGTTGAACCCGTGCGCCGGACAGTATGATCGAAAGGTTCGCGACTAGTTTCGAAACAAGAAGATCGAGAGTGTCCGTAGGGGGGCCCGTCGAATCGTGACACCGAGAGGGGGCTACCCGGTACCCTTCACCGGAGGGGGTGAGGCAGAAGAATGGTACCGGCAACCGCGGCGAGCGGGAGCAGCAACGAGGAGTAAGATTGATCGCGCGGTGCGAGGCTGCATCGCGAGTTGCATCTGCCGCGCGCGCGAGTCACTCTCCGCCGCGGGGGCGGAGGGGGTGGTGAAACAAGAAAGAGAGACACAGAGAGTCGGAGAGAGAACCGGCGGATAGAGGCTCCGCCTTCGGTTGGCGTGTGCATTTGCGCAAGATGGCGGCGGTCGCGCGTTTTGCACGACCCGTGCGCGCCCAGAGCCTCGGACCCTCTTCTCCGTCGCGAAAGAGGGAAAGAGAAGCTCGGAGGGGAGCGCAGTGACTCGGGGGTTGAAGACGAGGGACCGGTGCACCGACCTCGAGGCCGACAGGGAGGAACGGCCGCGTTCCAAGCGGAAATGGAACGGACGGGGTTGTTATCTTGCGCGGAGAAACTGGAACGGGAGGCTGGATCGAACGGAAAATGGAAAGAGCGCGCGACCGCCCGGAAAAAATAAGCCGCCGGACCTCCCGGCACTGAGAATCTCGTGATCGAGTGATCCCTCGATCAAAAAGCAATCGATCGTGACCGTTCGCAACCGTTCGAACCCTCGGAAACGGCGGTGTTCCAGGAGCACCTTCAAGATCACGATATTCACAAAATGTTCTATCGAAAGAACTGCTGATCATGAGTTTTTGATTAATCCAGGAAGACCCCTTCCGCTCAACAGCATTTTCACACGTGAGAAAGGATAAAAACACGGAAGACTTGTGTAAATATTGCGAGAAATAAATCATTGCATGCATGGTTAAAAAGCTTGACGTATTTGTGATTTTCTGGCAGAAATCGAAACTACGAATTGCAACTCGATACATGCTCTGGTTAGAAAGTTATATGGCTCGATAGATTTTGCGAATTTCGAATTTCGACTCCCTCTCCTTCTTGAACCAGAGGAGATATCGAAAAATTATTTGACGGATTCAATGCAGGATCCATAAGGCTACCAACGTGAAAAATTTCAGCTCAAATCGTTCAAGTGTATTTCACAGGTATTTTGCGTACTTCTTTCTATTCTACACACCGGGTGCCTTAAAATCGCTACTGTACTCCAAGAATGGTGAATGTAGGCACGAAAACGTGTGAAAATTCCCCGTAAACCTTACCGAAAAAATTCACATTCGAACTTCGGAAACTGTCTGATCACTGCGCACCGTTTCTACTTGGCGCGGAGCGAGCCTTCAGCATCGATTTTTCCAAAGAACGAAGCGTCGCACGAGGGAGCAACCACCTACATTTTCGACTGAGTTTTTCAGGTAGAATAAGCTGGCGCAACTGGTTTTAGAATGGCAGCGCCCGGGTATAGCGGCTGGCCGCAAGAGAAGAGCGTTTTAAATTTTCATGAAAACGATGGGACGTCGAAACGGGTCGGGGAGAGGGCAAAAGCGAACCCACGAAAGCGTCGGCCTCCCGTGGCCCGCAATTACGCATGCAGCTCCGCGAGGGCCCCGCGGGCTTCGCGGTCCGCTGCGCTTCCTTCCTGTCTGCGCAACAACCACCTTGTGTATTATGCATCCCCGCGCGCTCATCGGGCGTCCGCCTGTCTTGTTTGTTTCTCTTTTTTTTTTTATTTTCTTTCTTGGCCGGCTGGTGAACTCCGCCACCCCGATACGCGTCGCGCTCTCGACGATCGATCACTCGCGGACAGAAACATCGCTACGGGAACCTGGCGAACCGCTCTCGGACCCTCTCTCGGTGGACTCGAAACGAGATCTCTCTATCCGCCGTCGGATAGCGGAGAAGTTTCTCTCTCCAGAAGAAACCGTGCACGAACAGAACGACGGAAAAAATTCCACGGGACCGGCCGAGAAAGAACCGTGGACGTGGTTACAACGGGCGAGGAGGGAAACGGGGAGACGGAAAGAGGAAGGAGGCAGAAGTCGTAAAGAAGTCGCAGAGAGTACGTTTGGAGCGGCTCCAGCGACAGATAGAGATTTGATTCCGATTAGGGGCACCGGCTAGTTTTTTCGGTTTCGCAGCACGAGTTAACAGAGGGCCGAGTATGATCCATGCGCGTCGGCGAGAATCAGGGATATCGCGTTCCCGAGCCGCCTCGAGATCCCGACCGGCTGTGTATCGAGTTTCGTGTGGCTGCCCGTGCACTTTTTGGCCCCCTTTCCGTGCTGAATCCGGGCCCTTATTCTGCCTCCTCCTCCCCCATCTCCTACACCGTGCCCCGCTAGATGCTACCTTTTTTTCACGCTCCGTCGACAAGAAGACCAGGCGAAATTAGACTGCGACTACTGTAACCACCGCCGCGAACTTCGCAGTTTTCTTTCGGGCCCCCACAATGAAAGTCCCACAATTTTTCTGTCGTCTCTACAACCTTTCTCAGGTCCCAAGATATTTCTATCGGAGCGACGATAGACCTTATATGGTTTTTCTAGGCTCCACAATTTTTTCGGGAGTTCGAACAACTTTTTTGGGCCTCATAGTACACCGACGATCACAAGATCTCTCGGGTGAACTATTGTCAAAATTCAACCTGCTGTAACTTCTTAAGAAAAAATCGTACGCGGATCTACCGAGATTCATTTTAAAGGGTGAAATGCGCACTTTCAGTATCTCTCAGTGATTTCCTACGAAAAAATTTTTCAGCTTCGGGAACAAAGGAAACAGAGAAAACGGTCATTTTTTCAATTTTTCCATATTTGAACGTTTCCACGAGGTCCAAAAAGTTTTTTACCGAGTTGAAACCATCGTGTACTACAAGCTTGAAGTCTCCTCTTTAAAACGAGCGCTCAGGACTTCATGTACGATTTTTTTCCTTTGTTCTAGAATATCAAACGTCCGTTTTCAAGGATCTTTTTACACTAAACAATGTAGAATGTACTGCAGTAATAAGTCCCACAATATTTCTGTCATCTCTACAACCTTTCTCAGGCCCCAACATATTTCTATTACAGCGACAATAGAATCTATATGCTTTTTTTCGGCTCTACAATTTTTTTCGTGGGTCCGAACATTTTTTTGGGCCTCATAGTACACCGACGATCACAAGATCTCTCGGGTGAACTATTGTCAAAATTGAACCTGCTGTAACTTCCTGAAAAAAAATCGTACGCGGATCTACCGAGGCTCATTTTAAAGGGTGAAATATGCACTTTCGGTATCTCTGAGTGATTTTCTCTGAAAAAAATTTTCAGCTTCGGGAACAAAGGAAATAGAGAAAACGGTCATTTTTTCAATTTTTCCATATTTGAGTGTTTCCACGAGGTCCAAAAAGTTTTTTACCGAGTTGAAACCACCGTCTACTACAAGCTTCAAGTCTCCTCTTTGAAATGAGCGCTCAGGACTTCATGTACGATTTTTTTCCTTTGTTCTACAATATCAAATGTCCTGGAAAAATTCCCTTTCAAGGATGTTTTTACACCGAACAATGTAGAATAAACTGCAGTAAATTTGCGGAAATAAGAAAAACGAACTTACTATGAGCATAGTGTGCGGCAGCCGCGGCAGCTGGGTGATGCGCGGTGGGTCCAGCGTGAGGGTAATATCCCCTGTAGTCGGTGGGGTTGCCGACGACTCCGGCGACTCCAGCGCCTCCCGAGGGCGGCTCCAGGGTGGGTCTAGGTGGTTCGTACCACCTAGCCGCGCTTGACTCGCTGCTCATGTCCATCCTTGTCCAGAACCCTCCTCTGTAGCGCCCGACCCTTCCTCCACCTCCTCCACCTCCTCCTCCTCCGCCTCCCCCTCCTCCTCCGTTCGTGATACGAGGGGGATGCTCTCAGAGGGGGTCGTTCGACGGACAACCACGGAGGAGATTAAGGGATTCGGAGGGATATCCGGGAAACGCGGGGGAGGAGATTAGGAACGCTGCCAAAAACGCCTCTCTGACGGAAGCGTGGTCCTCGCGAGCACGATCCGAGAGATCATAGGGCCAGGCTTGGCTGGCGACGAAAAAATTCCACCTACGCCTTCTGAAACAAAAGATTCACATGAAATTCACGGTACACCATCTCCGATATACATGCTAACCGCTCCAGAAAAAATTCTTCCATTAACTTTATCGACGGGCAAACAATTTTCCACAACAACCTCGGCAACGACGCACGCAAAACTACACGTTCACCGATGCAACCCTGCTACCGCCGTCTTGCGAATCGATGCAAACCAGAAATAATGTATTTCTACTCGAAAAGAACCGTACGAACGCCTGCCTGGCGAAAACTTTCAAATTCCGAGCGTCACTTTTACAAAAATAAACATATTCCATTCCCAGAGACTCGTTGAACCGACGAAAAACAGCGAAAATCGTTAGTTAGTCACCGCGGAGACGATTTCCTTCAGATTAGATAACCACGAGCGTCGTCGGAGACTCGATTTCGCTGCCAAGTCAGCGTCTTTTGCTTTAGAGGGGTCTCGAACACTGTCACATCATCGCTGGCGTCTCGTCGGGCACCGGGTTTTTCATAGAAAATTCGTGTTCCCACAGTCTGCACGCAGCCAGGTCCGTTAATTAGCACTGTCGGGTTGTCGGGTTGTCGCGGGTCGATTGCGCAAGCCGATCGCTCCGGCAGACGGGAAATATCACCGCGGGAAACCGAAGAAACTTGCCGATCGATCGAACGATCGGCGCTGATATCTTCGCCGATTTCGTCGCCGACTTCTTCGCCGATTTCTTCGCCGATCGCGGCGTTACCGATCCCGGGGAAAATCGATCTCGCGCGTCGATCGAGGATGGATCCCGGAAGGAAGATCGATCGGTCTGTACCGATCGGCACGATAAAATGGACCCGGAAACCGGGGACCTGGTCGCGCGCGAACCGTTCGACGCTCTCGAGTCACTTACCCGGCACGATCGCCGATGATAATCGATCAGCCGCCGAGATCTCGGTTAATTGGGTCCTGATCTGCGCTTTAGTGCGTGAAACACTGATCATCGGCCAACCCACTCGACGATCAAGTGCCTCCCGAACGATTTATCAATCGCTACGGCCCCCGCAAACCTCGCCTCACCTCGCCGCCATCCTCGTCAAGGTCATCGATGACGCAACCGAATAACCGGGGACCCTAATCTCGCGATCGGCCAATCCTCGCGCTGCCACGATCCCACGGGAAAAGGACCGAGAGCCCTTATCTACGCCGCGATTAGGCCAACGCTTCCAGAACCGATCGCCCACCAATTCGACCAACGCGCGACGTAGGCGAAATATTTATATGTACCAAATTCTTGCTACACCCTGTTGCCGTAATTAATAACGATTTCTGTGCAAAGTCTTTTGTCTGGTCGATTTTTATTCTGGTTGGAAAAACAAAATGTCTTTGGGCATTTTTTGCCGAGAGACCAGATGACGGAGGGTGAACATTCTTTGTTCAGGGATGATTCAGTAGTGTATGTGAATTTTTATACCGTGTTAAGTTGAATGGTGTTTGTTGTGGACCGTTTCGAATAAAACCAAAACTAGACGAACGCAGTAAAATTTTTGAAAGGAAGAAAATTCGATTGGGAAATATGTGTGCGGCTTCGAAAATATTTTGTGCTCCGAAAAAATCAGTCGCGATTCGAAATGAGTCGGACACGCCACGAGTAATCTCCCCATGAGCGTGCACGAAGTATACCTGCGGACGTTCCGTTTCCAAAATTGTGTGTCCCAGGCAAATAAAATACTCGAAAACAAGATCAGATAAGATATACACGAGAAACCGATAAGATTAACGCCGGCGAATATCGCTCTTTCACATTTCGCCGCGATTTCTTCTCCCCGGTGTTCGATTATCGATTCGATCGAATTTAATTCAACACGATTCAAATTTTACATGTTCGAGCCTCGTAGATTCGCTATTGATTCGAGCCTTCATTTGTACATTTCCTTTAATTCGGCATCAACGCTGATTGCCGCAAACCAAAGATTTTAACGACCACGCCCAGTTCTATTCGAATTTTGCAAATTAGCAGCCCTGTTGGTCCGCCATCGAGTCCATGAAGTAATTTTTCGATAGCTCACCTAGGTTAAAAAAGAGAGGGGATCGAACTTCGAATTTCGTAAGATCTATCGAGGACTACAACTTTCGAACAAGAGCAGGTATCGAGTTGCAATTTGTCCCAGAAAATCGCAAAAAAATCAAGCTTTCCAATCATATATATGATAATTTATTTCTCGTATTGTTCATATAAGCCCCCGCACTTTGAACATTTTTTATCGTGCCAAAATGTTATTCGGCGGTACTGTTCCACCTAGAAGGAGTTCCGCGACGGAAACCAAAAACTGATGATTAACAGTTCTGTTGACGCGGATTCGACTGGAGTTTGTGTCATTTTGAAATAATATTTTGTTCCTGAGTTATGAAAGGGGCGAGTGTCGATAGCGAGAACCAATGCTTTCGGAGAGATTGTCTGAGAATACTGAAAATTTTTCAGAATAATCGAATGAGAATGGTTTCGGAGAATTGTTGGAAGTGTTTTCCACGATTTCAGAAGACGTTCGAGGCCGTACGATCGATCCCGTGAGCGCGTCACAGGAAAACGAGTGACGTGAGTCGTGGTCGAGAGCACTCTCGAGATTAGCTCGCCCGATATTTTCGACCGATCACTCCTCGGAACCGTGAGGTGGGCCTGGACGAGTCCGGCGATCGAGATAAGACCGTTCGAGCCGATAACCGAAAACTATCGGACGATATTCGAAGGTTACGCGAGCCGGACGCCAGCCCGTTCGAAATCCGCGTCGAACAACCTACGACATTGTCGCGATCGATCTACGATACTAATCGAACCCGGGAACGATTTGCTTCCAGAATTCGAGATAGAACGACCACGGACAGATCTCGATCCGTTCGGGATCATCGATCCGTCAGATACACGCGAAATCTTCCAAACAGTAAATAAATAACGGCCTCGAGACATCTTTCCCAGTCGAGAGTCATCTTCGCGAATTTTTTTCCTCGGAATGGAACGAGATAGGAACATGAATCTTCTCGCAGGTGATTCGTCGATTCTTTGACTAGAGGACAGTATTTTTTGTTACGTGAAAAATTTCACGATGCATCAATAAATAAATAAATCAACATTTGTGTGATTATCGAGGTTCGAGAAGTATGAAAATTTTGAAAACTTTGAGAATTTTTTGCCACGGAATGGAAGGAGATAGGAACATGAATCTTCTCGCAGGTGATTCGTCGATTCTTTGACTAGAAGACAGTATTTTTTGTTAGGTGAAAAATTTCACGATGCATCAATAAATAAGTAAATAAATAAACTATTGTGTGATTATCGAGGTTCGAGAAGTATGAAAATTTTGAGAATTTTTTGCCACGGAATGGAAGGAGATAGCAACATGAATCTTTCCGCAGGTAATTCGTCGATTCTTTGACTAGAGGACAGTATTCATTTAGGTGAAAAATTTCACGACGCATCAATAAATAAATAAATAAACTATTGTGTGATTATCGAGGTTCGAGAAATATGAAAATTTTGAAAATTTTGAGAATTTTTTGCCACGGAATGGAACGAGATAGCAACGTGAATCTTCTCGCAGGTGATTCGTCGATTCTTTGACTAGAGCACAGTATTTTTTTTAAATGAAAAATTTCACGATGCTGCAATAAATAAATAAATAAGTAAATTATTGTGTGATTATCGAGGTTCGAGAAGTATGAAAATTTGGAGAATTTTTTGCCACGGACTGGAGAGAGATATCGATACTAAATTTTTTTCACGAGATTCGTCGATTCTTTGACTATGAAATGGTACTTTTTAAACATGAAAACGCTCGAAATGGCGGCTGCTGTGGACGACGTTTGGTGGCTGTGTGGATTGCACGAAATGTCGGATATGTTCCAGATGGAGAATAGTTTGAGCGATGGTGTTTATAGCTTTTGTGTATAATCTTCGAGCTAGAATCGAACGACTCGCGAACTTTGATCGAGATTCGAAGGCTGTTGACAAAGTTAATCTCGCGTGCCACGAGTCGGCGGTGATTTTCGGTGGCGCACGTGCATCGCGCCGCTCTCCGACAACAATCGATTAACGAACGCCGATAAGATTAGTAACAGCGATACGTGATCGAACGGCTCGCCTCGATGGAGGGAATTTTTCGGGCGGATCACGTAACCGGTCCTCGGCTCGCGAAAATTTCGAGCGTCGTCAAATATTCCCTTTTTCACAACATACGATTAAATCATGCGAAAAAACATGTTCAAAACGTCAACTTCATAATTTTGCATAGCTCTTCATGATTCTACGCGCAAGTTCTTGGAGTTCGAACAAAAAGAAGAGAAGAATAGGAACGTTAACAAAAAGAAGAAAATACGTTACTGTACAAAGTAATGTTTTCGAATTTTCCCGATGTGCAGGATGAGTCAGGCGAATTCTGAGCAAGCAGGTTTCAGAAAAAATGTGATCGCGGAAATTTGTCCGGGTGGAAGCGACAGACGTCGATAGAAGTCGATAAGAGTCGTTACGTTGCGTCCCGTAACGCGATTCAATAAAATAGCATTGTTGCTCGGGACTCGCTGATAACAATCTCGCGATAAGCGCAGCGGCCGGGGAATTTTTCGAGGGTTCGAACTTCGAACTGATCGCTTCGACGAAACATTAATCAACCGATTATGGTTTCATGAAACAACGTAATTCGCTGTTCTGTGCGCTAAAATTCCAGCAACAATCAAATTCTATCGAAACAGGCGATACTTCTCGGACAATAAACAGCTATAAAAAGAAAACGAAAAATCGCACATCAACGTATCTGTGCTTGTTACAAAGAGGAGTCTCTGGGCTACAAACTCGCGTTGGTTTCAGTCGCAAAAAAAAATTTGTCGAACTCCTGGAACATATTCGAACTCCAAAATTCCATTTTATTCGACATATAAAATCATCTCCGCTCATTCGACTGCAACTTTGAAACGAGTGAATATTTTCACTTGAAAAAATTACTGTGTAGTCTCAAAATATACAGGAGCAAGCACACAAAGTTTCAGAACGATACCTGAAACAGTTTTTTTTTTTTAAATTGTTAATCATCTGTGTTCGTCAGGGAGCAGCGAATTCAACAAGATAAGCGAGAGGCGCGAGATCTACACGATCTGCAGATCGATCCAGTGCGCCGTCGCCGTCGGTGGTGGCCGACGGCAGCGATCCACAGTGATCCGATCGAGTTTCGATCGGCAATCGCCACGGTCGCACGCGTTTTCCATCGAGAACAGCCTCCGAAAACTGAGAAAGTGGCACGCGCTCGATCGCGCGCGTAGATCGATCGTGTTCACTCGAGATCCTGCTCGATCCCCGCCGTCGGATCGAGGCCGATCGAGCTTCCACAACACACCACGGGCACGAGGGGGAAACACGATACCCTTCTAGACCTCTCAAAGCTAAAAGAGGAACCAACCGGAGAAGGACCTAACGCGGAGGAACGTCAAACTTTACGATTCCAATGGAAACGAAAAAGAAAATCGAGCTGTGGACTCTTTCGGAGCAGACTCCCTATCCTCAGGCTACTTTAGTAGATCCAGGGACACTTATATTAGATTATTTATCGCGAGGACCGGGTTCCCGATCCCCCCTTCCATTTTATTATCTTGTCCTCTCGCTTCGTCTCGTTTTATTTTGTTCCCAGGTCCGTGTTCCGATGCTTTGCCATTTTGTCTAATTATTTTCACTGCGCTCGACGAGTACGTCGATCTTCTTGATTTTTACTATGCTGATTCTCTCTTTCTCTTTTATTTTGTATTTTATTTTGCGCGAATACCTCGCTGTCTTTTTGCGGAATTAATTTTTAACGATCGAGGTAGGTGTTGATTTATTTTCGAAATTCTCGAATTTTAGTGTTTCTTGTCTGTTGGAGCTTCGTTTATTCATTTTAGAACGAATATTGTGCATTCATAGCTTTCTGTGAACCTTAAGGACATTTTTAACGATTTAAATAATTTGCATAATAAACTGTAAATCAATCAACATGATTGTTCGATTCATTTTCCTTTTCCATGCAGCCTCGTCGATACAATTACTTTAGAGTTCATTTTAATTTACATTTCTCTACGAACTTCAATGAAGCCTCTACGACTTGATTGATCGATTTCGATCATGAAACATTCGCCGGCTCGGTAAAAGTGTTGTAAAAGCGATGAATTCGATCGAAAGCGCAGCAACGACGATCGAATTCTTGCGGCGTTAAAAATTGAATGGAAATACTCTCCGTTTCGATTGAGGTACGTGCTCGCGGCGAGTTTGCGAGGTTCTGTTGCGCGTGCCGTAAGTGCACAAAGACACGCAGTCTACTTGTGCGTTAATAATCTGTTCTGTCACGAAGAGGCTTTCCACTGGCTACAGATTCGAGAGATCCGAGCGACGCGATGCGAATCTCGCCACGGCGAAATTAATGTTATTCAAGAATTCGAAATTGGGCATTCGGACAACAACGCCGAGTTTAATATCGGTCGTAATTGTTTCTGCGCTCTTGGATTTAAGGTATTACTTACTTTCTAGCGATATAACCGCCGGTGCGAGACCGAGCGGACGGGATATCGGCCCGGGCCGCTTTCGTGATTTTTTTTCTGTGAAAACTGAACCGGGTAGGCGTATGAAACTTTTTGGGACCTTTTCTGCCAACAATGGAGTATACGACACGATTTTTGTATTCAGGGTTTGTGCATTATTGCGGTTGCTATGGCGAATTTGTCGATGGTATCTCCAGAGTTTGGAGGGGTTCAGTGTTCGTTCTGTAACGATGAGAGAAGGTAATGAAAATGGACTTGAAAAATATGGTTGTGTACTAAATTTATACTTGAATCATCTCCGATAAGATTCGTTATTGTAGCTGGTATAGTTTTCTCTGGAAAAAATGATGAAGGCAGTCGACTCAATCGAAAGAATCGTAAAATGATCGAAAGATTTGTAAAAAATGGAAAAAGTGTTAAATATCGTCAATTGATTCGAGGAAAGTGAAATAGAGGATCGTAAAATTTGACGTAGAATTCCTAAAACATCGACGGAATTCCACTGGAAAGTCTGCGAACGCTCGAAAACGGAGTCGTCCGGCGGAGCTCGAGCGTTTTCGCCGGCGAAAAGAATGTTTATCGCGAAGAAACGAGCGAGCCGGCTTCGAATGCATCGTTGCGCTAATAAGCGGAGGCATTTCGCGGTTAATAAATGAAAACAGAAACCGACGGCCGTTTATTATACTTGCAAATTGGCAATTATGGGCGGCGGGGAACGCCGGCGCAAATATTCCCTCCCTTTCGAGAGGGAGCGACGCGCGACCGGCCGCTTTTCCCTTCGAAAACCATCGCGAGAGTTTCTCGCGAACCACGAAACACTCGTTGCGAAACGATAGTCGATCGTCTGCCGGCCATTTTGAGCCCTCGGACAGGTTTTTTCGAGAACTCTGCCACCGAGACCATATTACACAATCCCGTCACCGAAAGCATACGCACAAAAATTGCTTTCGTGAGAAAAGAAGGATTTCGATTTTGATGAGACTCAGCAGAGATTATAGTCGACGGTTTGACGATCGTTTTAAGACCATGGACGACTGTTTCAGACGAAAATTACGCCACTGACAGAATTTAGAAGAATTCTACTGTCGATAGCATTTACAAAAATTCGGGCAACGGGGAGTAGTTGTAAAAAAATTGCTGGCATGATAAAGGTCGGAGTTCAATTTTGATGAGAATTAGTAGGAATTGTAGTGGATAGTTTGACTGTCATTTTGAGACCTCGGTTGATTTTTTTGGACGAAAATTGTGCGACTTACAGAATTTACAAAAACCCACCCCTTCGGAAAATGTCAGATTTGGATTTTCATGAATATTTGTAAATTTGTAGATCAGTGACAGATAAATATTTGTAAGCAGTGATTTAAATGTTCGTACAATTTGTTTGTTAATCAGTTATCTCAACCACTGATTTCCTTTTTATAAAAATAAACTAGTTCTTGACGATTCAAGGTATAGCAGACACTGTGTAAAGTAATTATAGTTAAGCTAAGACACCTAATCCAAAAAGTGGACTTCGAAGCACTCCTACTCCTATCCGACGGACACCTGTCCGAGCACAACGCTCGAGGATACAACCCTTTTACAAATGATTATTATTAACAATGACGAATTCAAACATTCTCACATGTTTAAATATCATTACTAACTTATTTGCCGAAAAACGTCGAAACTTGCGCGACTTTTTGCACACTCCACAGAATAATTTCACTGTCCACAAGATGGCGGAGGATGGTCGGATTGGTACACACACGAAATACCGGGAATCTCAAACGGCGAACCAAAAGACTGTCACAGCACGAAGAAGCAAATAGAAAATGAAATTTCTTACTCTAAAATCGAGTTTATAAAATTCAGCGAAGATTTTGTTAAAACAATGTTACAACTGTGTAGAAGTTCGATGCAGTTGAATTACTATCTACACCACAAACTCAGACAAAAACAGATTATCATCTAACCACCTGTGACCGCGGCATAATCACTAAATATTGATTTTTCACGAAAGTCGAGAGACCTCGAAAGACAAGGGGTTAAAACACAGAGATCTTCGAAGGCGAAGAAACTTTGTTGCTATCTGTCGGGAGAGATTTCGCAGGGTCTCCGGTGAGGCCCAGTGATTTCCTTTTCGGGCCCGGGGAGTCGAGAAATCGAAATTTCCGCGTCGGTGGACATCGTTGCGATGGCGGGTCCCTCGGAACAAAGGTGCTCGGGGCCTCGCGAAAAGCGACGCGACGCTCAGCGGGGCCTCCGGCCCGGCTACCTGGGCCCGTCGGGTCCCGTCGGGCCCCCCTCGGGCCCCGTTCGTTGCGCAATCGAGCGTAACGAGTCATTATTCGACGATCGGTCTCTAATTTCCCCGAGGAAAAGTGGTCGGCAACCCGATCCGACGGAAAAACTGGACGCTCTATCCAGTTTCCAAGGGCTCTCGACGATCGTGTTTATACTTCGACGATGTTGAGGGATATATTCGACAGTTTTTTTCTCGAGGGATATTAATTGTAAGAGCAACGGCGAGGCGAGAAAGTAAAATACGAGCGAAACGGTCCGTCGAGTGTGAACAGGCGCCATCTTCCCGTCCCTCTCGCTTCGAGAGACAACAGTTTCCTTTGATACAGCGAGCGACGGCTCTCTCCAGAGCCAACGAACCCTGGCCATCGCAAAAACCGCGCTGCCAAACGCACTAACACTGCAAACGAGCCTAACTTCGACGCGAGGGATGGGGATCGACGGTGAACAGAAAGTTTTTTCATTATCAACTATCTCCATTCTAGAGAATTGTAGCTTGGTCCAAAAGAATTTGAAAACCGCTCTTTTCTATCAATTTTTGCTTTTCAGAAACTTCACTTCGAAGTCGTATGAATTGTTTCAGCTTGGCTGGTTACCTTTGAGAATTTTTTGCAACCGAACTATGAAAGGTGCGGCAACGTTTCTTGCGTAGAATGATTCCGCAGACTCTACCGAGTATGACTATATTTTTTTTACAAGATTATGTTCGTTAAGTGTGTTTGAACGGTGTTTGTTTGCTGGTGCGTCGAGTGGGAAGCAGAAAGTACGATTTCAGACGTTCAGCGGAGCTTTGCGAATTTTTTACGGTCGAGCTACGAAAGGTATGGCAATGTTTCTTACGTCGATCGATTCTGTAAACTCTTCCGAGTATGACGATATTTTTTTTACAGGATTATGAATGTTCCAGTGTGTTTGAACTGTGTTTGTTTGACGGTGTGTACGTTGATGAACTGAAAGTCGAATGCTGTGCTTTGAGATGAAAAGAAGCACTTCTGATCTAGAACGATTCTACACGCTCTCCTGGATGTAATGACATAATTTCCATCAGGTTTAGAATGTTTAAGTAGATGTCAACAGTTCGAAAATATTTCTTACGAAGAATGATTCTACACTCTCTCCCGAATATCAGATTATTATACGGGTACGAACATTCAAGTCGAGGTGAGATACAGTAGCTATCCTAACCGTTCAAGACACAACTACTTTCTCTACTGCATCGCGAGGATGCAACTGCAATTTTTGCATCGATGACAGAATCCATAGTCAACATACATCAAGCCTTTCCCATGTCATCGACATCGAAGAAGATTCGTCGATGAAATCGAAGAAATCTGTCTGAAGATAAAATGTCGCTTCCCATTTAAAAATATCCATTATAGTAATCGTGCGATGGTTTTGATCGCATAATTAGCTGGACTCCTGAATTCGTATACAAATCTTCTCCGTATTGGGAGAATTCGGAAAAAACTCTTCGCTCGATTTAAAATTAAGTAAAATTGATTCAGAAACGTCTAGAGTTCTCTATTCTGTGAAAGAATTGTAAATGTTGCAGGAATTCGTTTGAAAATCCAGAAGAATGCCGTTGAAATTGTTGATATTTTTAAGATTCCAGTTAAATCGCGAACGTGTGATTCACAAGCGGAATTTCCCGAATTGTAAAAATTGTTTGCGATGAAAAATGCGTATCTGGCACGCTGTCTACTCTAATGGAACCGCATCCAGCGTGACAAGTTAATGGCAAGAGTAAATTCTGTCCCGCTTTATCGAATTCTCGGTCAACTGCCGATTCCCGGTTCCAGAATCGCGATTTACGGGTCGCGAGACGCGATTTTCCAAGCGCCATAGCGATCTTGGCCGCAAACCAGCTTCCCGTCGCGTCGCACGAAACACTATAGCCGGGAAGGTTTGCGAGCGCGAGCACACACCGATACAAGGTAACACTTATCGAGAGAACGTCGCGGTGCTCGTTACGAACTCGATTTCGCCCGCGATTTACGATCAGACGACCGCAGACGCGTGCTCCGGGGTCCCAAGCATAACCGTCGGCGGCCATACTGCGCGTTTAGGCGAATTCCCACCGAAAACACCCCGTCGAATAACCATAGCTACCTATTATCCATGAAATTGCTAATTAACAGCCTCTTCCTAAATTAGGCTCCGTCTAGACTAACACTTGACACTTTTCCGACACACGTTCACACGGTTCCGCAAGGACACGTACAGTTGCCATAATCAAACACGCTGTTGAAAATCGACATTTCCTAGCGACAGAACATTTTGAAGTAGTGGAAGAGATTTTTGATGCGTTCAACGTGATGTAACTCTGTGAGAAATAATCGGCCGATGGTGAACTTAGGCTCGTTTCGAAGACTGAATTCTGCCCTTCAATTATCCCTCAGTTGTTTTAATTTAGGATGGTTTTACGGTTCACAGTGAGCAGAATAGCGGGAGGTATCGATTTTCGGAAATGTTTCGAATTCGAAAGTCTGTGGAGAAATGAAAAAATCTCTTGCGGAGTCTGACTACCGTGGATTTCAAGATTGAAGTTTCAGCTTTACGCAGAGTGTAAGAAAATTGAGCTAAGATTTTTTCCCGCTGTTTTATAGTACTTTTAGTGTGGAGGGTACCACTCCTATACCACCGCATCGCGATGTGGAGAATAGTTGCAAGCAGCATGATACTCAAAATAGTGTAACTCCGAGAAAAAGTATCGAAGGGCGAACCTAGGCTGATTTCGAAGAGCAAAGTCTGCGCTTTGGAGTACACCAAGTCGATTTCTCAGGAAATACTTTCCCGCTACGAAACGGGAAAAAATATGCGGACGGTGTCTTTCTCAACATTGTGTAACTTCGAAAGATTCTGTAGAAGCCAAAAAATTTTTCCCGGGATTCAAACCAGCGAGGATCCGAAGCCTGAAGTCCACGCTTTCCAACGTGCCCGAGAAAACGGATCTACGATTTTTTCTCGCCGAATTATAGCAGTTTAAATATCGTACTAAAAGAGATCACGTTTACATATGAATTTTGAGGAAAAAACGATTAAAGAAGATTAAAAACATTGATGTTATCTCACAGTACAACGTGTTCCGAGCATATCTTGTGAAAATTTCAAGTCGACGCGATCAAGATCGATGGAGGTAAAAATAGAACCAGAAAGCTATCGATTACTCCTAACACTCACATTTTCTTCAATTCTCAGAGTTCACAAGTTGACACACGATTGTGACAATCGAACCGATTGTACACTGATCGGAGAGAGAGATGTCAACTTCCAGCATATCGAAGGTGACTAAACGTATCTCGAACAGAAAACGATAATATTCAACTGAACTAAACCGTAGTCAATCGAACCAATCTCCTCTAAATCCCCTGGCCGCCTCTTTAACGGGCGGGAACAGAAGCCAAGCAACACCCCCGAGTTTCCACGATCGGCTGCGCAAACCGGACGATTCCCGCGTACAATCTACGAAAAGCTTCGCGTCCGAGAGTGCAGGTCGACGTATCTCTTGATCTCTCCGCAGGTGCTTACCTCTTTCGATATCACAGTGCGTCGCGATAAGTAGCCGGCGGGTAGCTCGCCGGGCAGCGAAGAAGAGGTACGTTCGATGGGCGTGTTTATAAAATCGTTATCACTTTCGTTAGCACCAAGTCGACGAAGCAGAAGTAGAAGACACTGCACTGTACACACACACAGCACATCGTCGGCTCTCTCGAGATTTGGTCGTCGGTTAGCAGGGAGGGCGTGCGGGGTTGCGGCCCCGGTTCCGTTGGATCCGGGTCCCTTCTGATAAGCAACCGTGTGTCTC
This sequence comes from Lasioglossum figueresi, assembly GCA_028455805.1. Taxonomy (NCBI): domain Eukaryota; kingdom Metazoa; phylum Arthropoda; class Insecta; order Hymenoptera; family Halictidae; genus Lasioglossum; species Lasioglossum figueresi. The sequence continues at coordinate 3,663,159 of CM052204.1, forward strand.
TCCACTCGTGCGTCCTCCGGGGTGGAGGGGCGCGTGTGCTCCAGAAGCGGTCCTCGCACGAAACCCGAGATTGGTAATCCGTGTGAAACAGAGAGCGACCGCGGCCGCCCGATTAGGTTGTTTCTTCTTTTGCGTATACTCGATGTAGTATGTGATCTCTGTAACCGCGCTCCTCTCGCCCGGGGAGGGGAAACCAGCAGCGAAAACGGAGAAAGAAGAGAGAGAAGAGAGAGAGAGAGAGAGGCTTGTGAAGCACGCGCGCGCGCGCACGTAAACTCGAAGCGATGCGACTGTCGTGGCACCCGGCGCGGAACTAAGGCGAACGAAAACACCGGCCTCGGCGTTCCCCTCGCGCGAGCCTCAACTCGGCGTCTCTCGGTCGCCGTCGGCCGTACTCGGACACGCCCACCGTCACAGGGACCAACCCCCTCGCGGGCGGTCGCTCCGAGACCCCCCACCGCCGCGGGAACGTCAACGCCGTGCCTCGACACCCCACCATCCAGGCCACAGCGAACCTCCCACCCCGCGACCCGGTCCACGGCCCGCTTTTTTCCTCGTTTGCGCCAGACAATGCGCCCCGGGGAATTAGGATCTCGCTTTTTTGCCGGCCGCATGAATGAACGGGCCGCGCGCACGCCGGATACTGTTTCACGCGCGGCCCGAAACCCGTAAGACAATACCCCGGCCGCTTTGAAACACGATCGAGAGATCCACCATCGACACCGCAGACCGAACCGACGACCTCGCGAGGCCACGCGACACCGCCGAACCGTTTTCCGCGGACACGTCGTACGTTCCGGGCCCCGCGGCTCCGAAATTGTTGCAGTTGGAACGACGATCGTTGCGGCGCGGGCCAATTTATTCGGCTCTGCAATTAATCGATCACTCGATCGCTACGATCTTCCATTCGTGAATCGATGACAATTATTCTTTTCGTGGATTGTTTAGGAAGTCGTTAAGCGAACCGCGGCAGCCCGTTAAGGGGTTAATAGACTGCGGATGCTCGTTCGCAGCTTCGCACAGCGAAATCAAGATTTTAGTCGAGATTAATGGCAGAGATAGCTTATTGGTGGACTGCGGATATGGATTCTTATTACGTTTCGTTGAGAAGGTTAGATTTAGTCAGCTGTAACAGTGTACAGGGTGTTTCCGAAATCGTGGTTCAACTGGGCAAAGGGTGATTCTATATGCAGAAATAAGTTGAAAAAAGGAATAACGTTTTTTTCGTTTTCAAGCTTGTTTTCAAGATAATCGAGTTTGAAAATGCAGCGATTACACGTGCTGTTGCATAGGAATTGTCTGACGCGTCTGACCATGATCAATCGATTCTACTTTACGCGAACTTGGCGGAACATTAAACTCGATTTTCTCGAAACCTGCTGCCAAACGTGTAAATGTTATCCCTTTCTTTCGACGTATTTTTGCACGTAAAATCCCCCTTGCCGGCTGTACCGCGATTTCGCGAACACCCTGTATTAACCGTTTGCACTCGGAGCTATTTTAACTGGAAAATTAAACATTTCTTCCGATTTAGAATATTTCCATCCTGTATGATATTTTAAGTTTGGTGGATATGAAATTGATGTAATACTTCGTACAATACTTAAATGTCGAGTAATTGATTAGATACCGACAGATCTAATAATGTAAACGATATTTTAAATAATAGCACAGCAATTATTAACGGCGCCTCAAAGGCGTCACTCGTGTGCCAAGGGTTAACATAAATTAGCTGTAGCAATCTTAAATCCGTTTAAAACGTAGTAGCTCCGAACAACGCGCTCTATCTTCAAACAAAAGCGGTTTTTGAGAATACAAAAATTCTTATCTACATTCCGAAACATCCCTTAACATCCACAGAATGTTTCAGAAAGATCCATCGAACTGTTTCTCCGAAATAAATTCCCAAACTCGCCCTTGGTAGGCACCCTCCCAAAATAACAGAAAGAGCTGCCACCACCCGACCTACTCCGCGGTCGCCGCAAAAACAGTTCACCTCGAAAATTCATTCTAAAAAAATTATTTCCCACATACCGAAACATCGTTCAAAATATACGAAAAGTTTCGAGAAGATCGTTCCGCTCGTTTCTCCCTCAAAAAATTCCCAAACCTCTCGGTTTCGGTACGTCGCGAGACGAGTGTCGCACCGTTCTACGGTCTAACGCACCGCGGCGGCCGTGATTTCGGGGCGCGTGTCGCAATCTCTGCGATCCATGGATCGCACGCGCCGGCAGCCGGATCGCCGAAAATCCGGGCGCGCGATCTTCCGCGTTACAGGTTGCCGGGGGTCAGTTGATCGGATAAGCGTCGCATCGGAGAGCTTTCCCGACTTCTATCTCGATGCCGGTGCAGCGATCGTCGATTAGGGGTGTGGGAGGGGGTTGAGTGGGGGTACACTGGGGCTTTCTTCCGCCCTCCCCCCGGAAGTTGGCCGAGGGAGCGCAAATGAAAAGACGAGGGTGAGAGGAAGAGAGCGAAAGAAAAATCTCGTACGCGAGAAACATCGGCGAAAGTCGGAGAAAGAGGGACAAACTGTGCGGAGCGAGGAGGAAGAGTGGGAGGAAGAGGGAGAGACTGAGAGAGAGAGAGAGAGAAAGTCGAAGAGCGAGAGGAAAAGGGAAAGAGAGAGAAAGAGAGAGAGAGAGAGAGAGAGAGAGAGAGAGCAGTCGATTCCGTCCCGGGAAGGACGAGCGTTCCGCGCGAGGACGAAGGACGCGTTCGTCTCGCTTTCGCGTCGCTTCGGGTTGAGGGGTAGGGGTTCCGAGGGACTCGTGGGTGGGCGGGGCGAGGGGAGAGGGGTTCTGTAGGTAGCGAGGTGGTGGGAGATCCACGGGAACGGGTTGGCGGCGGTGCCGGGTCGCCGGGTGGCTCGAGTACCAGCGGAGAATACAACCGAACAATCTGTAGAAGCTTGTTCGGGACGAGAGAAGTCCGTAGATCAGCCAATCAGATAGGCATACCCCCTCTCGTCCATTGTCACAAAATGGCGGCCCTAAATCAGCCTGACTCCGCCTATCCAGCCCCCCCACCCCCACCCGACGGGCAAACCTCTACCGCCGCGTCATGAAAAACTCCGCCTATCGATTCATTTTTACCGCTCTTGTTTCCCCTCTCTCCGGTTGCTTTCTCCGAGCGTTCTCTTTCTCGCTCACACACACTCTCTCTCTCTTTCTCTCTCTCTCTCTCTCCCCTTTCTCTCTCGGACTCTCTCGGCCGCTTCCTTCTGGATCCTCCCGGCATACGGAGCCGCCGCTCCGTGCATCCTGATTTCGAGACCCTCGTCTACGCGCTCGGAAAATCGATGGGAAAACGCGCGACGCTTTCCTCCTCTTCCCCATCTTCTCTTTTTCTCTTTGTCCACTCGGCTTCTTCGGCGGGTGGGAGCTCTAATAAAATCAAAAAAATTGATGCTCGCCGATTCGCACAGTTTCTCCGGTTCGAAAAATTCGCGGGCCCTCGACATGCAACGAGTAAATCATCTAGGCTGGAATACAAATTTTTAGAGGGGTTGGAGAATTTTAATAAAATAAATTAACACATTACCGACCGGTAATTTTCGCATGAATCTTGAATGGCAACAGCAATTTTCATTGTAAACTAACAAGTCACCCACAATACCGTGATCTAATAGTATCATTTGAGATTGCAACGTAGAAGAATATTTTTATGGTTTCTTTCGATACAGCACAATTACTGAAAATCCTATTGATGGGCTTCCGGTAGGTGAAGTGTTAATATTATATTCATAAAATTCACATGTTCTCTCCAATTCTAATGATTCGTAGAACCTCGAAACGCACAAAAGTGCAACATGTAAATACTGCAGAACATTATAGACATTTCTGGAGGGGTTTGGGGAGTAATTGCATTGTACGCGCTATGGTTGAACGGCTGATTGCTTAGGGCAGCATACGGAACGTACTCGCACGGTGAAAACGCGACTCGGCAGCCGGGCGCCGAATTATTCGATCGCAGCTTTATTCGAGCCGGCGAGCGAGCGCAGAACAAACGAGTTTAATGATAATGAGCTGCGACCCCGAGAGTGCCGAGTGCCGGGATTATTTCGCGGGCCGCTTATTCCAAGGCTGTGGATCCGGATAAACCGGGGACCCCAGTTCCAATACGTTCCCGATGAAAGTGCGAGTGCATTGTCCGCGATAACGCCGATGCACCGCAAGGTCACGCGTGCACCAGACAAATTATTCCGCGGTCCACCGTGTCCACACCGCCATCTTCTTACCATAAATCGCGCCAATGAATTGCAAATCGATGACAAAGTCGGGTGACGCATTTTTCCGTAAAACGAACGGAGGCTGCGAAATCCGATGGAGCAATTGCTTTGAAATTTCGTTCACGTGTTTCGGAAACGTGCAATTCGAATTTGGAACACTATTATTTAGCTGGGATAATTTTTTCATATATCTCTTTTAGGGTTAAAGCAGTAGAAGTGGGTACCTCGGTACGGTGGAGACTAGGTCATCTTTAGACCATCGCCATTTTCGAAATCGTTGTCCCAGGAGAAAATCCTTGCAGCGCGTAGAAACTGAGTTCATGTAGATTGCAGAGCAGTTCAAAATTTTGATTTCGGTTCAATGGTTCGTTCAGGAAAAATCGAAGAGCCGAGGCGGCGTACGAGAACGATGCTGTAACTCGACGCCATTTTGTATAATATCCAGGCGACTTTCTAAAGAAGAAAAAATGTCTAGCAGTTCTGCGAAGTGTGCACTTTAAAAGTAGATAATTCTTTTTCGATGGACAGTTTCGGTTTTCCATGAAAAATATTGTCAAATACCTCTGGAGACGTCTGAACCGTTAACGACGGCTTTATCGACGGCAGAACCGCGATTTATGGTTTCGAAGCGTGTGTTTTCGACGTCGACGGTCGTCCATCGACGCGAACCAGTGCCGGACACGTCCGGGGAGGGGGCTTTGATTTTTATCAGCGCTCGGCAAACCAGATTCCGACCGCCGTTCCCGGTGACGACGAGATCCGAGCTGATACGGGAGTTAATAAAATCATTAGGCGAGCATCAGTTCCGACAAGCCCCGACGATTCTCGACTGTAAGCGATCCCCAATAAAGCCTGTGAATTTGCGGCCTGCGTCTCGTTTGTCCGTCAGGGCCAGGTACAAAAGCGTCCTCCGAAGCGTCCCCCAAGGGACGAGCCGATCATTTCCTCGGGAAACACGTTCCACAGACTTTTCACCTCGCTTTCCTTTTCATTCGACCAGTCGCTCGGCCTAGCCCAGAACTTCCGGTAAAGTCGATTTTTATTTTTATTTATTTGCGCTTCCTACCTCAAAATGGGACATTACGCATTTCTTTTGGAACCGTCTACGATTTTTGTCGTGTCCGAAAATTTTTTGTGCGGCAGTTCGAACATTGAATAGCGCACAGAAAAATATTCAGCGACGTACGATTATTAATAGTGATTTCAGAAATTTTATTCCGTGATGGTGCGTTGAGTCAATTTTTACAATACACGTTTGATGACTGGATTTCTTAGCGGGGACGGTGAATTTCTGTCGTAAAAGTTATTTATTGGTTGTCTGCTTCTCGTTTTGTTGAAGTCTGCATTAAGGGTTTATCCAGGAAAGGGTAAGCCTCGAAACTGCCAGAAGCGCAGCCGAAGGACTTGCCTAATCTTCAATGAGTCACCGTGTTCCATTAACCGCTATTAACGGAATCTCGGGACGCTTTAAGTAGGCTGATCTTAATGTTCCCTTCAAACGCCGGTTAATTATCCTTTACCCTTCGATCCGAGCCGCTCGTTCAACCCCTGGCAATCCTGCAGTCAGGTGTACTCGAATACTACAATAATACTACGAATCCCTGTACGAAATTCTCCAAATCTGTTGCTGGGAATCATTGTGCGACTTCATTTAGCAGTTCGAAATAATTTTAGAATATTAATAGAGGCGAATATGAAGAGAATTAATGGTGTTCTGGTAAAATGTGAATTTTTGCTGATGTAATGGCATTTTTTGAAAAGTTTCGACGTCGCGCGTCGGCCCGGGGTCTTCCGAGAGCCAGCTAGAAAGAAAAGTTATTATCGTCTTTGAATTTGACTACTGGGAGAAGAAGAAGGCTCGCTATCTGAAAGGAGACCCTGGAGAGAGCTCGGCTTTCCACCCTTATTCTTTCCACCCCCTGTTTTCTGAGCTCGATACCCCGTCGCCAGCTTTTTTTATCGCGTGACCACTACTTTTCTCTTGTGCCCCCTTTGCCCTTTACATACTATATATTTATTTATTTATTTGTTTATTCACGAAAGAATCCACGCGAGAACATTTTCCAAAACGTGCACTGGCTCCGAACAATATCTGAACGCTAGACCTCCATTTCTTAAAAATCGTAAAATTGATAATAAATCATTGAATATGTCTGTTCATTTATAAATGAATCGCTGTTAAAAAATACTTTTTCAAAAATTGAAACAATCGAGACGTGTTAAAATTACAGCGAGAGTGTTGGACAATGTGTGGAATCGACAGTTCGAGGAACCGGCGTATCGGAGCAACAAAATACAATATCCGTGAGCGAGCGGCCCGTCTAATTAAGATTCCAGTTAATCCGCGGTGTTTTCGCGCCGAGCACCGAAAAAGACCGACCGAAATCCAGAGAAGGAAGAAGAAAAAGAGGTTGGAGGGCCGATAAATCTGCCGGCGAGTTTCCGAGGAAGCGGTAAACTTCTTGGCCGGAGATCGGATCGACGAGATCCTGGCAAAATGGCCGATCCTGTCCGGTTTAATTAACTACCACCGATTAACCCATTAAGTCTCCGGCAACGAAGAACACGATTTCTACATATACAATTGCTTTTCCCTCACGAAACTCCACGAGATACCATAAAAACGCCACTGAAAAATGTTTACATCGACACCTTTCGCGAAACATATTTCAACAGGAATAATGTAACTCGCGTACCATGCATTATTCATTAATATGTTCAGTAATTGTTGTACAAAACGTATCTTCGTTCCGCTTAACAGGAGAGACCCAAAACTGATTGCTTATAGGCTCTCGATTGTGAGACAATAATATAGATTTTTTTAAAGAAAAGTAATGAAGATAGCAATTTGAAACTTTGTGTGTCCGTAGGCTGATATTTGGGGAATGTACACAAATTTTTTCAAATAAAAATACTAATTTTCCTCGAGGCTACAGAAGGGTCGAACATGGTTGAACAACACTTCATCGAATAATCTATAATTTAGGAGATATAAATTAAATAAAAATTGAACGCACTGTATAAATTCTTTTTTTATTTTTTTTTAAGGGCGGTGGGAGAAATACTCTCACGCACACCCTCTCCAGCGATGGTGGTCAGAAAGGGTAATGTGGGTAGTGTGGGTAGTGTTCGCTGGCCCGTTGTCCGCATTCAATGGAGGTGTTTCAACATATCCACGCCTGTTCTTGGCATATCACTGTATAAATTGTTTAAAGCCACGGAAGAGAAAAATTTGTTCCAGCCTCGAACGTCACCCATGACCGAAACTACCACTCGAAGTACAAACGTCCCAATTTCAAGGACAATGTATAAGGGTAAAAAAGCAAACACAATCGAGAATCAGTTGTCGCAGCGATCGGGAACAGAGCAAGCTATCGTTTACAGTTTACAGTTTGCCTAGCAGTCTGGCTGCCAGCAGTTTCCGACCTGAGTCTCTCGGTCCCGTCGCGTTGGGTAAACAAACAATGGCGGGCTGGCGGGAGAAAGGTGCCGGTCCCCGGGGAGAAAGGGGCCTGAAAAAACAAGGAGGAGACTTTCCCGGGGCTCCAGTGTGCTCGTGGACCCTCGGCTAATTTACGACGTCCACCGAGCGCCCTCGACTTTCTGCATTGTGTAACCCGGACTCGTAAAACACAGACACCTCGTTGGGCCTCGACCGCGGGGCCGTTCCATCCTCGTTAAACGACATCGATATCCTTGCTCCTCCTATGGCCCACCATGGTCACCGGGTCGACCGACAAAAAATACGTCCCCTTTTACTTTTAGAATTTTGCAAAAGAGTTTTCCCCGAGACAATGGGCCCCGCGATTGCTATGATTCGACAGGGTTCGGCCCGACAGGCCCGACGTCTCCGGCGCCACTTTTTATCACTTTCTTCTGTAACTTTGAAGGAAATTCATACTTTTACTTGGAAGAATTTGAGTACATTGTTCAAATATCAGTTTCGAAATCCGCCAAGTTTCAAATGATTACCTACAACACTTTTTTCAAGGAAATGTTTAAAGACAGTTTAGAGGGAGACTAACTTTGAAGAAAATTAGTATTTTTACTTGGATAAATTTGAGTACATTGTTCAAATATCAGTTTCTACATCCGCCAAGTTTCAAATGATTATCTTCAACAATTTTCTGAAAAAATGTCTTAAGACAGTAACTTTGAAGAAAATTCATATTTTTACTTGGAAGAATTTGAGTACATTTTTCAAATATCCGTTTCTAAATCCGCCAAGTTTCAAATGATTATCTCCAACACTTTTTCTGAAAGAAATGTCTAAAGACAGTTTAGAAGGAGACAGTAACTTTGAAAAAAATTCATATTTTACTTGGAAGAATTTGAGTACATTGTTCAAAATTCGTTTCTAAATCCGCCAAGTTTCAAATGATTATCTTCGACACTTTTTCTGAAAGAAATGTCTAAAGACAGTTTAGAAGGAGACAGTAACTTTGAAAAAAATTCATATTTTACTTGGAAGAATTTGAGTACATTGTTCAAAATCCGTTTCTAAATCCGCCAAGTTTCAAATGATTATCTCCGACACTTTTTCTGAAAGAAATGTCTAAAGACAGTTTAGAAGGAGACAGTAACTTTGAAGAAAATCCATATTTTTACTTGGAAGAATTTGAGTACATTGTTCAAAATCCGTTTCTAAATCCGCCATGTTTCAAATGATTAAAAAAATGTCTGAAAACAGTTTAGAGCGTGAAATCGAGGAAACCCTTTAAGTAATCGCTTCCAGGGCTCTCCAGGTAAGTGAACGCAGCCGTCGAGCACCGAGAGATACGATCGAGTTCACGGAGAGCAAAATTCGCGTCGAGTTCTTCCGTATTTGAACAAGTACAGGTCGAGGAGCGGATCGAGGCTCGAAAAACTCGAAATTCTGCGTAGTCAGGGCTCGGTTGATGATCGTCCGCGAGATCGTCGGGCCCGATTCGGGGCCCGAGATGCACCGGTGGGTGGATTTATTGTAACGTGGTTGTAGACGCGTGTCAGGAACGCGTTGCATCCGCATCACGTTGCGATCGCAGCGCATCAGGTCCGATAGAAAGCACCCGGAAAACGATCGAGTTCTGCCTCGTGGGCAAAAAAAGGACGGCCAGCCCTCGCCTCGGGTCTCTGTGATTACGTTAATGCACCGACACTATGCCCTCGCCCTTCGACGGCCCTTACCCGACAGCCAGCAGCCTTTTTAAACGACTTTCCAACCGGAAATTCGGCCTCTCGCCGAGCCGAAGATCGTTTCCATTAAAAATCCGTTTCATTGCACCGCGAACGTTCAAGCCCATCGCTCTGTATATTAATTCCCCGCAGAAAAACTCTTAGGGACACATAAAACATAAAACTGTGCTACGGTCTTGGGAATATTTTCCAATGATTTTCTATAAGGGTAGTTAAAGATATCAATTTTTGTGGAAAGTGTATATTAGTCTGATTCATTCAATTGTGATTTAATATTTTGACGAATACGCGGAGGAAAAATGCTTCCTCAACATTTTTCGAATCAAGGTTATGGGGTTGCAGGTTTTCTGGAAATTGAAGAGGTCCAATGGCTGTTTCGGTGGGTGGATTTGGGTCACAAGTGTGTTTAGAATTTTTCGTCGATCATTCCGGTGCAGGGAAGATCGACAATCGACCCTGCCAAGGACAAAGGACTAGTGTGCCCGATCGACGAGTATCGCAACAGTGGTCCGTTGCTTTTGTGCCGCTTCGGAGGACACAATGGAAGATCCTGCGAACTCTTCTCTGCTCGAGAGGCAGAATCCAAGTCCAGGGAGTCCTTGGAACGTGTCACCGCGGAACGAAGGATCCTGGATAGCATCTGAATATTTTCTTCTAAACTCTTTTATTACAGGCTGAAGAACGTAAGCCATTAAGAAATAAATTTGTGCGAGAGCGAGTAATTGATTTTTAGAGGGGCGGTTTTCCAGAGGACTATTACGCATTCGGGCAACTTGTCATCTCCGCGCACAGAAGACAAACGAGGAAACGTGAGCGGGAATATGGAAGACGAGGAAGCCCGTTGTGACGCACCTGGCCGCCAGGTTTACGTAGCCGTGTAACAGTCAATGTTGCCGAGGAGTCTAGAGTAATTAAGGATTCAAAGGCTAAGTCGACCCACGGACAGGACAATTACGTTGCGGCGACGCGCTGGCCGACCGACCGAGAGAGTCTTGAAAGGGCGTGACGCCGTGTGCCAAGGCAAGCCCTTTCGTCCCTGTTCACGATTCACGTGGTTTCCCTTATTCGCCGGAAACGGAGGAAAGGGTTAAGTGGCCACGTGCTGACATAAATCTCTTTGACTCCGACTGTCTACGGTTTCGATGGCCAATTTTCACTGCCGTTAGCTTTCCCGTCGATTTTCTGCACCGACGGTATCGGCTCCGCAGCCCGACAGAAACACAGATACAGCAAAAATTCTGCTGGAAATCGGCCTGCATAAACGTGCCTGTAACCCCGAGGAAAATTACAATCGTTCCTCAACAAAATTCGAGCAAACTCTCCGAATATCAGTCTGTAGATCCACCAAGTTTCAAATTGTTATCTTCGATGCTTCTCTTGAAAAGAATCCCCAAAGATCGCGTCACGTTCGGAGCGTCAAACATCGATTCCAGAACTCGCCGAATGAATTCTAGAAACATTCTGGAGCTCGCCAAATGGTTGTGGAGGGTGCATGGTGTAACGAAATTTAGTGTCGTGGTTTTGATAGATGGCTACCTTCCGATCGGTGGAGATATGTTAAAAGAAATTGCCGCAAAAAAACCTTGAAATTCAAGGTCAAATTTTTATATATTTTTCAGGCGAGTAAAATGCGATACCAGCATAACAAAATTTGACCTTGAATTTCACGGTCGAAGTAAATTTTGCGGCAATTTCTTTCAACAAATCTCCACCGATCGGAAGGTGTACAACCGTCTGCCAAAACCATGACACTAAATTTCGTTACACCTTGTACAGAAAAATTGCGGAGCCCGTGGAAAGATTGTAGGACTAGTTGAGAAAAATTGTTTTCTCGAGTAACTGTTTGTTTCGACTGGTGTCCAAAGCAGGGACCGATCAGTGGCTTGTCGAGGAGGTCCTGGAAAATCGTAGGACAAGTGACAGAGCATAGCGGTATACTAAAAAAAAGAGTAGCAGCGACGTGAAATACCGTCGTCCCTGGTTATCATCGTGGCATCGACAACCGTGAAAGATCTCTTTTCCAAAGTGGACCCTCTGCCCCCGCTCCCTTTTCACCTTCCACGGAGCCCGTGGCTGTCCACCTTCGCCTTTCCTTCGTCTCTTCTGGTCCTCCCCGTTCTTCCTCAGGACTCGGCCTATCTCTCCTCCAAATAGGTCTTGTAGTACTTAGGGTTCATCGAGATAACTCCGGCCTGGCTTTGTGTTTCCTACGACGAGAAAGAACGCTGCTGCTCCACGACGACGGGGAGGGGAGCGGGGGCCATATTGTGAGCCGCAGCGCCGGAGCGACGGCGAGAGCGCGCGTGCTTTATGTTTTTGCCCTTTTCGAGATCCTCGGAGCTGCACACGTCAGCGCGAGTTTACACGGTTCTGGGAATCGGGAGTTCTGTTGCCCGCTGGATGGAGGACACTGCAATGTTGTGGGAATTGTTTTGCTCTCGTTATTCGGAGCCTCGATCTTGATGCGTTTTGAGCTGATGGCGAAGCCTTTGGTGTTTTCTCGGTGTCCCAGAGGGTTGACGACGGTCCACGGAATTGTTTCACGTGGGAAACAGCTCGATATCTTTCGACATTGTCGCAGAAATAATTCACAAAGTCAAATATTCTGTCCAAATGGAATCAAGGAATGCTGACTGCGAACATTTTTTTTTAAAATTCGAACGTCGTTAAATTAATAAAAAAAATATCATTATACTCGGTAGAGTCTACAGAATATTGCTACGTAAGAAACATGTCAATATCTTTCGCCATTGTCGCAGAAAACATTTCCGAAGTCAATTATTTATTTCGCATGTGGAATCAAGAACATCGTCGGGCTGCTAACGGTGAATGGGAACATTTTTTTCAAATATTCGAACGTCGATAAATTAATAAGAAAAATATCGTTATACTCGGTAGAGTCTACAGAATATTTCAACGTAAGGAACATGTCAATATCTTTCGCCATTGTCGCAGAAAAAATTCCCAAAATCAATTATCTATTTCATATGTGGAATCAGAAACATCGTCGGGCTGCTAACGGTGGATGCGATCATTTTTTTAAAATTCGAACGCCGATAAATTAATAAGAAAAATATCATTATACTCGGTAGAGTCTACAGAATATTGCTATTCAAGAAACATGTCAATATCTTTCGCCATTGTCGCAGAAAAAATTCCCAAAGTCAATTATTTATCTCGCATGTGGAATGAAGAACATCATCGGGATACCAACGGTGGCTGCGATCATTTTTTTTCATTTCGAACGTCGATAAATTAATAAGAAAAATATCATTGTACTCGGTAGAGTCTACAGAATATTGCTACGCAAGAAACATGTCAATATCTTTCGCCATTGTCGCAGAAAAAATTCCCAAAGTCAATTATTTAATTCACAAGTGGAATGAAGAACATCGTCGGGCTACTAACGGTGGCTGCGAACATTTTTTTCAAAAATTCGAACGTGTATAGTTTTATAAAAAAAATATCACAGTACTCGGTACAGTCTACAGAATATTTCTACGTAAGAAACATGTCAATGTTTTCCGTCATTGTCGCAGAAATAATTCCCAAAGTCAACCACCCGCTGCAGCTCGCTTTCTCCGAGCGGCCATCAGAATCTGTAGTCGATTATCAGTTGCGGACAAAAATGAGTGTCGACCGCTGTTATCAGCGTTATCGTGCTCCGATCTAGTCTATCTAAACAATCCCATCGTCTCGTAAAAATCAAAATGGAACATTACGAATTTTTTTGGAACCGTCCACAATTTTTGCCGGGTCAGAAAACTTTTCAGCGACGTGCTTTTGTTAATAATGATTTCAGAAATTTCATTCCGTGCTGGTGCGTTGAGTGAATTTTTACAATACGTGTTTAATAAAAAAGAATATCACCGTACTCGGTACAGTCTACAGAATATTTCAACGTAAGAAACACGTCAATATCTTTCGCCATTGTCGCAGAAGAAATTCCCAAAGTCATCCATCCGCTGGAGCTCGCTTTCTCCGAGCGGCCACCAGAATCTGTGGTCGATTATCAGTTGCGAACAAAAATGAGTGTCGACCGCTGTTATCAGCTTTATCGTGCTTCGATCTAGTCTGTCTAAACAATCCCATCCGCTCGTAAAAATCGCCGGTGTCCGGGAAATCCTATCCTGTTAGAAAAACCCTTTCGAATTGGCGAGATTACACGTGTTTCCGGTGGCCTCCTGTAAAAGCGGTGGCCACGCCTCGCAGATAAGGCCTGCGGCGTCGAATACAGACAACAGTCGGTGAGAATGAGAGAGAGAGAGAGAGAGGGATGGAGAGCGGCATCGATAAACTCCGATTCCGAACAAACGAGGAAAGAGCCGCGGAAGGCCGGCAAAAGTTTCGACGAGCATCCTCGACACGCCCCGACACCGTGTAAAACCGCGCCGTTATCTGTCCGAGCCGAGCCCGGGACCGGCAGCAGCAGATAAGTGGCCTCTCGCATCTCTCGCCTCGTCCCGTCCTTATCGTGTTCATTTTCTAGCGGTTCCTCGCGAGGAAACCGGTTATCGGCCCCAGGTAGATAGCAATCGATCCTCGTCCGGCCGCGATTGACAACGCTTTCGCCGCCCTCTCCGTTTCTATCGGTGGTGATTGTCGATCTTGTTTCGTTCGATCGAGAGCCCGCCGGCCGTTGTTCGCGATGGGATATCGATCCGCGATCCTACTTCCATCGTCGACCGGGGATATGGAATTCTTCGTGAAATTCTATTTAATTCTTCGCGATCGCAGGAACAACAGTTCTGTGATTGTAAGGAAAAACGACGCGTGTCACAATTTTATGAAATTTGAGTTTATACATTAAAAGGGTGGACTCGTTTTCAGGATTGCACGGGTGCGGAATGCGCGTACGCATTCTCAATAAAGCATAGATACGATTTTTCAGCAGTCAAAAGCGCTAGATAGCAGATCAATCTAGGCCGCGATCGCCCCCGAAAGTCCTATTTTTACGATTACGAGGTGTAATTTCCATTTTTCGGAAGCATACAGCTGCGCATGTAGCTATTTTCATAAAGCTGCGACAGCTACATGCTTCCGAATAATGCGAATTACTAGATTGATCTTTTATCTAGCGCTTTTCATCACTGAAAAACCCCATCGCATGCATTATCGAGAAATGAGAAGGCTCATCCCGCACCCTTGCAATCCTGGAAACGAGCGTCTACCCCCTTAAATTAACTTCAGAATATAGGAGAGTTTAGAGTTTCGGTATTTACCAGAAAATAGTCATGAAAACAAATCCGAAAGGCTCAGAGAATAATGCAATTTAACCAATGTGTTATGTCAAATAATTAATAGACAAAACTTTAATCGGCAATATCTCGAAAGTGAGAATATTCTTCCTTAGAACCACAGAGTTGACTTCAGTAATGCCGACTTAATTTTTATTCATCGTTGAAGAAAAATAAAGTAGTACAGAGGTTTCGGAATCGATACTTTTGCAGGATCCAGTTCGATCAGGGACGCGAGTCGCCACGGTGGCTCCGGATTGAGATGCCTCGTATTTTCATGCAAATTCGTTTCGGAGAGGGCCGGGACACTTTCGAGAATGGTTTCAGGGCGGAAGAAAGAGGCGAGACCCAGCCGGGTACATTGTAAGCCAGGCGCCAGGCCTTGTAACCTCTAAATACTGTCTCTCCTGTTCTCGGTCCCCTTTCTTCCCCGGGGGTTAGCAAACCTCGACGGCATCGTCTTACGCCGCAGCATTTCACTCCGCTTGCGTTCCGACTCGAACGCGACACGTCTCTATCGATTCGAGACTCGCCGGCCAGATCGATCCTCGTATTCGGCTACGTGACTCGACATAATTCCTCGAGGAGGACCAATTAGCAACCTGAAACCGGTGAGAAAGCGAAATTTTCGGCTGGAGCGCGCCTGGAGCTGCCCGGGCTGCGTGTTGCCCTCTGGGGCAGCGCTTTGGCCCCGTTCAGCGACGCCCACTCAACATTTATTAAATTAGTACACAGCAAGATTTTTATTTATTTGGAAGTAGATTTTTATTGAGTGCAGGATCACTTTCTGGGGCAGCGAGGCCACGCCCACACAAAATTGTTTAGATACGTAGAGAGCAAGATTTTTCTGTTCGTAAATTGATTTTTAATCCTTTACACTCGGAGCTATTCTAATTCGAAAATTACACATTTCTTCCGAGCAAGAATATTTCCATTCCCTATGATTTTTAAAATTGTATGGATACGAAATTGGTATAATACAATATCTAAATGTTTAATAATTGATTAAATACCGAAATATTTAATAATGTAAACAGTATTTTGGATAATGGTACAGCAATCTTTAGTGGTACCTTCAAGTCACCATTCGAGGCAGAAGCAATGTTGTTCTCTGGGGCAGCGAGGCCACGCCCACACAAAATCGTTCAAATACGTAGAGAGCAAGATTTTTCTGTTCGTAGATTGATTTTTAATCCTTTGCACTCGGAGCTATTTTAACTCGAAAATTCAACATTTCTCCTGACCTAGAATATTTCGATTCCGTATGATTTTTAAAATTTTATGGATATGAAATCGGTATAACAGCTCATGCAATATCTAAATGTTTAATAATTGATTAGATACCGATATATTTAATAATGTAGATAATATTTTGGATAATGGTACAGCAATCTTTACTGGTGCCTCCGAGTCCACCATTCGTGGAAGGAGCAATGTTGCTCTCTGGGGCAGCGAGGCCACGCCCATACAGAATTATCTAGATACATAGAGAGCAAGATTTTTCTGTTGGTAGATTGATTTTCAGGGGACGTGGTATCTGGGTCACGTGTCGGTTAGAGAAATAATAAATACAGGGTCCGAGAACAATAACAAATACAGGGTCCGAGAACAATAATAAATAAAGGACGGTGCGGTGTCGATTCGGTAGCAGCGGCGGTGGCATCGGTGACAAATATTATCCCTGGAGGATGTAAGCTCCGAGCCAGGCTATTTAATCGCGGCACAGTGCTTCGGGCAGGACGAAGGGAACCCAGGTAAGCGGTTCATGGGGCTTTGGTCCCGCTTCGTGCACCTTACGGACCCCCCGCTGGCACGGTAGACGTCGCTAATGCGAAACTGGGTCATCCTTGTTTAACCCCTGTGTGCTCGTCGAAGTGCGCTCCAGAACGCAGATTCCCATTCACCGGATTATCGCAACCGAGACTCGCCAGGTACACGGGCATTAAGACAGTTGCCAGTTTCGTGAAAATTACCGGAGATCCTCGAAAACATTTGTTCGCGACGACGCCTGGTTACATTCTGGACAGCCTAACCTAACCTGGGCTGATCTTGTGCCAAATCGTCTCAAAGATCCTCTGTTTCAGTGAAGTATAGAAATGAATCAGTGGGATTGCGTTGGAGATATTATAGTATCGACTGGGTCAGAAGTGATCCGGGCATTGTCATTTGATTCACTGGTCAACGAATGGCTGAGCCAGTGCGATTAGTTTCATTTTAAATCCCAGTTTCAAACCTGACCATTCTTAATGCAAGACATCTGTATTCTAAAATACAAAGTAACATAAACGTTTTCATACGTAATCCATTGGCAAAGTGCAGTTAGGTTAACGCTAAACTCATCGTCATCGTTCAGATGACCGGTGCCAAACTTTTTATTTCACAACTATTGAAATTATAAATATGCTTTCCTGGTAAATTGTTCAATAGATAGATTTCACCCCCTTTGCACTCGGAGCTATTTTAACTCGAAAATTAAACGTTTCTTCCAACCTAAAATAATTCCATTTTATATGATTTTTTTCATTGGATATGCAATTGATATAATACTGCATTTGAGGGGCACTGTCATTTTGATTCACTGGTCAACGAATTACTGGGCCAGTGCAATTTTTAAATCCCAGTTTCAAACCTGATCATTCTTAATGCAAGAGATCTGTATTCTAAAATACAAAGTAATATGAACAATTTAATATGTAATCCATTGGAAAGTACAGTTAGGTTAACGCTAAACTTATCATCATGGATCAGATGACCGGTTCCAAACTTTTTATTTCACAATTATAGAAATTATAAATATGCTTTCCTGGTAAATTATTAAACAGATATATTTCACCCTTTGCACTCGGAGCTATTTTAACTCGAAAATTAAACGTTTCTTCCAACCTAAAATAATTCCATTTTATATGACTTTTTTCATTGGATATGCAATTGATATGATACCTCATACAATACCTAAATGTTTAGTAATTGATTAGATACCGATACATTGACTAATGTGACCAATATTTTGAGTAATGGTACAGCAATTTCTAATGGCGCCTCAGAGTCGCCATTCGAGTGCTAAGGGTTAAAATAGCGCAGCTATTATAATATGTACTACACAAAGTTAAAATTAATTTAATCTTGTAAAGAAAAGCCGTAACGGAAAAGCAGTTTTATTAACGTATTTGCTCACACGGATATCCAAAGGTTAAAGGTTGAAGGTCGTTTTTTTAACGACAGACGTGTTTGTCGCGGGCGCTCGTTTCGATCTACTTTCTTTTTGCAATTCGTTGGCGATCGTAATTTTACAATTCTTCTGTTAATTCTGATTCTCTACTTTTATAAACTTAGCTATATAAAGTTGTCTGTTAATATACACGCATACATACATAAACCATCCGCACATCAACCCTACAATCTTGTTATTTTTATAACAATAATATATATTTTAAAGCTCGGTAGATTTACTGTTGAGCTTGCGGAAAATTCATTCCAGACAGTCGTTTCCCATCATTTTCTCGGTGGCGTCGTAGTCCTCAGTATTCAGGGGTGTGGGGTGAGGGGTCCAGGAAGCGGGCGCGAGCACGAGACGCTTTTTACATTTCACGGGGTTCGCACCGTCCCATAAATCAGCCGCGACCGACCATAAAACCGTGGTATTCGAAGGTATACAGGAGTAAGCATAGCAAAAGCAACAGCGATCTCGTCGCTCGACTCGTCTCGTCTTCCTAATGGTACGTTGGAGTCTGAGGGGGTGGAGGGGGCCCTATGGCGTCCAGGCAGGGTGTCCGGGCCCAATGGACAATGGTGTCCCGACACGTAAGACATTGCAACATTTTGGAGCGACTACACCGGCTCTGGGGACCCTCGTACCTGCGAGAGAGCCTAAGCTGGATGAAACTCCTCTTCCGGGAATCTACGCCACCCCCGCGATGCCAGAAAAAGAGGATCAAATGGGCCCAACATGATTTCATGATCTGGCATCACTGTCCCGTGATCGATGCTTGAAATTTTGCTCCAGCGAAATTCTAACGTTTTCAGTCTGCTGGGCGTCTTTGCGAAGGTCATTTCAAGGCTTCCGAAATTTTTCTATAATTTACACGCTTCAATGACTGCGAGCTCTATCCTCTTCAAACAGCTCTTGTTGAGATTGATTAGATTTCAATGTTCTCGGTAATTGTCCGGGCTACTGCCACTTTTAGTGGCCCCTTAGTTGGGGTACCGGGGCCCCGGTGTATTTAAATTTTGCGCGGTTTATGCGTACAGCGAGGAGAAAACCGGGCCCTTTGGCTGGACGACCTTAGGTACAGCTATAATGTCATAATTGATTTGCTGGGGTATCGATTTCAACGGTCGTAAATAACAATCCAGCCCTCAACACGGGGAGTCCTTGTGACTCGTGCTGTTTCGCATTCTTCCCGGGATTAGGGTAGCACGGCCGATGCCTTTCAATTTTATGGCACGTCCAGAGTCTGCTGGCGGCGACCACTGTACAATTGTTTTTCTATTTTTTCCATTTTTTACCTTGCGTAGCCGGAGCGGACATTTCTTCTTTTTTATAACTTCCAGAGGAATAATGGCGGAGAGCAGAGTTGTGCTAATTGAATAACATTGTAATTGAATTACATCATTCAAACCTTTCAATTAATTAAATTACTAATTATTTTAATCAGATGTGTAAGTGAAATACAATACAATTAAAATACTGGAATAGTTTCTCTTTCATATTCTTGTTTCCTGTCTATGCGTCGTATTTTCTATTCCTCGTCGTCATAATTCAAACCTTTCAATTAATTAAATTACTGATTATTTTAATCAGATGTGTAAGTGAAATACAATACAATTAAAATACTGGAATAGTTTCTCTTTCATATACTTGTTTCCTGTCTATGCGTCGTATTTTCCATTCCTCGTCCTCTCGACTCGTTATTAATGTAATTTAATTACAAAGTATTTTATAAGTGTACTCCAATTGCAGTTACGAATTACATTGTGATGTAATTGAACGAAGATCCGAATGATAAATTACAATATGATTGAATTATGATGTAGTTCAGTTACTTTGTAATTATAATTCATGGAGTAATTCAATTATAATTCTGCACAACTCTGGCGAAGAGGAAGCGAATGATGCAGTTTCTCATTCTCTGCAAGAAAGTACCGATGCATTTCTGGCCAAAAGTTATTCATTTCGGAGAACTCTTAATTTATATTGATATATTAATGTTTTGCAATTGCATGTTTTGTGGTTGAGGATTTACGTCAGAAAAGTAGAAAACAATTTTAATAAAATACACGTTTGATCTTCAAATGATCTAGATTCATTTTACAGCGAGAATTATCAAAATTATAATTTACATACTTCTCAATCTATTTTATTGCTTCATCTGGATTCTAAATAAAAGTAAATCTCAGCTTTGAGGGTGTTGACAAATTTGTCAAACGGTTCAAAATGGCGGAAGCAAGGTGTTGGCCCGCGCAAATAACAGTGATTCGATTTTCGCCGCGTTGAGTGAGAGGGAAAGAGAGAGAGAGAGAGAGAGAGCATAATCGTCGGGAGGCGATCGAGTTGACCCTTAATTACGGGGGATGATGGTGTGGGTTCCGATCGAGCTGTCGGTGAACGTGGAAAATATTGAGGTGGTAATAACAGAAATTAGGATCACCGGGGCTTCCGGTGTTTGACTATGCCGACTGTTAGGCGGCCCGGGGGCGCTACCGTATAACCACAGATCGCCGAATTCGTCGGTTTGGGTCCACGGAAGAAAGGAAAAGTGGGAGGTTCCCCTGGCGAACCGTTATTAGAGGAGATTTCGACATTCTTCGTCACCGCCGAGCGTTAATTGATTTCCAATTACGCGTGATTACGATCGTTAAGTCGCGTTACGAGCTCTTTATCAATCGACTCATTTCTTAACACAAATTAGCCTAGATTTTTCATAATTGTTTCGCGTCAGCAGACTACCAAAACATTCTGTGGACACACGAAACAATTAGGGAACCGTGTAAATGTAATTACGCGCTCGTTAAGAACACGGAAAAGGGGCTGCAGTCGAGTATTCCCGTGAGATCGAGGATTTCGTCGAAGAGCATCGTGTGGGAGGCGAAAGCGAACGGTAAATCCTCGGCTAGGGGTTATGGGTACTCTTTCGGGGGCCTTACGGGCCCCAAAGGAGCGCCATTTCCGTGGGCCCTTCGGCGGTTCGACGGTCGAGCGCGGAAAACAGGGCCACGCCCATCTCGTTATCGAGCACGGGCGACTACTTATCCCGGACAAATGCTTTACGACCCTCTAATGCGCGGTTGTCCTTATGACTTTTGGCTTCGGTTTCCTATTCGTTTTCAGCTTCCGTAAACATCGACGTCGGCTCCTACGGGCCGAGATATCGTAAATCACCGGCGACCATCGGGGGCCAAATGGGATTTTGCGTGAGACCATGCGCCACACGAGCGTAAACCTCCGAACCTCTCTATGGAATCCCATACCACGCCCCTGAACCATACGCGAGGCTCTCGCATCATAACTTCCTCCCGTTTCTTCTCGAACTTCCGAAAATCGACCATGCCCGCAATCACCTATTTTGTAACCACCCAAAGAGCTTTTCAAAAAATCTGAAAAAATTCATGGACGTTCTCTGTAACTATCCACAGACACTGTAAAAATTTGAAGAAAGTCGGTTGCGAATTTCTGTAATACTGTGGGGTTCCCGTGGGTTCGATAGATTCATTAACCCGTCGTTAGTTAGATGATTTTAGATTGATTGTAACATTGTAACAACGCGTGACAGCGAGTCGGGTCTGAGTGTATTTAAAAATTTGATTTCGTGGATCTGCGTTTTTACTCGGAAAATTTACAAGCCCCTTAACCTCTCAACTGCGGAATTTAATTTCCAAAATCCCCCACAGAATGCGGAATTAAAATCGATCAATAACCTGTCCTATTATAAATAACCTAACTAGTCCTATTATAAATAATAAATATATATAAAAAATTAACAATTCTTTCTTGAAAAGGTTATTGTTATTGTACCGCGATAGAGATTTCGATTGACGTGTATACGCGTCGAACGCAGTAAACTGGTTAAGCAATAGCGAATCTTATTTTCATGAAAAAGGTATTTATTTTTATAATACAATATATTATTTCGGTGGGGTCTGTGAGACCCCGTCTTATCACTTTCGATACATTTTCCCACCTCACCACCGCCGGGTTAAAAATGTTATGGAGCCCTCCACGAATTTCGAAGACCGCTAAGAAAATAATTGAATATAAAAATATCAGGGGCTCGAGGGAGCCTCGTCACGGCCCTGCAACAATTGCTGGCGAAAGTAAGGAAGCCGCAGAGCCGAAAGAGCCCCGCGAAGAAGCCGCTGTTTGGTCTGGCCGGAGATAAGGAAAATCATACGCGGCCGTGGTGTCCAGGAATCCTTGCTAGCCATGCATAGGAAAGCCATTAGTGTGGCCGTTAATCCAACGTACGGGCCGTGCCGCATTAAGCCGCATTTCCAGCGTCCGCGTGTCGCTCGTTAGGCTGATTTGTCGCTTTATTAGATCTTAGTTTGCGCACCGAGTCCCGGGATCGTCGACATTACCGCGTAACACGCCGTGAGAGCGACGGAGAACGTCCCGGGCAGATTTGCAATTTGCGTAAATTAGACGATTGCGCATCGGCCCGCCCCTTTCCTCTCTCCTCAACCCCCTAACTCTACCCCTACTCTCTCTATCTCTCTCTTCCACTAGCGTGATATCTGCTAGGTCCTGTGTCGGAGACGCGATCTCTGTTTCGCTTAAAGTTACCCGGAGCTTCTCTAATGGCACGTGTAATTGCCCGATAATTTGCGCCAGGTGTTTTGACGCGCTAATTGACTGCAACCGCTCCCAAGGGGCTAACGAGCCGCGAGATCGCCCCGTAATTTCTTTTATTTTTAATATCAAGAAAGTGTAACACCTCTCTGTCTGATCCTGTGCGCGGACCACGATCAGATCTGTATCGAGGCAGGTATGTGATTCTGCTCGATCCCCTCCATTTCCCGAAGCTGAGCTCGAGAACGTTCAAACCATACTCTGATTGTACGACTTTGCTATTTTTTTACACGGACATGGAAAGAGGTACGGCAATGAAACTTTGTGGATATATTAATCATTCTTTCAGCTATCCAATGCTGTAAATAAAAGTGAAAAATGTTCACCGAGTTCCGAGTTACGAGATCTGAAACAATACGTCCAGTGAATAATGTCCTTGCTCACTTCTCGTTGGTCTCCTGGCTTTCCTGGCGGTCAGAAAAAATTCAACCGACAATTTCCTGAATCCTCGGGAGTGACGGAATATCTCTGGCGAATGTCGTCGGTTTAAAAAATTTATTTACAAAATGGCAGTCGTTGGAACCCACGTGTGCAGAAAATGAGAAGTTTGTCGCTTTTGTTGTTTGAGAATTGTTTTACGGTTTTCGCCTGAATGATACCGAAGAGTGTTCCGAACGTGCTAGGCAAAGGAGAAAGTCGGTTTCTGGAAAAAATGATGGATGGGTGATGCACGGTTTATTAGAAGATTCGACTACGTCCACGGACCGCAGCTAGTTTGCGGGGGATCGTGGCTCGTCGACGTCGAAAACGAGCATGGAGCAACACTTCCGGTGGTCCTTCGTGACACGACAATGAGAAAGATCAGAAGCCGGGGCCCCGGCCCGGTGAAAAGGCTGCACTCGACGTCGTCGCCGCGGAACTCAAGTTACCTTTTTCACCCCGTAAGCTGCTCGAGTGCGCCTCCGAAGAGGGCCACGATCTGCCCTATCGACATCTAGAGCCTCGAGGGCGCTAAAGCGTTTAATGCAGGCCACTCGTCGAGCCCCGTGCACGCCTCGACGAGTACGCTGCTTCTGCGAACGGTTTATATTATATTATGTAACGACGATAGCCGAACGAAAGAGAAAGAGAGAGAGAAACAAGAAGAACGAACGTGAGCAACGAGTGCCCTCTGGGGCGCTGCACTGGCCCCTCGGAAATCGCGAGCGTCCAAGCCACGCCCACCGACGGCCCATTAACATTCTTATGAGAACCACCATTTTTTCAAACCCTCCACAATCTTTTCAAAGGCATCGCAAGCCTTTTAGCGAAGCTATTGTACAATATTTCTGGGGCCTCAGTGCTCATTTCTGGGCCCCAGAATTTTTTCCACTCCATATAGAGCAGTTCAACAGAGCATACAGTCTGTATCAAAGTATTCCAAATTTTCTAGAGGACTTACGATATTTTTTGTGGGGCCCCCCTTTTTTTTCTGGGTCCTACAACTCTCCCACAGGCCCTGTACAATATTTTTGTGACCCTTACATTTCTTCTGAAGATCGCACAACATTTTGGTGAGCCCCTCAACTTTTTCTGAAGGTCCAGTAATATTTTCGTGGGGCCGCACATTTTTTTCTGGGTCCTACAATTCTCCTACGGGTTCTGTACTATATTTTTGTGAACCCCACATTTCTTCTGAAGATCGCACAACATTTTGATGAGCCTCTCAACTTTTCTGAATGTCCAGTATTATTTTTTTGGGCCGCATATTTTTTTCTGGGTCCTACAACTCTCCCACAGGCCCTGTACAATATTTTTGTGACCCCTACATTTCTTCTGAAGATCACACAACATTTTGATGATTCTCTCAACTTTTCTGTAGGTCCAGTAATATTTTCGTGGGCCGCACATTTTTTTCTGGGTCCTACAATTCTCCTACTGGCTCTGTACTATATTTTTGTGAGCCTCACATATCTTCTGAAGGTCGCGCAACATTTTGGATGAGCCCCTCAACATTTCTGAAGGTGCAGTAATATTTTTGTGGGTCCCGCAATACTTTTTACGCTTCGTAGACCATATCTGGAACCACCATTGGGCCTTCACACCGAATTCTCGTTTTCCGGCGACTCGTGGAGCCTCGGGATCGAACGATCGCGATCTTCGAAAGGAAACACGTGCCCGCGGTTCCATCTCGTTGTGACTTATGGAGACGAGCACAGCGGCCACGAAAGGGGGGGGGGGGGGCTATCTGCGGCCAGCGAAGCGATGGCCGAAATTAATTTCGGCTTGACGTACGACGCCTCATAATATTGTCTCATAACTCTCCGTCGCAATCGGGCTTATCGGGCGTGCGGTGGCGTTTCAATTAGCCGCAGGCCTGCCCGAAAGTCTTATCCCTCGGCGCGGTCGCATAATGCATAGCGCATAAATACGCCACCGTTCAATTAATTCGAGAAGGACTCTCCTGTCATTTCGCAAAATCAATCCATCCGGCGAGATTGTTAAAAATCCGTGTCAAGGAGCCACGCAAGGTTTGTAAAATCTTCCAGAAGAATTACCGATAAATATAGACGTCCAGATGGCCTAACCGATCCCCGGAGGCACGATAAAATAATTTCAATGTCAACACCGGCTACCCTATACGGTTGTCCATGACGATTTAACGTCCGAGGAGACAGGTCCCGGCGGCGAACAGATGCGCGAATCGCTGTTGTACGATCTAGCCGATCGAGATCCGCGGGTGGTCCCGTCCAGGGGGTGAAATAGACACCCCGAACGACCACCCTCGAACCGCGAAAACATCGTTCCGGGCCATTGTTCGACGTCACGTAATTGCCGGCGACGCAACTGGCTGCGATACTCTCGCTCAACCTGTTCCCGGTGTCCCCTCTGCAACCGGAATCATTCCGAATAACAGATTTACAGGAAATTTCGTTATTGTTTTGTAATTAATTAATTAAACTTTTGTTCTCAACGCTTTACTGTGCTTTACTTTGTGCTGTACCAAAAGAAACCATAGAAATTTGATTTTACATTGCAATTTTAATTGAAACTATCAGATGATGTTATTCAGGGTGCCTTGTTAATTCACAATGATAATTGCTGTAGCTATCGAAGGTTCCATTAAAAAGTGTTTCGCCGTGTATCATAGATTTCTCAAAATTATGCAATAATCACGTAATGCGTTAAAAATTGTAGGACCCGCGAAAATTATATGGATCCCCAATTAAAACATCGAAGAGCTTCACGAAGTCTATGTATGTCGAGTCCGCAGAAAAATTGCAACCCCTCAAAAGCACCACAGAGTTTGTAAAAGAAATGTTTACCCGTGCCGGAAAGTCCATTATTCGACTGCGGATTTGATGCATTTAACGCTAGGTTTTAACCCGTCAAAATGACGAGTTCTAATATTCTTAATTTTCAATTATTAAGATTGCAAAGATGCTTCCCTGAGAAATTATTTACCAAACTTAATTCTTGGGGTATATACTATCGGAAGAATGGCAAAAAATTTGGATAGACACATTCTCGTTATGTTTATACATTAATGTGAAACAGTTATATATAGACCTCCGTAAACCTAGTGTCAAAATAGCAAAAACATTAGACAAATTTAAACATACTGTTACATTACTCTGAACCTGCTGAACATAATAGGGAAAAAAATAAATTTCCATTTCTTTCCAGTTTGTTGCAATTCGGGTAAGAATGTTTTATTTCGCGTTAAAAGATCCGCAGTCTAGTCATTATAAATATCTTGGAATAAACATGATACTTCCTCCGTGAAAATCGAGTTCCAGGCGAAGTCCGCGTAGTATCGCGACGACTGCCACCCTCCGCGGGAGCAAGTTGCCGGTGCGATGGTGGCAGGGGTTGGAAGTCGATAGGCCAACCCCGGCGAGGAATAAGAAAAGTTGCGGAGATAAAGCTAGCAAGCTAGTAAGTGAGAGAGAGAGAGAGAGAGAGAGAGATTGAGCTCGAGGGAAAGGGATAGAGGGAGAAACAAAATTCCGGCGGCGACGGAGGACGAAGGGGTCGCGGGGGTGGTCGGTTCGGAAAACGGGAGCAGAAAAGAGCATAAATCAGACGGGCACCCGAACGTACCGCGGAATACAAAACAGAAGAAGGATAGTCCTTCCTCTCGACACCCCCTGCCACCCTCTCTCCCCACCCATGGTGGCCTCAGGATCTCAGAGCGGCCGACTATTTTCCAATAATTTACCCCAGGCTGGAAGGGGGTTGCGCCGGGTGGCGGTTTTCCGGTTAGGGGGTGGTTAGGCGGCGGCGGCGTTGGTGGTGGCGGGTGCTCGAGCGCGCAGGACTGACACTATCGCGGCCATAAATACTGGGGAGCAGCCTCTGACGTCACCCGGCGAGGGCCCGATATTATACTTTATCTCGAAACTAATTCCCTGCGACCAGATTTATTGCAAGAAAAGGGGTGAAAAAATATACCTTCTCATCCCTCCTTCCGACACGCCCTCGCCCGGCACCACCCCCGCGCCGTGCCACGTTTCGCAGACCTAGAGTTATCCGTCCAATGGAAAAGTAACGACTACCCCCTCCCATAAGATTCTCTTTTGCCACCCCTCTCCCCCTATGACCGGCCCTCTCTTGCTAACTTCTTCTCTTGGCGGTTCTTGGGGATGTTGTGGCTGGCGATTTATTTAGGAATTGTCGAAGATGATACCCTGCCTCGTGCGTTATCGTTCAGAACATTTTCTTTGAGTCTAGAGGAGCCTTGAGGCGACCTTGAAATGACCTCGAACCTCCGAATAGCAATAAAATCAACGGAATTTACTAACCGACATAAAAATCGAATGAAATCTGGAAAAGTGGTAAAAAGAGAGATAGTAATTTTTTCGGGGGAGGGTGGGGGGTTTACGAGGTAGGTAGTTGCCATAACCAGCAGCCAAACGATCGTTCAAGGCGACGGTGGGCTGGTTTTAATGAGAAATAGTTTATTTTTGCCGGGGATTACGGGCAGATGGTTTCGATACAGCGCAGACGGCGAATAAAATAATGGAACCGTTATCTCCGGTTAAAATATTTCACACAGGAGAATGACTGCCGGCTGGCGAATAGGATATATGGCCCGGTATTTGTACGCATATCCCGCAGGCTCCTCGTAAAAATGTCTTTTTCCGGTTCTCGTGGCCGAAGTATACGAGTTCGATATATCTGGCCGCAGATAACGGCCGATATCTCCGATATACATATATCGCCGCCTCTATATGGCCGGTGTCCTCTCCAGGACACGCTCCTCCTCCTCCTGCGGCTCGTATATTTCCGGTGCTCGAGGAGGAATTCGAAAAAACCGCACCATCCCGCGAAAATTCGCGTAAAATCTTCACGTCTACATCAATGAATATTTCTCTAATCGAACGAGGCCTCTGCAAACTGAAAATTCGAACTCCTAGCTGTGCACCAAATTTTTCAAAATGGGTTGCCAAATTTTTTAAATATTTAATTCACCATGGTTTAACTCAAAATAATCTGGAAATTCTGCAATTGAGCTCTGTAGCTGTGCATAGATGTTCAAAAAGGGTTGCAAAAATATTCTAAACAGTTTATAAAATTGCAGACACTTTCCAGGGAATATTGTAGAATGGATCTCTGCATAATAATTGGTTTGCAATATTTTTACATATTTTATTCACCATGGTTTTACTAAAAATATTCTGGAAATTGTGCAATTCAACCCTGCAGTTGTGCATAGATGTTCAAAAAGGGTTGAAAAAATATTCTAAAGATTTTATAAAATTGCAGACACTTTTCAGGGAATATTGTTGAACGGATCTCTGCATAAAATTTAGTTTGCAATATTTTTACATATTTTATTCACCATGGTTTAACTCAAAATATTCTGGAAATCCTGCAATTGAGCTCTGCCGTTATGCATATATGTTCAAAAAGGGTTGCGAAAGTATTTAAAACATTTTATAAAATTGCAGACACTTTCGAGGGTAGATTTTTTGATTGGATCTCTGCATAATTTTTGGTTTAGAATTCCCAAAGAATCGCAAGCGAGAGTACAGAGTGATTAGACGACTTATTAGAGGAGCTAATATAATTACTGGTAATCGAGACCGAACCCCCTGTAAGCGCGCCACCTTTCCGCGCCGCTCGCGCGAGGAAAGAGAGGGAGCGTAGTCGAGCGTGCAGACCGCAATCGGCGAGCGCTTTAATGGAGACATCGGTTATCCGTGTCTATTCTCTTTGTACTTCCAATTACCCCTCCCCTCGTCGGCGAGTCACGTTCCTGTCCCCACATACGGGGCTCTTGTTGCCCACCCCCTTACGGGAGGGTTCCGTCCACCCTCGTAGAGAACCAGACAGAGACAGAAAAACAAAGAGAGAAACAGTCGCATTGTCTCCGGAATAGAAGAGGGACCTTAAGGGGGGATCGAACAGAAAAACTGTGTGACATGCAGAAATACTGTTACGTTCACAAACACGGTCTGCAGAAAAATTACAACCCCCAAGATACAGCTTTCGGAAAATTTTCAAATCTCTGAAAGATATTGTTGAGCGTACAGAAAAAATGTATGGACCCCATAAACTATAACGTAGGGTTTCCAGAAAAATTCGAGGCCTCGCAAGACTATTGCTCGGAGCATACAAAAATTGTGTAGCTTTCGAAAATATTGTAGAGCGTTTTAGAAAAAATTGTAGTTTTTTCAGAAATTTACTGGAGGATTTCCAAAAACATTGTAGGGCTTCCAGAAAAATTATAGGGTTCTCAAAACTATTTCTGAGAGCGTATAAAAATTGTGGAGCTTCCGATAGGGTTGTAGAGCGTTTTGAAAAATTGTGCGTCTTCCGGAAATGTAATGTGGCGCTTCAAAAAAAAATTGTAGAACCTTCTAGAAAATTCTAGGACCTCGCGAAACAGTGGAATTTGCATTCACAAAAGCCGGCCAGCAATTCCGGGGGGTAAATGGAACGTGGTTGCAGGCCTGTCTCGCCAAAAAAAGAGGTGAAATGGCGAACGAGTCTCGCGTCGGAGCGAATCGAGAGCGTCCTATCGAAAAAAGGAAGAGACGCTCGTCGCCGAGGCGAGGGAAGGAAAAGCGGCGTCGGACTCGTTTAATTTCGCGGTTTAATTATTTTCGAAATTAAAGCCGGCCGCGCGCAGGGGTTGCACCAGAGGAGGGGGTCGGTGGTGCGCGCGTTTTTGTATTCCTTGCGGAGATACGCCGGGAAAACCACCCTGTCCAGAAGCCCGCGAAGGGGTGAGCGGGTCCGGCAGCCTCGCGTCGCTTTCAATGTGAAATACTACCCCCGTCCAAAGGGGGTGTGGGGGTGCAGAAGGGGCGAGGGGTGCGACGGGGGTGCTCGTTCGTTCACCGCGATGGAGCTCGGCCAGGGAAAAAAGGAGAGCGCCGAGCAAAAATGTAAAATGCGACTCGCCTCCGGCTCCACCCCCACGCGAACCCACCCCCTAGAAACGCGAGCCACCAGGCATTTTTTCCGGTTTTCGCTTTTTGGTTAGTCTTGCTTATTTTGTGGGAGTTTGACCGAAGAAAATTGTTGCTCGATTTTTACTGGAATTTCCTTTTCTACCCTTCTGTAACGTGATCGTCGATAATTTCTTAAACGAGGCCAGCTAACTTTAATATTCTTTCCATACAATCGCTTTGACGTGACCTTGAGTACCAAAAATATATAAAAATGTTCAAAAACAAATAGTTCAAACTTACAAATTAAGTTTTCGGGAATAGTTGTGAAAGAGGCGTTTCGATCTCGATGCCCGAGCTAGATTGAGTCGTGGAAAAAAAGTGTGATTGTTATTTAAAACTGTGTGTTGAATGTCCGTAGGTGTCTGCGCTTTGTTTCATTGTGTCAACGTTGGCGATGAGGTTCAGAGAGGTTCGAGGCCTTTGTCCGGGTTCCCGCGAAAGATCTGTCTACAGCTCGTTAATCTCCCCATTGTTTTGATCCGTGGAAACGAATCGATAATTGGTAGATTTTCTACGGGGAACAAAGGATCGGCACGGAACGATGATTAGTCCCTTTAATCGCGGTCAAATCCCCGCCCCGGGGCCCGTTACAGGAAAGTAGAGCGGATTTTCGACACCGGAAGGGACCCAGCGAGATTTGCCACTTGCCACCTGACTACCTAGACGAGCCCCTCTTACCGTTCCCGTGTTCCCATTCATCGTCTTCCTATCCTTCCTTCGTTTCGAGAGAATTGCGTTAACGATCCGTATTAGCAGGACCTTCCTTAACACGGGTCGCCATTATGCCTGTTCACGTAATGACAGAGCAGAAAAATTACTAAACGCAGTGTACACTCGTACGAACACATTTGTAAACTTTCAAAAACCACTAGGTTTTGTCAAGAAAAAATTCACACAGAAAAAGGAACCTGTCAACTTCTAATATAAATAACTATCTCAACTCGAAAGCTACGGAATCAAAAAAATTCCCGAACATAGTGCACGCGTATTCAAACAGCCCTGCAAAATTTCACCGAACTCCTCCACTCAGTTCGTCGGCAAAAAATTCCCGAACTACCCTCTCCGTTGACAACCCTTACAAATAACATACCAGTTCATCAAATCCGGAAGAACTGGTGCAAAGTCAAGCTAGCGAGCTTCTTCAGCATCGAATCCCACGTCGCTGAGGTTGAAGACGATTGAATTAAAAGCGAGATAATAGCTGAAAACACTGTAGGAAGAGAGAGATCGTCTATACGGAAGTGTAACGGGGGTGAGGAGGTTGGGGGTTGCGTTGATGTATATTCGAGGGGTAGTATGGCAGCAGCAGCAGCAGCAGCAGCAGCAAGCACGTTCGCAGCGTCATAGTGAGAGAGGCTGGGAGGCGAGGGTCCGCTCGGTGGAACCTTCTCTCCTCTATTTCGAGCGAATGAATGGAATTAGTGAGGAGGCTAGCTGAATAATATCGGTTCTATCTGTGGGGGCTAGACCGGGAGTTGAAACGTATCAGCTGGCCGTATCTGCATAGACGACGAGGACGTGGACGAGGACGGCGACGATCACGACGTCGACGACGACGACGACGACGACGCCGACGACGACGTCGGGCTCTTGCTCCGTCATAGGAAACCTCCTTTTCTCTCTGCCTTAATCCAACCTCTTCCCACCCCGGAACCTCCTTCTCCGTGCCACCGCATCTTACACATCTTCTTTCCCCGTCTTTGTAATTCCACGGTGTCCAATGCATGGGGTACCCCCTCGGGCCTTCAACAGTCTTCAGAGATTCACCCTTTTTCCAACAATACCCACCCCTCTCTCTCTTGTTTACACCTTTTTCAGGATTGGCGGTGTTCAAACTATTGCCACGCTGTAAGAAAATATCGTGGGCAGATGAAACTAGGCTCATTTTGAAGGTTGGACTCTCCTCTTTCGAACCCCGGAAGTAATTTTTTGCTGAGATTTTTTTACAGATAAAGGCAACAGAAATAGTAGAACGACTCGTTTTCGGAACATTTTTCGAAATCAGGCATCTGTAGGATATTCAAAAAATTTTTTTCGCAATAGAGACTTAGTATATTCGAAGAATGAAGCTTCAGCTTCTCAACGAGACCAAAAAAATTTGTCCACGATTTTTTTTTACAATTTTATGACACTTTGAGTTGTAAGTGTGCTGTTGGTCTTGGAACTGATGGGGTCACTGTATCGTACACGAATATTTATCGATATTCAAACTATTGCCACTCTGTAAAAAAATATCGTGGCGAGATGAAACTGGGCTCATTTTGAAGGTTGGACTCTCCTCTTTCGAATTCCGCAAGTCATTTTTTGCTGGCATATTTTTATCATTGAAGGCGACAGAAATAGTAATAGGACTCATTTTTGTAACATTTCTCGAATTCAAGTACCTGTTGAAGATTCAAAAAATTTTTTCCGGAACAGAGACTACAGTAGATTTAAAGAATGAAGCTTTAGCTGCCCAACGAGACCAAAAAAATTTGTCTACGATTTTTTTTTACAATTTTATGACACTTTGAGTGAGAGGTGTGCTGTTGGTCTTGGAACTGATGGGGTCACTGTACCGTACACGAATATTGTCGATATTCAAACTATTGTCACTCTGTAAAAAAATATCGTGGGGAGATGCAACTAGACTCATTTTGAAGGTTGGAATGTCCTCTTTCGAACCCCGGAAGTTATTTTTTGCAGGGATTTTTTTACAAATGAAGGCCACAGAAATAGTAGAAAGACTCATTTTTGGGACATTTTTCGAAATCAAGCACCTGTAGGATATCCAAAAAAATTTTTTCACAATAGAGACTTGGTATAATCGAAGAATGAAACTTCAGCTTTCCAACGAGACGAAGAAAATTGCTCTACGATCTGTTAGTCCTATTTTATAGCAAGTTGAAGACAAAGTGACCGGGAGATTCGAACAAACTTAAGTTTTGTTTGGCTCGTTTTCGAAATCTCGATTTCGGGATGAGCATTACAAAAAAAAGAAGAAGGAAAGAGCCAATAACGCCTGGAGTCGCGACTCGGTATCGCTTTCCCCCTCCACCCCGTGGCCCGTCGATCACGAAACAGCCCAAAGCGTTGCAATAAGCCATAAAGATACCATGGTGGATACTGCACAGTGCACGCGAGCCCTTCCTTATAAAGATACTCGTATCCTGCATCGAGAATAATTATATAGACCGGTGTATCGGCCGCGAACCGACAGATACGTTCTCTAGATTCCTCCCCACCCTTGTCTCTCCCCTCCCCTCCCTGCCCACTATGTCCCCGCCCCTTTGTCTTCTTTTCTCAAAGAACGGACCAGTACGAGGTTCCCGAACTGTACACACGGTTCTCGTAACCGATCGTACAGGCCGATACGGAATTCCGGAAGTTGCTGTTCGATTTCGTGAACCTTCACGTCGCTGACGATGCATTCCTGAATTTAGAGTGTTCTCGGGAAACAGAAATGAATTTATTTTCCTAGAAACGAAGCCAGCCGGCGAGCCTAATACACGGTAGTGCAAACCAATGGGAAATCTATCAGCAAACTACCAAAGGAAAACACACCTGATGAAACAAAGTATCATAAGTTGGTGAACAAAAATCGTCGAGCTACGCTTGTACTCTCGTTTTGAAGCGAAAACTTTAGGTTTCACGCACACTGTGGCCTCAGATAGGGAAATAATTTTTTGTACCCTACAGACCCGTTCTAATTTGGAAAACTTGAAAAAATTATCGTTTCTATTTTGCTTGTATTTTGCTTGTATTTTGCTCGACCCCGACGTGGAAGAATTTTTTCTTAGAAAATGTCGTGACGATATCGAAAGCGCAGATTTCACGCTTTAAAATGAGCCCAGGCTCATCCCCCTACGATTCTTCTCCACGAAATTACAATAGTTAGAACGTGGACTTTTCAAATCAGTCGTGAATTCCAACAGCAATGGTGTTTACGTAACACTTTCCTCAATTAGGCATACAATGGCCAAAAAAAATCGTGGAGCAATTTTCTTGGTCTCGTTGGAAAGTAGAAACTCCATTCTTCGAGATCACATTGAATTCACTCGGGGGAAAAATTTGTTGTATGCTCAACGAATAGTTAAACCCAAGAAACTGTGGGCAATGCTATGCCAAGATGTGAAAGGTGCAATTGCTATGCGAAGAAGTGCACGAGAGAAAATGATTATCGAGCAGTTAGGTCGACAGTCAACCGCAGCAGATGTCGATGGCAGTGATACCTCGTTTGTCGCAGGTGCATCGATCGCGATCCGAGACAACCGAGCTCGACAACGATCGACGGATTATTATCCCTCTCCCCTCGGTGTCATCGATCCCTGCGATCGTGTTCGATCGAAGCGATCCACGCTCGATAGGATCACCACTACCGGTCCGTTGTCCGGCTGGAGAAGTAGGCTACCTTCTTCAAGGTAAAGCTTCTTCAGGGTCCTGTCCGCGAGCCTGTTATCCGCAAGATCGCGAATTTTAAGATCCCCGGAGATTGTCATTGTCTCCGGCGAGCGAAAAAGGGCGGCTCCAGTTTTTCACGGCCGACGACCCTGAAGAAGGTGGCACTCTCTTCAGGGTTTGCGAACCCCGCTGCGCAGGGTCCCCGTTAATCCTTAATGCGACGCGAAAGCACAAAAAGAGTTGGCGCCGATCGAACGAGAGCCGCGTAACACGAGAACACTGCGGCCAACCTGCTCGTACAATGAGCCTCTGCCTAAGCCCTGTAAACATCGGCGCCCCTAGGCGACGTTGTTCTAGCTCCGAACAGACTGTCCGAACAATGTCGACAGGTTTTGCTGAATTTTTCCCATTTTTCCCATTTTTCCCGTTTTTTCTCCGTCCTCGAAGCACAAAAGATTCGTCTCGATAAACGTCGTTCTTCAAGCGCTCGATGAATCTGTAATTCCGTGAAACTTCATTCTTCGCGGTAGATTCTCTCAGAAAATAATCGCTGCGAACGATTAACCGTAATATCGTGATCCTGGAATAGTCGTTGAGGACAACAATCTAAAGTGACCGGGAAAAAGTTGGAAATTATTTGAATTAGGGGCTTCCTCGCCTCCGATCACTTTTTGAGATGGTGAAACTTCTTTTGCGAATATTTCGGAAACTAAAGCTGAGAATGATGACCTTGACAACATATTTCAAGATCATCGAAATCCGCGAGGAAGCCCCTGATGTAAATAATTAACAAAAAGTTTCGATCTTCCAAAATCGAGGTAGGTTTGTTCCCGAAAAATAAAATTTACAACATATTGACAACATATTTCAAGGTCATCGAAATCGGCGAGGAAGCCCCTGATGTAAATACTTACCAAAAAGTATCGATCTTCCAAAATCGAGGTAGGTTTATTCCCGAAAAAAATATTTACAAATATGTTTTGGCAGGAAGATATTTATATTGCCCCCTTCAAAGTAATCCCCCTCAGATGTAATACACTTGTGCCAGCGCTTTTTCCAATCCTCGAAGCACTTTTTGGTATAGCTTCGAGCTCTTCCAGCGATGCAGTCTTTATCTCCTCGATCGTTGCAAATCTCCGTTCTGTCAAGGGTCTCTTCAGTTTTGGGAAAAGGAAAAAATCGTAGGGGTCGAAATCCGGTGAATATGGTGGCCGAGGCATGGTTGTGGTGTTGTTTCTGGCCAAAAAATGCGACGTTTCTTCTGGTCAAAATTAAGCAGTTTCGGAACAAACTTCGCTGACACACGTCTCATGCCCAAAACATCCGTTAAAATTGCTTGGCACGAACCAAACGAGATGCCGACGTCATCGGCAACTTCTCTAATGGTAATTCGACTTTTCCCCAACACTATTTTCTTCGCTTCTTCAACGTTTTCGTCGGTTGTTGACGTTCTGGGGCGTCCAGGGCGAGCTTCGTCGTAAACATCTTCTCGGTCTTCTTGGAAGAGCTTGTACCACTAATAAACATTTTTTTCACTCAGAGTACACTCACCGTATGCCACCGTCAACATTTCAAGTCTTTTGGAGCACTTAATTCCATTGTTTACACAAAATTTCATGCAAATTCTTTGATCCGTTTTATTTCGACAGCAGAAAATCGCCGAACACGCAAAACGCTTCTAACCTTTATGCTTCTCGCAAACAAACAAAAAATGCTATACAGCTGAAACTGTGAACATACGTTCGGGACGAGTGTACCAGCACAAGAAAAAAAAGAAAACGAAAATCGACCGTAGGCATCCCGCGAAATTCAAAAAGTCGCCTTACGTTTTGATCGCACCTCGTACGATTTTGCCTAGAAAAATTTGAAAAGTCGGCGGTTAAAAATATATGTTTCGTGGGCGTTGCATGCGATTGTAGAGTGTTTGTTCAGGGGGGCAGTTTTTAGAAAAGCCCTTGCGGTGGAACATTCGCCGATTACGAGGCGGCGGGAGCGCATAGGGGTTGGTGGAGCTTCGGGCCCGTCCCCGGACCGAAGGAAAGAGGAGCCGCGTCGGAAGAGGAGAGCTACGTGACGCAGACGTCGCATCAGATTTGGAGAGCAAACGTGCGTGCACACAAACGTATCTCGCGATAATCTCTCCCCCCGTCCTCTGTCTCTCTTTTCAACCCTCCGCGAGAGAGCGCACGCTCTCGCGCACCCCCTCGCTTTTCGGCGGGCCGACCGTGGCCTCGGATACCGCTCAAGATAATCTCGATCTACGCCAAACAGCGTGAGCGGCTAAACCCTTGCTCGGATAATATAGATAGCATTCAACGATCTGCCATCTCTCCCTCACCCCCTCTCTCTCTTTCACCCGGCGCTGTGCTTCAGCCCTTTGATTTCGTCCTCGTTACGCTCCCGAAACCTGTTTGTCTCCTCTATCTGTCCACCGCGCCGCGAATTACTCGCTCTCCGTGTCTTCCGTCCATGGAATCTGACGTGCCACTCCGTTCTCATTGAGTTGTGCTACTTACAAAATTCGGAAACCTTCGTTCCATTGCTTTATGTTAACGCTTTACCTACCGGAAGCCTTGTTGGATATATGGAAACTGACGTACCGCTCCGTTCTCATTTAGTTGTGCTACTTTCAAAATTCGGAAACCTTCGTTCCATTGCTTTATGTTAACGCTTTACCTACCGAAAGCCTTGTTGGATATATGGAAACTGACGTGCCACTCCGTTCTCATTGAGTTGTGCTACTTTCAAAATTCGGAAACCTTCGTTCCATTGCTTTATGTTAACGCTTTACTTACCGAAAGCCTTGTTGGATATATTGATAAATATAAGAATCTTGATCTTATATCGAATTTCGGTATTTCTGTTGCCATCCAGTGACAAAAGACGTTTTTGTGCAGAGAGACAAAAGACGACAAGTGCCGACTGGCTATTGCCATCTTCGTTAAACTACATTTATATTTCTAACTTTAAATTATTTCTTATCCTTTTACCCCGAATCTCAACAAGCCTATTAATAGGATTTTCAATAATTGTGCTGTGCCAAAAGAAAGCATAGAAATTTTCTTTTACGTTGCAATCTTAAATGAAAGTGTCGGATGACGTTATTGAGGCTGACTTGTTAGTTCACAATGAAAATTGCTGTCACTGTTGAAGGTTCCATTAAAAAGTATGTAGCCATGAACCATAGATTTTTCAAAATTATGCGATAATCACCGGTCGGTAATGTGTTAAATAATTGTATGTTGAATGTAGATGGCTTTTAACGGGGTGGAAATGGAGAGAAAAAATAAAAATCGTAGATTTACGTTTACGCTTCAACCACACTGTGATCTCAGTCACACGCAAACAATTTTTCGAACCCCGCAGGGCCCATCGAATTTGTGAAAAAATTACCATTTTCATTTTCTCGTTCCACTCCGATGGTGAAAAATTTTTCCAAAGAAAACGACGCGGCTGCGTCGAAAGCGCCGACTTCGCAGTTTAACATGAGGCAAGGTACGTCCTCCTGCGATTGTTCTTCACAAAATTACGATAGATTAAATATCCAGAACTTTCAAGATCCGCATGTCTTTCATTCCAAGAGCTGCAGAAAGGCTAATAAAATTTTAGTTAGCCATAATTTCGTATGGGACGTGTACTTTATGTTTAAAAACATGTTTGAACAACATGTTCAAACAAAGTTTGAAAATGATGGAAGGAAGGGTCTTTTTTTAATCTTCCAAGATTCCCGGCCGGAACATTCTTCGGGGCCTCGCTTCAAGATCGATCGGACCGTCTCGATAGCTAGGGGGCCCGGCAGTCGATTTCTCGGAATCGGCTGATCCTCTTTCGCCCCGGAATAGATCGGACAGAGAGCCAGGTGGCTGGTCGCCTCGATGATCGTATTTAAATCCCTCCCGCGACTACCGTTTCGGACATTAAAAATGCTAATACATCTCGAGAAATTCCCGCGCTGGTAATCTCGTGGACAAGAGCAGCAATCAGAGGACATCCTGTTATCCCCCGGGGAACACCCATATTTAACGCTCGAAGCCTCGACCGTTTCGTTGGCCTGATTCGGTCTGATTCGGCTACCGTTGGCCACACCCTTACGCCCTCTTCCCCCTTTTCCTTTTCTTACAACCTGGAATTCCCCTTTTCCCTCTTCTACGAACCGTGGACCACTTATGGCGACTCTGTCTTTTCTTTTCTACGCTTTCGTGTGCTGGCGAGACTCAAATTCGCAGCTCCTTCCCGCCTTTTTCGCCGTCAATGGCGTGGAATCATTCAGAGGTCGATATCTCTTATTTCTGTGAAGGTGGAAATGCTGCCATACGCGTATTCTACATCATTGATGAAGATCCGCACAAACTCCTGGGTCAAATCAATTTCTACGTACCTGAACGTGTTTTGAGAACTAGGGCAGGATTTCAAACAATTGAGTCCAAATCCACATACGGATTAATGGATCCCTTAAATCGTATTATTGCGGACTCTACCTCCCTATATCATAATATTTACTTTTTCAATGGGGTCGTTGCAATCGTTCAAGAGAAAATTGCGTACAATTATATATTAATTTAATGTCTGTATTCCAACAGCTTACGGCATGTCCCTTTATATGTAATTTTAGGTTAAGACTTTCATTTTTCTTTTTCTTTTGTATTGTAAACATTTGTATAAATGGATATCGGTCCGTACATAATAATAATAATAATAATAATAAGAATAATAATAAAATTGTGGCGCAAAGTTGTCCTTGAATTCAAAGATCAAAACGTTTCTATCGTTTCTAAGATACAGATTTCCCCTTTTCCCTCTTCTACGAACCATGGACCACTTATGGCGGCTCTGTCTTTTCTTTTCTACGCTTTCGTGTGCTGGCGAGACTCAAATTCGCAGCTCCTTCCCGCCTTTTTCGCCGTCAATGGCGTGGAATCATTCAAAGGACGATATTCCTTATTTTTGTGAAGGAGGAAATGCTGTCATACGCGTATTCTACATCATTAATGAAGATCCGTACAAAATTGTGCAGCAAAGTTGTCCTTGAATTCAAAGATCAAAACTTTTCTACTGTTTCTAAGATACAGATTTAACGTGTCACACTCGTGATGAAGATTCTGAACAGAGTCTAATAAATATGTGTGTCATTAATCTCTTTGAACCTCTTAACTGTGGAATTTAGTTTTAAAAATCCCCGACTTAGCGCGGAATTTATTGCCTATTATAAATTTTACGAAAAACGGGGAAGGATTACATTTTTATTTGAGAGAAAGTTAACAATTCATTCTTGAAAAGGTTATTGTTATTGCACCGCGATAGAGTTCTGGATTGAACGCAGTTAACTCGTTAAACCGAGATGAATTTCCATTTTGAGAACATGTACATAACCTTTCTCCTTTTTCAGAAAATTGAGAGACTGCAATAAAAATTCTAACCACCGAAACCGTAAAATAAATCGTAGAAAAAAGTGGGAAAAGCCCGAACAGATATTTAAAAGATTCATTCTCTTAAATTCTGCTTCGAAACGTAGCTTGAGTAAAATTTTCAAAGACGGACTAATGATTCGGTCTTTTATATCGCCGAGTGTTGTCCAGTTTTTTACGGGATTCGATGGTAATTGAATTTCGAAACAATGGATTGTTGAGGCTCCGGTCGATCTCGCGTGGGAGAGCAACGAAATAAATTACAACGGTGACTTGCGTCCGCTGGAAAATCAGTCTGGCCAGGTGTCGAGATTGATACCTAGCTCTCGAACCCCCAGGACGTTGCGAGACCTCCTACGGTTAACGATCGCGCTACCAGTCCCTCAGGATGCAAACCTATCCCAACACCGAACATAATGTATGAGTTACATCCTGGAACTCGCTTCATCCTCCATGACGATCATTCCGTTTTCCCCAGTCATTATTTTCCCGAGGCTTCCTTCTCTCCGGAGGTGGAATAGGTTGGAAGGGCGACGTCGCTAGAGGTGAGGAGAGGCGGAAGAAGGAATTTCGAGGCTCGCCGAGCGCTGTTCTCCTAGGACTTAGATCTTGATTGGTCCGACCGTTTACGAAAGATCGTGATTTCGTACGAGATACGATCGTTGTCGTCGATGTTACATCCTCGCGTCTCGCTCCGAGGCGAATACCTCCATCCCCGATCATTGTTCGACCTAATGTTACGATAATCATTCATTTAACGAACCTTTCGCATGACAAGTAGTCGCCGGAAAATACTCCGGCCCTGAGGAAACTAGAATTTATGAGCACACCGATTCAAGGATCTCGAGTTGTCGCTTCGGTGAAGGATTGGTGACACTCGAGCTTTTGTAACTTTCTGAAAAATAATTGCACGAGAACGTGCCTAGGCTCATTTTAAAGAGTGAAATCTCCGCTTTCGAACCTTCGAAGTTATTTATTTTTAGCATGCCTGCAGTTTTAGTACCGTTGCGCTAAGCGACAATGGTCGTTTTTGGAACTTATATCAAATTCACGTGCTTCCGAGAAGTTGGAGAATTTTTTTCTCCGGGGGGAATTATTACGTGGTTGAAGAATGAAGCTTCCGCTTTCCAACGAAACCAAGAAAATTGCTTTACGATTTTTTTTGGTCGTTTTATGCCACTTTGAGTGAAAAGTGTGCCATTGGTATTACAGTACTCGACTCATGAACAATTGTCGATATTCAAACTATTGCAACTTTCAGAAAAAAAATCGAAGAGGGATGAAACTAGGCTCATTCGGAAGGGTGAAATCGAAATGAATGCGCTATCGACACCACTCATTCGTTTCTTCGTGAAAAATTGTTTAGCATCAAGAGCGAAATATATGTATAAAAAATGCTAATTTTTTCACTTTTCCCAAATTCGATGAGACCTGCGGGGTTCAAAAAATGTTTCACGCGACTAAGATCACAGTATGGTTAAAGCCTTCAGTGTCCGGTTTAAACTGAGACCAAAAACGTTGCTCTACGATATTTTTTTACCAACCAGTGGCACTTTGAATGCAACCCAGTCAAGTTGAATCGTTAATTAAAGTTTAACAAAGGCGAAAAGAAAATGATGTTGCTGTGTGAATGGAGACTAAAGCGACGTGATTTTCTGTTGAAAAGCGAGGGAAGCTCGGCGGTAACGAAATTCCGATGGCTCCGAGGAGCGGCTCCCCCTTCGGCCGAGGGATTCGAGGAATCGTCCGAAAGTAGGAGATTCCGGCGATTAATTAGGATGCAGCGAAACACGCCGGCTCATCGATGTCCTGTCAGCAATTCTTTCCGGCTCGGTCGACGCCAATTGCGCGTTAAGCAACGGCGAACGAACGGCGCCAGCTCGCGCTCTTTCTTTTGCGCGTTCTTGGGATCGACTCGTTATGCACGCGTCGAAGATCCCTCCGCCCCCGCATTCTGCATCTTCCACGAAAACCACTCCCGCGACTACCACTCCGAAAAAATCGTTTCACACTCTAATCCAACAACAATCGCATTTTAATTATCCGAGGCCGGAAAAAGCAATCTTTGCCAATTTTTTTCTCGAATACTGTTTGATTTGGATACAAAAACTCTGTTGCATTCAAAAGAGCGTACTTCGAGGAGTAGCTCGATATTTTTTCCCATTGTTCGTTACAAGAATCGCATTCTGATTAATCGGTAGGTCGGAAAAAGCAATCTTTGAGAATATTTTTCTCGAAAATGATAAGACTTGAACACAAAAACTTTTCAACATTTAAAAGAGCGTACTTCGAAGAGTAGCTCAATATTTTTTTCCATTCAGAAAGGTTTGTTAGGTTATTAATATTTTTGTCTGATCCAACAAGAATCGCATTCTGATTAATCGGAAGGGGTCGGAAAAAGTAATCTTTGCGAATTTTTTTCTCGAATACGGTAAGACTTGGATACAGAAACTCTGTTGCATTTAAAAGAACGTACTTTGAAGAGTAGCTCGATATTTTTTTCCCATTCAGAAATGTTTGTTAGGCTATTAATATTTTTGTTTAATCCACCAAGAATCGCATTCTGATTAAACGAGACGGGTCGGGAAAAGCAATCTTTCAGAAATTTTTTTCTCGGAAATGGTAAGACTTGAACACAAAAACTTTTCAACATTTATAAGAGCGTACTTCGAAGAGTAGCTCAATATTTTTTTCCATTGGGAAATGTTTGTTAGGTTATTAATATTTTTGTTTAATCCAACAAGAATCGCATTTTGATTAAACGGGACGGGTCGGAAAAAGCAATCTTCGGGAATTTTTTTTCTCGAATACGGTAAGACTTCGATACAAAAACTTTTTCGCATTTAAAATAGCGTACTTCGAAGAGTACATCATTATTGTTCAGAAATGTTTGTTAGATTATCAATATTTGTGGAAATTTTTCGAATAATTTGCAATATGAGCAGAATTACATGGAAATCGAGCATCGCGCGGCGTTTAAGAAGACCGGAAGTTGCTGGGCCGCGCGGATTCGACCGACCGTAAATCAGATAAATCCGTTTCCGTGTTATCTCCGCGGGCTTTTCAAAAGTGCATTTTTTACACTTCGTATATTTACAATCGGCAGATGATCTCGAATTAACGCGGCCCATAAATCAGTATTAGTTCCAACGATGCCCGACCCACCCAACGCGCAGGTGGAAACGGGCAAAAAACAAAAAAAAAAATTCGCACAGAGGACGCTCGGACACGTCGCGAAAAAAAGCCCGATCGAGATTAATTCTGTTTTTGGCCGTTCGACGACAGTCGAGTTTTTATAAGCCGCTGCATAATGCCGATAACTTATCGGATTGGTATCGCGAATCGATATCCGCCGAGGCAGTTTCACCGACGGCACGACAAAAAAAAATGCGCGTATCTATACGTATACATGGTTATATATATGTATATATATATATGTGTGTGTGTGCGTATGATTTCGATATGACCAGTTCTTTTTTTCTCCCCGTCCAGCCCGATGCAAATGCAAATGCAAATTGCGCCGGTTCTGTACGCGATTTTTTCCGGAATTGTTCGATTCTTCCCGTCGGACCGGTTATCTAGTCACTGCTTTTGACCAGTTAATGCTAATTCCACTCGCGAAATGTTTATCATAGTGTAATAGAGTCGTCTTCCGAAATTAAAACAGTTGATCGCCCGAGCCGCGGAGTTTTCAAAAATTGTTCGGATATAATGCTGTATAACTTTGTGAAAAAAAATCGGTGGATGGTGTACCTAGGCTCATATTAAAGAGCGAAGTCTCCGCTTTCGCGAGCCGTAGTTTGATTTCGCTTTAAAGTGCTTTTTCGCTGCAGAGTGAGCGCGAAAGTAAAAATAGTACATTTCTAAAAGGTCATCGAGTTCTAAAATCTGCGAGAAGTTCAACAATTTTTTCCTGTGGCTGGAACCTCTGCGAATTCGACGCGCGAAGAATTCGCTTTAAAATGAGACCAAAAAAATTGGTCTACGATTTTTTTTTACCACGCTGTACCATTTTCAGTGAAAAATGAGCCATTGTGAAGATTTGTTGATATTTGAACTACCGTAACTCTGGGGAAAAAAATCGGAGAGCAATGTCTCCGAGCTGATTTTAATGGTCGAGGTCTCCTCTTTCGACGCCGCTAACTCGTTTTCTACTAAACAATTTTGTAACGACGTGAACAAAAGATACATTGAAAATGGTAATTTTATTCAAGTCTATGGACTTCCAATTATTATACAATGGTTTTAATCAGGAAATGTATTCTAACATATATTATTCGAAAGAGATTACCTTATAATATTTTTCAGTTTAAACCTCATTTCGATATCTCAAACGGTTCAAAAGTGATGCACAAATGTCCCTAAACTCTTCGATCCGGCCCTTCGGTGCGGCGGTTCGGGTGAACATTGCGCCGTCCGAACATCACCGTAAACGTGCGAGAGGTGAAATAAAATGATTGGAGGCGAAATAAAAATGACAAACAACAAACCGGGGTCGGCTAAGGGTGGTTGTGAGAGGATCGGCAAGACAAGGGGTAGATGGAGGCTGAAGTT
This sequence comes from Lasioglossum figueresi, assembly GCA_028455805.1. NCBI lineage: Eukaryota > Metazoa > Arthropoda > Insecta > Hymenoptera > Halictidae > Lasioglossum > Lasioglossum figueresi. Next base: position 3,707,369 of record CM052204.1, read on the forward strand.
TAAGGCGGAGCACAGTGAAATCGCGGACAAAGCAGGCGGCGAGCGCACGTCAGAATTTCCATTCTTAATAAGGATGTCCCGTGTGGGCAAACAGAGAGAAAGAGAGAAAGGAGAGGAGAGAGAAGGAGAGAAGGCTAGGCAGGTCAGGAGCAATCTCGTCATCTAAATTCGCGTGGAATGATCGTTGTTCGGGGTCCCGGGGCTCTCGGAAGCTTCTTCCCAGCACGTGAATATGAACGCGGACCGTTGGACGCGTGTTTTCGCTTACACGGGCGCAAACCGCGCGCTGCCACGCATTTACGTCGCCGGAACCAAAGAAACGGGACGAACAAGAGGAAGAAGAATAGCTGGATGAAGCGAGACAGAGTGAGAGAACAGTGAGAGGAGAGAGCGGGGATGCAGATGAGATGGTATCGGACCGCGTAATCGTCGGATCTCCGGGAGCAGGACAATACCGGGTGTTCTCCAGTGTTCGGGAACACTCAAAACATCGCGCGACAATAGCGCAGAATGGGCGACAGCTGCCTGACGCTAGTCCTGCTATTCTCTCTCTCTCTCTCCCTCCCTCTCCTTCTCTCATTCTCGCTGTTCTACTCTCTCGCGGAACCAATACGACCACGCAATCACCAGGTATTCGATGATTAATCCATCAAACCTTACTGTGCTCGTCCGTTGTGTGTTACAGAGAACACGAAATGATTGAATTCGCTTGACGTTGTTCGAGGATGCTAAAACTGCAGAACCCGGCTGCAATATCTGTCACATATCTAAACTTTTATAAGTTTGCGAATAAAAATCGTAGGGGGATGTAGTTTGGCTCATTTCGAAGAGCGAAATCTCCGCATTTTAACCCTGCAAGGATCATTTGTCGATATTCAACCTTTCGTAACTTCGCGAAAAAATATTGTAGGAGAATGTAGTTTGACTTATTTCGAAGAGCGAAATCTCCGCTTTTTAACCCTGCAAGTCACTCTTTGATAGCACTGTTTTACCATTCAAGGCGACAGAAATAGTAAAAGGACTCTTTTCTGGAACATTTTTCGAATTCAGATACTTGTGGAAGATTCAAAAAATTTTTTCCGCGATAGAGACTATATTGGATCAGTAAAATGAAGTTTTCGCTTTTCAACGAGACCAAAAAAATTGCTCTACGATTTTTTTTCACCATTCTACATATGCCACTTTCAGTGAGAAGTCTGAAGGTCGCTACATCCTAGGCGAACATTTGACAATGTTTAAACTATTACAACTCTCAGAAAAACAATCGTAGGGATATGAAACTAGGCTCATTTTGAAGAGTGAAATCTCCGCTTCCGAGGCAGCTAAGTCGCTTTCTCCGAAATCATTTTCACTTGTAGCACCGCTGGCGTACGTAAGAAGATCGAATAAGAAATTCGTTTGTCGTATATTTTACAAATTTAAGCACTTCCGAGAGGTAGAAAAGTTTGTTTTCCCGAAGGAAATTATTGTGTATGTCAAGAATGATCCCCACGAATGCCCATCATCAATCTTCAATTACCAAACATCCATCGACTCTGTCGTTCAGCAAGCAAACACCGACGAACCCACGAAACGGTACTATTTCATTAGAACTGCCAAAGAATCAGCAACTATACAGCCTGTATCAGCGACGCATCTCCATCGTGGAATAATTGCGTGGCACCACGACGTCTCCATCGGGGGCCAGCATTGTCGCCAACACGACAAAGAGTGTCGAGCATATTCTCGCGCGAAAACCTGCCACAACATCGACAATGGGCGTCGGGATCATCGATTCTGTTCCGTTGACACGATCGGTACGCAAACAAAACTGTCAGGGGGAGTCGTTGGTCGCGTGTAGATCGTAGGATCTCGTTGGATCTCGCAGGAGGCCGTCTCCCGTCGATCCTTTCACGCGAAGACGCGCGCCATTTGCCGTGTTCTGCGTTTCACGACGCCATCGCGCCTCCTCGCCGATCGATGGACAATGCTTCTCGACAATGCTCGGCAAATTACGGCCGTTCTAGCCAAAATATATCCCCTGCCCTCTCCCCTTCCCCTACGTCCCTCCTCTCCGCCCCGTTCCTCTCGAGGGTAATCGCGATCGGACATCTACAGGCAGCCGTGCATCGTGCGACCGCAAACTGCAGCTGTATTTTCGGTTATCGGCGATCGCCGATCTGCGGATTTTCGGTTTTTATGGCCGACAAGGGAGGAGGTGCGCGACAACCCCCTACTGCACACCCTGCGACTCGAATGCGAACGCTTTCACTTCGGGCTTTACCGTTCGACAGCCTCCTTGCAACGGGAATCTCGAATTTGCTTGAAGGAGCACGATTCTCCTTAAGTCTCTTCAGTTAGTTGAGTTATTTGTCAGTCCCGACACCTCACGATTCATATCGAAACGATGCCCACTTTCGACATCTCCTTTGACGTTACAAATTTTTTTTAGAGAAAATGACTTCAAGACGCCAAAAGCGCAGACTTCACCCTTTAAAATAAGCCTAGGAACATCCCTCTGCGATTTTTTTTCTGAAAGTTGCAATAGTTTAAATATCGACAAATGTTCGTCTAGGGTGCAGCAGCCCCGTGAGTCAGGTATTGTAACCTTTATAGCACACTTTTCTCCTGAAATGGCATAGAATGGCCAAAAAAAATCGTAGCTCAATCTTTCTGATCTCAGTGGAAAGCGAAAACTTCATTTTTCTAATCTAATATAGTCTACGTTGTGGAAAAAATTTTTGGAATCTTCCACAGGTATCTGAATTCGAAAACTGTTCTAAAAACGAGTGTTTTTACTATTTCTGTCATCTTCAATGGTAAAATGATGTTATCAAAAAATAACTTCCAAGGCTCGAAATTTCATACTTCACCCTTTAAAATAAGCCTAGGAACATCCCTCTCCGATTTTTTTTCTGAAAGTTGCAATAGTTTAAATATCGACAAATGTTCGTCTAGGGTGCAGCGGCCTCGTGAGTCAAGTATTGTAACGTTTATAGCACACTTTTTTCTAGAAGTGGCATAAAATGGCAAAAAAAAATCGGAGAACAATGTTTCTGGTCTCGTTGGAAAGCGAAAACTTCATTCTTCTAATCTAATATAGTCTACGTTGTGGAAAAAAATTTTTGAATCTTCCACAGGTATCTGAATTCGAAAAATGTTCTAAAAACGAGTGTTTTTACTATTTCTGTCATCTTCAATGGTAAAATGAGGTTATCAAAAAATAACTTCCAGGGCTCGAAATTTCATACTTCACCCTTTAAAATAAGCCTAGGAACATCCCCCTACGATTTTTTTTCTGAAAGTTGCAATAGTTTAAATATCGACAAATGTTCGTCTAGGATGCAGCGACCCCGTGAGTCAGGTATTGCAACGTTTATAGCACACTTTTTTCTAGAAGTGGCATAAAATGGCCAAAAAAAATCGTAGAACAATATTTCTGGTCTCGTTGGAAAGCGAAGACTTCATTCTTCGAATGTAATATAGCCTCTATTGCGGAAAAAATTTTTTGGATCTTCCACAGGTGTCTGAATCCGGAAGATGTTCCAAAAACGGGTCCTTTTACTATTTCTGTCGCCTTGAATGGTAAAACAGTACTATCAAAGAGTGACTTGCAGAGTTAAAAAGCGGACATTTCACTCTTCAAAATAAGCCTAGACGGGTTCCCCTGCGATTTTTTTTCGCGAAGTCACAATAATTTGAACATTCGCAAATATTCGACTAGAGTGCAGTGATCCCATCAAGCAGGAGTTCCAACAGCAACGGCACACTTCTCACTAAAAGTGGCATAGAATGGTGAAATATAATCGCAGAGCAATTTTTATGGTCTCGTTTTAAAGCGAAAACTCTATTCTTCAAACTCGTAATAGTTTACCTCGGGGAAAAAAATTTGTTGAACCTCTCACAGCTATCTGAATTCTAAAAACGTTCCAGAAACGAGTACTTTTACTATTTCTGTTGCCTTCAATGGTAAAACAGTGCTATCGAAGAGTGACTTGCAGGGTTAAAAAGCGGAGATTTCACTCTTCGAAATAAGCCCAACTGCAGCCTCCTAGGATATTTTGTCGCGAAGTTACAAAAGGTTGAATATGGACAAATGTTCCTAACGATTTTTCGATCCTCACCGAGCAAATTCCTCGGTACTCGGAGCCGTTACCAATCGACAAGCCGAAGACCGCCGACGCTCGGGAACAGTAAATACACTGCTCTAATAACAGGGGACGATCTCGTCCGAACGCGCCGCGTCATCTTGTTCGCGGAGCCCCAAAGAAGAAGGTCGCGCGAGCGGTTAATGGTATTCAAATTTCCATGGATGGGCGTTTATGGAACGAAGTGCTGGGCGTTCGCCCTTCCGACAGCCCTTCGATCTACGGGCATTCCTTTCGAACATCCTCTTTTCCAACCTTTCTACCGATTTCTAATTTCTACTCTCCGCCAGTAAGAGGATTCTCCGAATTCTCCGGAGGTTTTAGCAGACTATGAATAGCATAATCGAATCGGGATGTTCTTCTGGATGGGAGAACCTAATTGGCCGACTTAACCGAAGCGGCGCCCAAGGTCCGACCAAATCGAAAACATATTCCCCAGTTAAACGAACCGGAAGGTATATGTTTAGTCGATTTACTCTCACCCCGGGGGGCGCGGGGGTAAGCCACCCCTTGTGCGACTGCCTTTCACCTTACCCTGCGGCGTAGCTGCTGCAATTTACCCCCTCCTTCGGTTGCAGGTTATTCATTATTGGAGAACTGTCCGTTCGCGTACGTATTTTTATAAAATGATGTTAGCTGTGCTCGAGGACCAAGAAGTCCTCAACAATTACTATAAAATTTCGAAAAGCGTACTATTCGTATCGGGCACTGCACCCTAGACAAACATTTGTCAATACTTAAACTATTGTAGCTTTGTGAAAAGAAAATAGTAAGAGGACGTACTTCGACTCATTTTAAAAAGTGAAATCTCCGCTTTCGGACTCAGGAAGTTACATATTTTTAGCGTGCCTTGATTTTTAGTACCGCTGCCATACGTGCGAAGACTAATTTTGTGAAAATTCCACGATGTTCAGCGCGCGTTTGAATTGAAAAGTCAAGATTGTGGGTTATCGATCGTAGATTATGGATCGTAGATCTCAGGTTTGAGATCGTGGCCGCATTGTCCCGTGGATCGAGGGATTAAACCGGCGGGTATAGTAGCGCGATAGCAGGTTGCTGGTCGGTTAATAGTCTCTCCTCGGTAAACTATCGACGCGCAATACGGGGGTGGCCTGTCCCCATTAAGAAACCCCCTTAACGAGGGTTACGTGGCTAGGACATAATGCGGAAACCCCCGTGGCGATCCTGTCGCTACGACCCGGCCGTGTAATTCGCGTGTGACGCGCATCTGCGATCCTCGGGACAAGTTGTCTCGACCGCGTTCCGGACCTCTGTCTCTCTTTGTGTCTGTCTGTGCGTGTCGATTGCCTTTTAAACACCGTTCCCCCAGGGGGTGATGCTGCAATGCCACCTTAGGAACTCATCAATCCACCCCCTCGACCTTCATTTCTCATCCGCACATTGTTTCTAACCACAACAACCACCCTGCTTTGCACTGCGCAATATGTTGCGTCACATATTACGACTGCCTGTCTCCTCCAAGACATTCAAAAACCTTTTCTATGATTTATTTGGTCCTCCATAGCACTTTGAATGAGAAGTGTGACGTCAGAATTGAAATAACTAACGTGTCAACGCAGGTGAAAAATTGTGGATATTTAATCTACTGTAACTAAGTGAAAAAAAATCGCGGAGGGATCTACCTCAGCTCGTTTTAAAGTGCGAAGTCTGCACTTTCGAACCATGGAAGTTATTTTTTGATAACATCATTTTACCATGGAAGGTAACAGAAATAGTAAAAACACTCGTTTTTAGAACATTTTTCGAATTCAGGTACCTTTGGGAGGTTTGAAAAATTTTTTCCGCAATGGAGGCTATATTAAATCCGAAGAATGAAGTTTTCGCTTTAAAACAAGACCAGAAAAATTATTCTACGATTTTTTTTGGCCATTCTATGCCACTTCTGGAGAAAAGTGTGCTATAAACGTTACAATACCTGACTCACAGGATCGCTGCGCCCTAGACGAACATTCGTCGATATTTAAACTATTGCAACTTTGTGAGAAAAAATCGTACGGGGATGTTCCTAGGCTTATTTTAAAGGGTGAAGTATGAAATTTCGAGTCCTGGAAGTTATTTTTTGATAACATCATTTTACCATTGAAGATGACAGAAGTAGTAAAAACACTCGTTTTTAGAACATTTTTCGAATTCAGATACCTGTGGAAGATTCAAAAAATTTTTTCCACAACGTAGACTGTATTAGATTCGAAGACTGAAGTTTTCGCTTTCCAACGAGACTAGAAACATTGTTCTACGATTTTTTTTGGCCATTCTATGCCACTTCAGGAGAAAAGTGTGCTATAAACGTTACAATACCTGACTCACGGGATCGCTGCGCCCTAGACGAACATTCGTCGATATTTAAACTATTGCAACTTTGTGCTAAAAAATCGTACGGGGATGTTCCTAGGCTTATTTTAAAGGGTGAAGTATACACTTTCGAACCTTGGAAGTTATTTCTTGATAACATCATTTTACCATTGAAGGTAACAGAAATAGTAAAAACACTCGTTTTTAGAATATTTTTCGAATTCAGGTACCTGTGGAAGGTTCAACAAATTTTTTCCGCAGTAGGGACTTATATGAGATTAGAAGGATGAAGTTTTCGCTTTCCGACGAGACCAACAAAATTTGTCTACGATTTTTTTTTACAAGTTTGTGACACTTTGAGTGAGAAGTGTACCGTTGGTCTTGAAATAATCTTGGTCTTGAATATTTGTCGATATTCAAACTATTGCCACTCTGTAAGAAAATATCGTGAGGAGATGAAACTATGCTCATTTTCAAGCACTTAGTATGCGCTTTCGAGCCTTGGAAGTTATTTCTTGCTGGCACATTATTACCATTGAAAGCGAGAGAAATAGTAATAGGACTCATTTTTGGAACATTTTTCAGATTCGGGTACCTGTGGAAGGTTCAAAAAATTTTTCCCGCAATAGAGACTATATTAGATTAGAAGAATGAAGTTTTCGCTTTCCAACGAGACCAAAAAAATTGCTGTATGATTTTTTTTTACTATTCTATGCCACTTCTAGCGAAAAGTGTGCCGTTGATGATAGAAATCCTGATCGATGAGGTCACTTCACCCTAGACGAACATTTGCCGATGTTTAGACTATTGTAACTTTGTGAAAAAATATCGTAGAGCGATGTACCTAGGATCATTTCGAAGGTTAAATTCTCCGCTTGAGACTCTTGGAACGTATTTATTTTTTGGAACGTGTGTACAGTAATGGCAGTGGTCGTAAGTCGAAAATAGTCATTTTCCCAAGATATCGACTTGAAACTTCTCTGGAAACTTTAAAAAATTTTCTCCGCGATTCAGACCTGGTCGAACTCGAAGATTGAAGTCTCGGAAGGGTTTCAGGAACGGCAACAGGAAGGGGAAACGTGGTGGACGGGTGTAGGAAAAGCGGAGTGACAGACTCATTTTCGCCGGATCCAGGCTGGCCGCGGTAGAATCATCGTCGGCGACGTTCTGATCGACGGACGTTTGAAATTGTCATCTGGGAAGTTGACCGAAGGTTGCGGCAGTCTGCTGTCTACGCGAGATCGCCGTTCAATTTGTGGGAATCGTGGCGAGAGCTGAGAAAGGGACGGCTAAATGGTGGAGGTGGAGAAGTTTTCGAGCAACCTGTCGCGAAACGTCGACTTTTTCGTGTGTTTGCGACGGGGGACGAGAGTGGAGGATCGTGACAGGGGGTTCGAGGTAGAAAATGGAGCCGCCTGTTCCGAGAAAGCCGGGGGGACACGGTCTTCGAGCCGTGGCCGAGACGCACACACGCGGTTACCCACCTGAAAGAAGGTCTCGGCCAGCGTTTTGACGTTTCCTCGACATATTTTGACGCATCATTCTTCCCGAAGGATTCCCAGAGCCTGGGCCGAGGCTTTTTCACTTTCCCCCTGCGGCCGATTTGAATGACAGGCTTTCCCTAACGGTGTCAACCTTCGGAGCTCGTGGCGGACGCGAGGAGCCGTCCCTTTGTCGCGCGGCCGCCTTCGTGGCTACGGTTTTTTTATTTATCACAAGCGTTCCCCAACTTCTAACTGCGTTCACCGTACACAAGACGTCATTTAACGTGATTCCACGGTGGTCTGACTCGAGAAAAACGCTTTTCGCAGTCCACACAAATATTCGAATTCGGACAAGTCAGTTCAGAAAACTGTCCTCGCTTCCTGCGCTGTAGTTTCGTATCGAACCAACGTACAAACTTGAACAAATTTCAACCTACCATCGAATCATCCTCGAACAACCCCACAAAAGTTTTGTGGCTTCGGTCTTACATTTTTCACAAGCGTTCCCCGTACACAAGACGTCATTTAACGTGATTCCACGGTGTTCTGACTCGAGAAAAACGCTTTTCGCAGCCCACACAAATATTCGAATTCAAGAAGTCAGTTCAGAAACCTATCCTCGCTGCCAGGACTGTAACTTCGTATCGAACGAATGTAGCGACTTGAAAAAATGTCTGCCTACTCTCGAAACATCCCCGAACAAGCTCACAAAGTTTCAAAACGATACCTCCAGCCCTTTTCTTGTCCAAAAATATTGTAGCAGAAAACTTGATGAGGAGGGAGTCGGATGAAGATTCGAAGGACAAAGAAGTAGAACTTGATTTTTGGAATTGGTGGTCGAACTTCGCGATGGTTTATGGTCCCCCATAGCCCCTTTCCCTCGGTTCAGCTGGTTCTTTATCGATCTCGAGACGTAAAAAGATCGCGGGAGCAGGCGAGGCCGAGGTCGACGTTTCGTCCCCGATTCCCGCCGCTCCGTAAGAATACTGCCGCGCGGAGATAAGAGTTATCTGTCGGGCTCCGATACGATAGAGCCCCCGGGTATTGCCGGGAGATCGTGTGCGTGCAACGTACGGGATCCTTCGCCCCCTTTCCCCCCCCTTGCGCCCCCTTCCAACCCTCCTTTCACCCTCGTTTCACCCGGCGAGGCTGTGTTCGCCCGAGGCTCGATCCTCTCTCTCTCTCTCTCTCTTTCTCTCTTTCTCTCTCTTCTCTCTCTCTCTCGCGGTTCTGAAGGGTGTTACGAGCCATTGTTGGCCATGATGCATCGCCTCGTAAATATTGTATCGGGACGGGAAGTAGCTTCACGTTTAGGCACGATAAACCTGCTCTCTCGCGGCAGATTTCACCGAGATTTCTTCCGCGCCGCTTCGATCATCGTCTCCGGGACAATGCTAACGAGAAACTAGCCTCAGACCGATGCTGCGAGCTCATAGTATTGTTGTTGCCTCAGTCGTTCAATGGCGGCCAGAATTTTCACGTTTAACAGTAGATTTACGGGACCCGTCCAAATGACGGGTTCTAATATGCTTAATTTGCGATTATTAAGATTGTAAAAGTGCTTTCCTGAGGAATTATTTACCAAATTTATTTCTTTAGGTGTATATTATTGGAAAAATAGCCAAAAATTTGGATAGGCGCATCCTTGTTGTGTTTATAAAGTAATGTGAAACAGTTATTTCTACAGCCCCGTAAACCTAGTGTTAAAGCAATTTCTGATTGTTCGGCTTGTTCGGTATCTCTTGATCTTGTCGGGTTCTACTTAATTCGATTGGAACTGACTGGGAAAAAATGGTATGGCAATGTCTCTACGCTTGCTTTAAAGCGGAGACTTCGAGGTTTAAATTGAGATGAGAAACATCGGCCTACGATTCTTTTTAACGGAGTTACGATATTCTGAATATCGACGAATTTTCGTCTAGGATGTACTGACCCCAAAGTGAGAGGTATTGCAATATCAATGGCGCTCGTCGCACTCAAACTGCCATAAAATGGCAAAAAAAAATCGTAGAGCAATTCTTTTGGTCTCGATGGAAAGCTTGATCTTCGTTCCTCGAAATCGTCGTAGTCCTGCTTGCGGAAAATAATTTCTGGGCTTCTCAGAGTTGTATGAATTTGAAAAAGTTTCGAAAAGTAACCATGTCTACTATTTCCTTCACCGTCAAATATAGAGAAGTCCTAGAAGAAAATGACTTAGAGGTTTTTGAAAGCTAAGATTTCACTCTTTAAAACGAGCCTAGGTACATTGTTCTACCACTTTTTCCCCGGAAGTTACAATACTTTGAATATCCAAAAATGTTGACAATCGTGAGTATTTATCCGAGGTGGCATAGAATAGGCAAAAAAAAATCGTAGAACAATTATTTTGATCTCGTTGGAAGCCGTAGATTTTTTTCTGAAAACCTGAGTGGATATAAAATGAATTTCCGGGTCGAGCAGAATTTTTGTCCGGGATTTTTTATTTGATTTCGTTGAGTGCCCGCCGGAACACCCTGTAGAAGAGGAAACGAGCGATCCACATTCTACAGGGTGGTTCCGTATGCAAATAAGGCCCCTCTCTCTGTGCCCCCCACCTCCTCTCTCTCTCTTTGTCTGCCTACCGCCGGTCGTTCCAGCTCCACCCCCGTCCTCGGGCGTCCATTGTGCTTAGGGCACGTATGGGCGCGTACACACCGGGGAAACTCGAGTACTGGAACGTGTTACACATACGATCGACGGCCTCTCTATCTCTCCTTCTCCCGTTCTCTCCTCCCCGGCGAACGGGTAAGTATATTAATAATAATATACGCGGTGGCTCGGGGATCCGATATAATTATAGTCCGTTGCTGGCCGCGGAGATACAATCAGCGACGATCGGGGGGCACGGAACCGTCCCCCCGGCAGCCTTCCACTTGCCAGGAGAGGAAACCGCTTTCGGAATGGCAACCTGCCCCCTCTTTTATTCATACTAGATCTGTCAAACTATTTGAAACATCTTCGACCTGTTCAAAGAATATCGAAATGTCTTCACAAACAGTTGCCAGTATCGGCTCATCTTCAACCTTCTGTAACTTCGCGAAAAAAAATTGCAGGGGAACTCGTCTAGGCTCATTTTGAAGGTCGAAATCTTCTCTTTTGAACCCTTGAAGTTGCTCTATGATAACACTGTTTTACCATTGGAGGCGACAGAAATTGTAAAAGCACTCGTTATTGGAACGTTTCTCGAATTCAGGTATGTGTGAGAGGTTCAACAAATTTTTTCCCCCGAGGTAAACTATCACGAGTTTGAAGAACGAAGTTTCCGCTTTACAACGAGACCATAAAAATTGTTCTACGATTATTTTTTATCATTCTATGCCACTTTTAGTGAGAAGTGTGCCGTTGCTGTTGGAACTCCTGCTTAATAGGGTCATTGCACTCTAGTCGAATATTTGCGAATGTTTAAACTATTGTAGCGTCGCGAAAAATAATCGCAGGGGAACTCGTCTAGGCTCATTTTGAAGGTTGAAATCTTCTGTTTTGAATCCTGGAAGTTACTCTATGATAACACTGTTTTACCATTGGAGGCGACAGAAATTGTAAAAGCACTCGTTTTTGGAACGTTTTTCGAAGTCAGGTATGTGTGAGAGGTTCAACAAATTTTTTCCCACGAGGTAAACTATCACGAGTTTGAAGAACGAAGTTTCCGCTTTCCAACGAGACCATAAAAATTGCTATACGATTATTTTTTGCCATTCTATGCCACTTTTAGTGAGAAGTGTGTCGTTGCTGTTGGAACTCCTGCTTAATAGGGTCATTGCACTCTAGTCGAATATTTGCGAATGTTTAAATTATTGTAACTTCGAGAAAAAAAATCGTAGAACAATGTACCTAGGCTCATTTTAAAGCGTAAAATCTTCGCTTTCAAAAATCCTTAGATCATTTTCTCCTAGGACTTCTCTGTCATCGAGGGTTGCAGAAAGTATGAAAATGGTAATTTTTCGAAAATTTTTCGCATTCATACATCTCTGAGAGACCCAACATTTTTTTAGGACTCGGACCGCCACGTGCTCGGAGCCTGAAGCGTTCGCTTTGAAATGAGCGCGGACCCATTGGGCTGCGAATTTTTCTGGTCGTTTTATCTCGGATTGAACGGAGAGACACGAGTGGCTGTAGTGGAAGCAATATCCTGACGGAACGGCGATCACAAGATTTGTCTACGGGTTTGTGGGAGTCCCATTGAAAGATTCCCATGGAACGGTATCGATATTGTATCGGCTGGAGCTCCGGGCAGCCACTTAGTCACGAGATTAGCCCATCCCGAAATTCCACGTGTCACCGTGGTCGGTTCCCGTGGTGGTTGGGCTTCTTTTCTCCAAAGTAGAGACGCATCATCGGCGAGACGTTCGAATGGGTCGAATGACAGAAACACAGAGGCCCGAACGGGATGAAGAGGCGCAAGGATAGAAAAAGAAAGAACAGAAGAGAGGGATTGAGGAGAGAGAGAGTGAGAGAGAGAGAGAGAGAGGAGAGGAGAGTGGTCGCGATCGGAGAGGCCGCAGGAGCACAATGTTCGTCAGCCGGACAATGAAGTCAGTCTCTCGGACGATGGGCAGAGGACTCCGGACCGAGTATCGATACTAATCGATGCGCGCACGCACACCGACGCGTGCGTGCCCATACCTTACGCATTGTAACGCGTACAGTGTCCACAAAAATTTCAATTGCGCCTCCCATCTCCCGCATTCGTCAACATTACTCCACCAAACATAACACCAAAGTCCTTCAGCTTCGGATTTCGCATGATTCGATGAACCGAAAAATTCTGAAAAAATTCACTCTGACACCTCCGAGTGCACACTTTGACACCGTCGAATTCGAATACCCAAGGGAAAGAAAGAAATCTTGTAGTTTGATGTGCAATTATCATGTACCGTATAAAACCCCATCGTGTAAGACCCCGTTATGTATAAAAATATTAACAACTATGGTTGTGTAAACGGAATGGAGAACGAACCTACGCCAATCGATGCAGCTTTCAATTCCGCAGAGAAAAGTACTGCAGCAGTTTCATCGAGCACCCATTAGTTCAGCAGATATTGTTATGTTAGGCTGTCCCAAAAGTTTCTTTCGGTTTGTGTTCCTCTAATATTGCTAAATAAATATTAAGTTGTCCCAAAAGTTGGTTTTCGATTCACGCAAATAATGCAAACTCATGTTAGGAAGTGCTAAAAAATTAGCATAAAGATTATCGCATTGTTTGTATTTATTAAGCAACGTTAAAGGTACACAGAGATTAGCACAATACCGTATACCCTAAGTTCAAACGGAAATATTTCAGGAACAGCCGATTCTTTCTGATAAATGGTTCAGCACTTTTCTCTGCGGAATTTCACGCTGCGTCGATCGGCTAGGTCGAAATGTTGCAAATCGGTTTGGAGATCGTAAATATTTGAATAAACATCGTGGAAACTTTTGCCAGGTATTGTACGCGAACGCAGACTCGCAGAGAACGCGAGATTCGATTAGTCTCCGCATTGTGCGAGCCGCGTCTATGGCCGAGGATCGGAGGGTCCGTCCAATGCCGGCTCGAGTCCACGTATCCGTGTACACGAGCAGCAGGTGTGTCCGAATCGCATGCACGAGGGACTCGAATACACTCGCGGAGGAAGAGGACCGAGTGTGTGTCATTGTTAGTCGGCCAGCCCGAGGGCCTAAGTGATTCCTGACACGTTGTCCGTGAAAATGCTTCCTGAGGAGATCGAGAGTAGCTCCGATAGACGGCCATCTTCTCCTAGAAGGATTCTGGTTTGCCTAGAACCCGCCGATCGATCGGCACTACCGTCAGTTTCGGGCCTTTTCATCTGGAGTCCAAAGGCGACCCATTCCATGCAGCGTCAAGCTTCGATAACTGCCATACGAAAATGGTCCGATATATCGCTATGAAAAAATTCATGCGCATGGAACAAGATGTGGTTAATAATCGTGCAAAGTTTCATTACCGTAGCTCCAGTACTTTTCTCGCAAAAAATTCCGGAATATCAGCTAGACCCCTAAGCTTGTCAAATGCTGTACCTTCATGGTATAACCGCATGAAGAGACAATGGTGAGCGACTCTACGGTGTTTCTTCGAACCCCCCACCATCGATCCATCAATTCCTCAACACAGGATCCACCTGCAGTTGTGCATTGAAGATGCTCTTACTGGGAACGTCTCCCGGAGTGGTAAATGTTGGTCACCAAGTTAGAACAGCGAAGTAAGCATGAGTCCCAAGATCAATTTCCGGGACAAAGTCGCATTAGGGGCCCATTCTGTGCCGGTGGGTCTCCGGGCCCGGGGTTCCAATTTCACGGGCCGTTCGACGGTGCGTCTTCAATTTTTCATCCCCGAAGGGAGTCCTCGCGAAGGGCCGAGGATGCCACGGTTACTCGGATAGTCAAAACAGTCCCACCCCCTCGTGATCGCGCGCTTTACCCCCCTGAACGTCTCTATCTCTCTCTTTCTCTCTACAAGAGCGCGTGTCCCGAGGGTAGAGGGGGAAAGCAGCCAGAACGGAACCGTGACACCATCGGGTTACGCCTGTTTTGTACACAGATTCGGCACGGCCAATAGAACGGCTATTTAGGAGACCGGCCGGTAATAAAATTATTCGAGGTGCCGCGTTGCCAGCCGGCTCGACGAGAATATCATGGACTATTTCAATTATACCAGCCCGATTCCGGATGATTGATACACGCTCGGTGAATCGAGGAGGCGTGCGAATCGCGACCAACCGGAGTCGTAAAAACGTGGCCGCGATTCTTCCGCGATTCGATCCGCCGGTGTCTACGTTTCTCGCCACGGTCCGTAAAATTTCCATCAAGTCCACCGATCAAATCGAACAACCAAGATGACATGCGAGAAGCTCCCTGTACGATCCCCACATCCGATTTACGGTGAATTTGCACGTTGGTAGACTTCTATGCGTCGCCATCGATTCAATTTTCCGTGTACAAATATCGTTTTCCCACTGGGTCAAGATTGACCCGGTCACCGCCGACCAAGAATTCTACGAACGACGCCCAATTTCCTCGAAACTTTGCAGTTTGGTAGACCCACAGGGCCCGCATCTTTCTACCAAATAATTTTTCAATACAACCCCCGAGCTGGGATAAAGAGAGGGTCGAAGATCGCTTTTCACGAAACCTATCGAGACCCGTAACTTTTGATCTAGACGATGTATCAGTTTGGAACTTGAGCCGGAAAATCATGCAAAAATTAGGCTTTCGAACGGTGTACCATGCAATATACTGCACGAATTTTTTCTATGAGTTTTTCCTTCTTTTATGTTTTTCAATGTGCAAAATTGTGATTGTGTGGGGCCAGTTTTCCAAGAAGAAGCTATTTGCTACTAACCAAAAACTACTGGTTGGTAGTATTTTTGACGCTCTTTCGAATGGCGTTTGTCAAATTTGAAAGAAACGTTCCGTTTCTGATTTAAAGGGTATTAATGCGACTTAATGGAGGGTTAGTGTAAATATCCTCTTTGAGAAGCATAGTTATTCAGTTATTGTGGTCTTTACAGCTTCCTGAAACCGCTTTAGAAAAATGAGACCTATAAAGCAGTCGTTTCGCTCGGAAACGGTCGCGACCCTTTAATTCCGTCGCGCGACGGTAGGCCGACGTGTGTTAAAACGTTTCACGGTGTATCGACGGTCTTTCTCTCCTTTTTATTTATTAGGGAGCCGCTGCCAGACTCGATTTATCAACATTTTAATGTACTCCGGGCCGTATAATGGACTCGCAGCAGAATGCTCGCTCCCTCAAACCTTTTTTCCCAGGCTCCTCTATAGACCCACCCTCGAAGAATAAGAATAAGACGTTGACACATGGAGGGGCCCGTACAAACACAATGTCCACGGCACAATGTGTACGCGACGGTGTAACGATGCTTTCCCAAAAGGTCTGTTACGGATTATGGCGCCGGAGTCACGGATTCGTCTCGGGATCGTTCGGGTTTCTATCGAGCGTCTGAGCGACTCGTTCGGTCCCCGCGAGGCTCCATATATCATCCGCGGGAGCGTGACTCGGGAAACCAACGAGACGCTCGTTTCACGAAACACTGAAAGATGCCTCGCAGCATCCACGACGACTGACAAACACGGTATCGTTATATCTGGAAAAAAAAACCTTCCCACTTTCGATCAAGATAATTAGTAAACTGCGATTTATATGCACTTATGACAAAAAAGGGTACGTACAATTTATAACAGTGGACATGTTAAAAATATTTTAGGAAAAATATTTTTGTTAATTCATATTTTTGTTGCTATTGAAGGTTTCGTTAAAAAGTGTTTAGCCGTGTGCCATAGATTTTTCAAAATTATGCAATAATCACCGGTCGGTAATGCGTTGAGAAATGTTAAAAATTGTCGAAGATGTGGCCGTTTCGCTCGGTCCCACTTTTCAGGTAATCTTTTATCATTTGAATGACACTGCTGTACAAAAATTCGGGAATATACGTGTACACATGTACGAACGAATCTGCAAAGTTTCGTGAAGATACGTCGACCAGTTTTCACCACAGAAAAATTCCGAAAGTGACCCCTCGGAATGAATCGAGAACGATTGGATTTCTGAGAGCGATAGTTGTCGCGATTCCCTGTTCTGGAGAGAATCGTGGCGTAGGGTGTTTGTGCTCCGGGATGTCGATCGGGGTAAGACTTTCGCACGATCGTGACGAGGGTGGCGGCTCGCCGAAGCTGACCAATTAATGACCCGGGCTCCCTTGATCCAGCCATTTGGCTCGCGAACGACTTTTCATCCCCTCGGCATAATTCGATCCACGCCGCGCCACTCCCTGGCTTTTGGTCGAGCCACCCCCGGGGCCGGAGGGGTGCGGTGTCGGTTCTGGAGCGACCCCACAGACAGAGAAAGAGAGATCGAGGCCGTTCCAACCCACAGAACGAAACATCCTCGTTCCCCGTATTAAAGGCATCAGCCACTTATCTGGCACGCGCATCGGATTGCGTTCCTTATCGCGACGCTGCACTACTTTCTAGCTACGATACCCGGCAGCCACCCCCTCATCTAGCCGGTCCACGACGATGGAAAGTAAACGGAAACGACACGGATCGGGGAACGAAATTGTCTGGTTCCCGGGATCGACTTTTAATTCTCCCCGGCTGAACCCGATCGACCCCGCTACCATCCAACCTCCCGTAACACCACGGCCATCTAGACACCTAGCAAATTTAGATAGACGACCCATTAGACCCCTCCTTCCTCGCGGAATCCACGAAAATGTCATTTTGCTCAAGCTCGTTTCACTGCTATTCTCTATTCTTCATTTATTTCAAGGGCTCACTTTCAGATTTTTTTTTTTCAAAAACCGGTCGAGCCACCTTTGTCAAAATTTACAGACCCAGTCATGCATCTACGTACTATGTCCAGTATTTTTTTCACGTTGGTATCATGCGAATTACTGTAGTTATTCAAACCGGAAGATGACAAGATTAGGGGTGTATGTTTCCTAATTTATTTCAATGGCTTACTTTCAGATTTTTTTTTTAAAATCAATCGAGCCACCTTCGTCAAATTTTACAGACCCAATTATACATCTATGT
>CM052204.1:3724956-3741262 GCA_028455805.1 Lasioglossum figueresi
GTTTCCGTACAGGGCCCATATTCTACATTTTCATGTTTCTAGTGTCGTTAAGTGAATGAAGAGGATATGATATAATAGTGAAGTAACGTGACAGAAAATCGACATTAAATGAGCAACGCCTAGGGCCCAGGAGGTCCCAATAAGGCCCCGGGTCCCCGCTCCAGCTAGACACCTAACGCTGCCCTCGTATAATGTCCTCATTCGTCACGAGAGCTCGCCTCTTTCTTCCACGGCGGCAGCAGTTTATGCGCGAGCATAATACGCAGCCCGGGCCAGCAGATCGGGCCCACCGAACCTCTTCCGATGGGTCTGACGGGTTGCACGTTGGGGGTGGTCCCCGGAACGCGGAGAGAGGGACGCCACGCTGAGAGAGACGAGAACTCCCTAATTGAAACGTTCGCTTTCATTTGTTATTCGAGAGCCACGAGATGTCATCTTCCTTCCCGGGAATCGGGGACCGGCTGGGACTCATCTCGGGCCAGTGCCCCCTCCTTTCGGAACCAGGCCAGACCGCTTTCACATTTCCCGCGCTGGACTTTGGCGCGAAATACAAATTTCTGAACCAGTTAAGTGCGTTCGACGTGTGTACGCGTCAATCAAAATCTCTATTGCGGCGCAACAACAACAACCTATTGAAGAATGAATTGTTAACTTATAAAATTTATAACAGGACACATTGCCTCGCGTTCGACGTGTGTACTCGTCGTTGGTTGATTTTAATCCCGCACTCTGTAGGGGACTTTTTAAAATTAAACTCCGCAGTTGAGAGGTTAAAAGAGAGGTTCTCGTAAGTTTTCGGGAAAATTTTTGAAAATTTTCATGAAATTTCGAACTGTAGGCGATTGATACGGGTATGGGTTGTTTCTGGGAGCTATTGGCGGTAACATGATGGCACAGGTAGCGTAGGAAATGGAGCCGGCGGACAACAAGGTTGATGCAGCGTTGATTCGATCTGCGCGGAGATACGCATCGACGACGCGGATTTTCTGGTGGCTTCGGGGACGGAAGAAGGGGCGCGAGGCGGGTTGCAGTTACCGGATAAGATCTGCTCATCCTCCCCCGCCGACCCCTTTTGCGGGGGGTGGGGGGTGGGGGGTGGGTAGACATCGCGGTTTCAACGTCACTCCCATCAACCCCTGTTTGCTGGCTCGCCGACCCGGACGAGAGCTTTTATATGTCGCTCGTTTCGCTTTACTGCCGCGCTTATAGGGTAGCTAGGCCTCTGATTTTTCCAACCCCCGGTCCCTCGACCCTCTTCCAACCCCCGGAGAGTCCTCCATGGAGACGGGCGACGTCGGCGTCGACGGCGAATTAGATTCCACCGTCGTTCACCGTGTTCCCTGGCGGAAACCTCGGCGAACGGTCGATTAATACTTGAATTTACCGCGCGATTGAAAACTTTCGGCGTTGCAGGCCTGTGTCGCGATACTTCCGCGCCCCTCGGCACCCTTCGAACGTTTACATTGAATTTATTCGACAGATTTCTCGCTTCAGGATTGTTCGGTGAAACTTATTTTAGTCGATAACATTTTTATAAAAGGTTTTCAGAGACGTACGCGTTGCATCTGCGAGACGGAACTAGGGTAATTCGGCCCGTCGAGGGTTAATTCACGGCCGGAAGCGGCGGATCGGTTCTAATTCTTGAAAAGGCGTCCGCGTTCGGCCGAATATCTTGGTTTCTCGACGCAAGTCGGTTATAAGCCGGGCAGATACAGCGAGATTAACGAGCACCTGGACGGGGACCGCCATCCAGGCGGAAGCTCGTCGCGTTTTATTATTCCTGTTCCCGGCCGGAGCGGACGGTCACCATAAAAATTCTAATTTCACGAACGGTCCTCGCCGCGGCTGCTCGTATATCTGGCCTCCTTTTATCTGACTTTATACCGCGCCCTACCCCCTCGCCCCCCCCCCCCCCCTAGTTTTACGCTCCTGGTTCGCGTAGGAACGAGGCCCACCGATGAATTGTCGGGCCTCGAACGATTTTCCACTCGGAACCACTTCTGGATTCTCGAAATTTCGATTACACCGTTTCGGAGGAAAACCATGAAAGCCCAGGCTTCGGCCCGTTAACGGTTTCTCGGCAAAAATGGCGGAAAGAGGGGTGGAACAGGGTGGGCAAAGGGGTTGCGGGGGTTGGCGGTATCGCGGCGAGGTTACAGGCTCGTCTCTTCTTTTATTATTCTCCCGGCAGTCCACCGTAAAAATTCTAATTTCGCGAACCCTTTTTCGCGTGCGCCACGGCCCGCCCGTATATCTATGCCGCTCCCTTATCGGGCTTTATGGTCTTATATACGTTATACTTTATATTTTATAGCGTACACACCTACCCCTCGCCTCGGCCAACCCCCGAGCCGTGTTCTACCCCTACCTCCGAACCCCGAGTCGACGGTCGCATGCACCCAACGTTCCTCCAGGCGAGCTGATATTACGCCGCGGTTGAATCGCTCTGCCTAGTTGAAATGCGATTTTTTACATTTATTCTTGGCTGAAACGGACATTTTTTTAGTTTAGAATTTGTTTAGTTTAGACTCTTCTGAAGAGGTTAGGCTGTTTCGAGATAGTACAGTGTTTTTGGGGATGGTCTAGGATTGCTGGAGGAATCTGGAGGAGGTTTGTCAGATCGAAACTAACTTATATAAATGTCTTCCTGTCAACACCGAATCTGTTATTATGTTGTGTATCGCGATACATTTGAATGTATAGCAGCTCAAGGGAATATTTTTGAACATTTTGCGTAACAGATATAAAGCAAACGAATCTTACACGTTGAATTTTATTTATTTCATTTTTCTGGGTTGAAGGTCATTTGTAGGTCATATTGTGTTACATGTATGAATTCGTTATTTTGTCAGCTACAACATTACGTTAACGAAGATATATTATTCCATTTAAAAAAACATCGATGACCTTGAAATCTCACCAAAAAATGACCTTGAAAATTTTTTCCCTCACACCGTTACATGTGGCCCTTCAAACAGTGTAACTTTGTCATAAGAAGTTTTTTTGTACAACGAAAAGTAACGGAGATATTTAGGTGTTCTGTTTCTTCGGACTCACCCTGTATACAGTGCTGTTCATTTGAATAGCCTCGAATAATCCAAGCAACAAATAAATGACGTTGTGAAAGAATTCGATTCTCTTCCCGTAAATCATGATAGCAGTAGGAATATCCGTCTGGTCCATCCAAATTTCATTTCTTCACATGCGAGAAAATTATATTGTGCCATTGTTGAGTCCAACTCGTATGCGTTCTAGCAATTTGGAGTCTGGTTTCAATATACCTTCTCATTAGCGCAGGTTTTCTTTGCATTTTCTTGGGTTTTATGTATGGAACACAACGAAGATCGTATGACACGTCTAATAGTTGATACTGAAGCTTTTGTTCCAACTTCCTGTTTGACCTTCTTAAGGAAAACTGCTGCAATCGAGATTTTACGTAAAATTGATCTCCTTTCCTTCTCCGTTGTAGCTCGTTTTGTTCTCCCTTTGTAATTTTTTCCACAATTTCCCGGGATATTACAGAAATGATTAATTACTTTAACACTCCTACTAATTCCTTCTCCAATTTCTCGGCTTGAATGCCCTTCTTCTTTTAAAACTTTAATTTTTCCAATTTCCTCAACGGTCAATGACTTTCCGCGACCGATATCAGCACAATGATAATAATGATACAAAAAATAATGGATACAATGCTCAACATAGATGTGAAATGTAGACTTGTCGCGGATATGTCTTGTTTGTTCTATCGCAAAGCGACGACTAACCGTGACTAAACAATGCGAGGCTATTCATGTGGAAGCATATTATTTTTACAAACGCAAAGTTTCTTGCAAGTCTACACGTCGATGTAAACATATATCGCTTACAAATTCATATTATAAACGAGTGTAACTAATAAGCAAGAATTTTGCCCACAATTTCTTTCTTTGATATAATCTTGTATATATTTTCACCCGAGGCTAATCAAGTGAACAGCACTGTACAGTCGCAGAGATCGATTGAATATCCTGTATTCGATACAGGGACGGGTTTGTGAGGTTATCTAGGAGATCTAGAACATTTATGAGGTACTAGGTGTTCCGAGATTATTAAAGAAGTCATCGTTAGTGAGGTTATGTCTCAAGCATTAAGGTTAGTGCCTCTAGAAAAGAATTGACGTTAGGGCATTCTATTAAAAATTAAGGTTAGGACCTCAGAGGAGAGATTTCCATGGAGTCCAAGGAAAACTTCTGGTGAAATATTCTCTCTCAATCTTGAAAGTTGCTATTTATTTATCGCGATTGTTCTGATGCAGAACGTATCGGAACCGCAAGGATCGTTCAGGGTGTCGCGGCCCGTCAAAGGCGTGCCTCGGAAAAGATTGCGGCCGGTGTCACGTCTGTAATCTAATCGCTAAAACGACTAATTGCTCGTCGGCCACGGCTAGTCCTGGCTGGGAGAAACGTCCGGACGGACGGGCGAACGGACAGACGGACAACGTCGAACGCGCAGAGAAGGTCAGCGATTGTGGCTGTAGGGTTGGCGCCGCGTCGGCTCCCATGGTAGTCGATGTCATCTCGATATCAAGCTATCGTATCAGATATACGCGTCCATATCCCGCAAGGTATTACAATTCACTTCGGCACAATAGATATTGTTGTCGGCTGACGTGTGACTGACAGACAAGGCTTTCGCGAATGCCCTCTCTCTCTCTCTCTCTCTCTCTCTCTCTCTCGCCCTCTCTCGGAACCCCGGTCTCGTTTGCCGGCATGTTATCTCCGCCCCGGGAGGAGGATATGGATTTCTGATCGATTCGACGCCGATTCAACGCGAACCGTCTTCTACGTCGGCCCGTCTTTCTGCTACAGTTTTGCACCCGGCCGAATCGAACGCTTTATCCTGATTGGAGTATACTAGAGAGCTAACCCTTGGATCATCTAGTAGAACTCTAGAGTAGTGAGTCTTGATTCCTTACGAGGATTGCTAGATAACCTTGCTGTACGCTAGTAGACCTAGAAGACATTTGGAAGTCCTGGACTCCCACTATTGAGTACTTTAGTAGATCTAGGAAACATCTAGCAGTCCTGGTCTCCCACTTTTGAGTACTTTAGTAGACCTAGAAGACATCTAGAAGAGACCTGGTCTCCCACTTTTGAATACTTTAGTAGACCTAGAAGACATCTAGAAGCTCTGGTGTCCCACTTTTGAGTACTTTAGTAAACCTAGAAGATAACTAGAAGTCCTGATCCTCCCAGTTTTTAGTACTTTAGTAGAGCTAGAAAACATCTAGAAGTCCTGGTCCTCCCACTTTGGAGTACTTTAGGAGACCTAGAAGGCATCTAGAAGTCCTGGTCTCCCACTTTTGAGTACTTTAGTAAACTTAGAAAACATCTAGCAGTCCTGATCCTGATCTCCCACTTTTGAGTACTTTAGGAGACCTAGAAGGCATCTAGAAGTCCTGGTCTTCCACTTTTGAGTACTTTAGTAGGTCTAGGAAACATCTAGCAGTCCTGGTCTCCCACTTTTGAGTACTTTAGTAGACCTAGCAAACATCTAGCAGTCCTGGTCTCCCACTTTTGAGTACTTTAGTAAACCTAGAAGACACCTAGCAATCCTGGTCTCCCACTTTTGAGTACTTTAGGAGACCTAGAAGTCCTGATCTCCTACTTTTGAGTACTTTAGTACACCTAGAAGACATCTAGAAGTCCTAGTCTCCCAGTTTTGAGTACTTTAGTCGACCTAGAAGACATCTAGCACTCCTGGTCTCCCACTATCCAGAATTATACACTATCGTGCCTGCCGTTTATGATCCCACAGTTCTGATTTTACCGAGATTTGCAACGAGAAATTAATTTCTGTAGGTAAAATTGACGATGATTTCTTCCAGCACAGCGCGTGGAACCGCGGTCAAAGAGAAACATTTTTCCAAGGCATTACTTTTATCGCACGCTCTCGTACGTGGCCTCGGAGCAGCGATGCTATCCGCTAATTAATTGCCGCGCTCCCGCGACGAAAAAAAAAGAAGGAACGGGGATAAAGAAAAACCGCGTTGCCAGGGCGAATTTCAAATCGTGGGTGGAAATCGGTTTTAGGGAGGGGTGCATGCGTGCGTTCAGGCGACGCTGTTCGTGTCTGACGGCAGTTCCGAGGACCGGGAACGGTCGAACGATCCTGCGACGATCTTCAAGCCCAGACGATGCAATGGAAAGTCGAGTACGCGCGGCTGACGTACGTTTATGTGCTACTCGACGTTGCATTCTGTATTGTCGGTCTGCAGCTTTGAAATCTCCTCGAGTAAAAATATTTTGGTTTAGTGGAAGAATCGTGGCACTCGTATCATACAAATTTTGTATTCTATCCTACTCTGTGATCCAGTCAATAGTGGGAGACCAGGACTTCTGGATGTTTTCCAGGTCTACTGAAGTACTCAAAAGTGGGAGACCAGGATTTCTAGATATACTAGGTCTACTAAAGTACTCAAAAGTGGGAGAGCAAGAATTTAGATGCCTCCTAGGTCTACTAATATACTTAAAAGTGAGAGACCAGGATTTCTAGATATACTAGGCCTACTAAAGTACTCAAAAGTGGGACACCAGGATTTCTAGATGTACTGGGTCTACTAGAGTACTCAAAAGTGGGAGACCACGAATTAGAGGTGTCTCCTAGTTCTACTAAAGTACTCAAAAGTGGGAGACCAAAAATTCTATGTGTCTCCTAGGTCTACTAAAGTACCCAAAAGTGGGAGACCATGATTTCTAGATGTACTAGGTCTACCAGAGCACCCTAAAGTGGGAGATCAGCATTCCTAGAATCTTTACAGATGAATCGCAGCTTCTGCAAATGAAAGACTGCAACTGTAGTCCGTCCTGTAGAGGTTCTAAATGCAGAAGAATCGGCAGTCTAGCCTCCAGAGGGTCGAGTAGGTCTTAATAGGTTTGGAAGTGTCTCTTCTGTTGGCGGGTGGATATCGCCACGTCCCGACGCTTATGCGTGCCGCGTGTGGTCTCGAAAGGGTCTGGGTTAGGTGGTTGCCCTGCACCTATTGCACTCTCTCTCTCTCTCTCTCTCTCTCTCTCATCTCGGTAACGATGAAATAACTCGAGAACCGTCGAAGCATCCTCGACGCACGAGCACGCATTGTACGGCACGCGCCTGGTACTACAGATGCCGCGCACTTCGCCTCGAGTGCGCCGCATATGTTTCGAATCAGTTGCGAAACCTATCCGGTCGATTGTCTGGCCGGTGTGTGTGCGTGTGCTGCGGCAGCTATTGGCCGCGAAACTTCCTCTTTCGTAGCGAGGTCCTTGCGAAACTCGAATTCACAGCTCGTCGAGCGTGTCGCGGATTACCGGAGTAACCGAGCGTGGAAGGACAAGTTTGGAAACCGCTCCGACAAGGCGCATCGCGCAACCTGCAACCGAACTGGCGCTATTTCTTCTCTAACGTCAGTTCCATCGAACTGTACCACGGTGGACAATGGCTCCGGGATACACATTTTAAACGTCGAGCAGAGGTAAACATTCTTCGATATTCGAACCACTGCAGCTTTGTAAAAAAAAATCGTAGGACCATGAGCCTAGGCTCATTTTGAAGGGTGAAATCTGCGATTTCGAACCCTGGAAGTTATTTTCTGATAGCACCATTTTAACCTTGAAGGTTTCAGAAACAGTGAAAGGACCCGTTTCTGCGACATTTTTCGAATTCAAGTATATGTAAGTAGTTCCAAAAATTTTTTTCAGGAGTAAAACCTATCTAGATTTAAAGAGCGAATTTTTCGCTTTGGGATGAGACCAAGAAAACTGCTGTACGATTTTTTTTCACCATTTTATGGTAGTTTGAGTGAGCAGAGTGCCATTGGTAACGAAATATCCCAATTTTTGGGGCGAGTACATCATAAACGAAAATTGGTCGAAATTCAAAATCCCGTAACTCCGTCAAAAAAAATCGTGGAGCGATGAACCTATGTTCATTTTAAAGGTCGAACTCTCCACTTTCAATATTCGTAGGTTCCATCCATCAAAAAAAATTGTTAGCATCGGGACGAAAGAAATAGTAAAAAATGGTAACTTTTTCACTTTTTCCATATTCGAACGACTCTGTGAAGCTCAAAAACTTTTTTCCGCGATTCCAACCACCGTGTGATTGTAGATTCGAGTCTTCGCTTTCCAACGAGTCCGGGAAAATTGCTCCACGACTTTTTCTCTCCATTTGACGAATAAAATTAGCGACGTGCGTGCGTGTGCGGTTCCGCGATCCGTTGATCTCGGATCCTGGAGATCGGATCGAGCGTCCAAGACAATTACGGACCGAATCCCGGAGCAGTTTCAAGATCTGTTTCCACGGGGAGTCGCGCGACCGCGCCGCAACAATGGAAGCGTCCTAAGTTATATTATTGGATGGTCGGTCGGGGAGTTTGCGAGAGCTGAAATTGAAAGCATTGTCGGGTCGACGCGGTGGTGGTCTGCCTCCACCCCCGTGCCCCGACCAACCCCGTTCAGGCCTTCGCGATCTTCCGCAACGAACGCTGCGCCTAGTAGCCTCTATAAGTTGAAACAATAAAGCTTAACTACCACCACGACGGCACTCGAGTCATCCCTGAAGTGTTCTTTGTGAGGGCACGCGCCCCTGTCGCGAGCCAACTATACAGAGCACCGGAGGCTGCGGTAGGTTTAGGTTTAGGGGTTGCTGGCTTGCTGCTGCTGCTGGCTGCTGCTGGCTGCTGCTGGCTGCTGCACCTAGCCGGAGAGAGCAGAGACAGGCGACACACGTTTCCATGTGGCCATTGTGTTACCCACCGAGGGCTGACAGTATGCTCGTTACTCGTGCGTTACGGGAGGTCGATGCCGGGGACAACTCGATACCCAACCCTGCGGAAGCTCACCCCCTACCACACACCCTGGCCGATCGCAATTCCAACTGTAGAGCATCTACCTTCGCTATCAGGTTCCCGGTGCTAGTTCCTTGCACCCGCAATGTGTCAACCTTTGAATATAAACTTGGAAAAAATTACCATTTTCATTCTATCTCGTCCACCCCGGTCCATGAAAAATTTTTGCCAACCATGGCACTTACCAATATCGAAAGCGGAGATTTCAATCTTCGAAATGAGACCGGACACACCCTTCTATGATTTTTTTACACCGAGCTACGATATTTTGAATATCGACAAAGTTTCGTCTTGGATGTACTGACCCCAAAATTGGGGTATCGCAGTACCAATGGCACTCTGCTCACTCAAACTGCTATAACATGGTGGGAAAAAATCGTGCAGTAGTTTTCTTGGTCTCATTCGACAGCGAAGAGCTCACTCTTTGAAGCTAGATAGTTTTTCCTCCACAAAAGAATTTTTGGAACCTCCCACAGCTACCTGAATTCGAAAAACGTTCCAAAAACGAGTGCTTTTACTATTTCTGTCGCCTTCAATGGTAAAACAGTGTTATCAAACAGTAACTTCTAGGGTTCAAAAAGGAAGATTTCAACCTTCAAAATGATCCTAGACGGGTTCCCCTGCGATTTTTTTTCGCGAAGTTACAATAATTTAGACATTCGCAAATATTCGACTAGAGTGCAGTGACCCCATTAAGCAGGAGTTACAACAGCAACGGCACACTTCTCACTAAAACTGGCATAGAATGGTAAAAAATAATCGTAGAGCAATTTTTATGGTCTCGTTGGAAAGCGAAAACTTCAGTCTTCGCACTCGTAATAGTTTACCTCGGGGGGAAAAATTTGTCGAACCTCTCACAGATACCTGAATTCGAAAAACGTTCCAAAAACGTATACATTTACTATTTCTGTCGCCTTCAATGATAAAACAGAGTTATCGAACAGTAACTTCCAGGGTTCGAATGCGCAGGCTTCAACGATTAAAATAAGCTCAAGTACGTCGCTCACGATTTTTTTTTCACAAAGCTACAATAGCTCAAATATTTATAGTAAACCAAGATTCGCCAACGTCATCGTAACTAATTTCGTTCTTTTGGTTCTAGACAGCGATAGGTTTGTAGGTATGTTGGAGAACGGTTCCAACAAGTACTACTGTATACATAAAATTGTAAAGCAGCCTGGGAGTTGATTCACAAGCGGAATCAGAGCCGGCCGAGCCACAGCAGAGCAAACAATCGATCCGGCGCCGTTTCCATTCCCGCCGCGCGGAATCCGTTCTCGGCGTTAATGAAGTTATTCGCGAGTGTTCTTAATGATTGCGGTAACATTCTGCTTGGCAAACAGCGCGGCCACGCTTCAGAGGGCCCGCGGCAAATTAATGAAAGATTAATAATCCGCCGATTTCGATCCGAAACGAGGAAACACCCGGTGACGCAACCGCTCGAATATTCTTTGTTCCGCGAAACCGTCGGCTTCCATTAATTAATGCGCTTCCTGCTGGCTGGTTTTAATTAAGTCAAGAGCCCTCGTTCCACTTTCCTGAACGTCTACCGGTGTACCGGTTTTTCTGTTTTCAAAAGCGTCCTTGCCTGTTCGACACGCAGATCAATCGGGAAAATGAAAAATCAGAGTGAAAAATGTTTTCGGTGAGAATTTAAATCATTGCGGGAGGGAGGAATTAATTTGTGGACTCAATGACGACGATAACGTTTCTTTAGCGAGCCATTCGATGATTTCTGGGGGTGGGGGTGGCGGGTTCGACAGCCCCGAGTAATCTCGTTAATTTGCGTGGCCCGGCGTTGCTCGGGCTACCGTGGAAAACCGGGGGCTGGGAAACGAGGACAAGGATATCCTCGACTGTGGAATCCTTCGGGAGAGGGTTGGAAAAGCCAGTCGGGGCGCGGCTATATGTATAGAGGAACGATAACCGAGGGCCTCGGTTGTCTGATGGCAAGATGGCGTCCCACGATAGTGACGTCACAGGTGGCGGTTCGAGATGGAAGAGGACGAGGAGAAGAGAAACCGAGACCGAACGCAGGAGCAGGGGGGAAAAGGGAAAACAGGACGCGAGCAAGACGGGGATCGGGCGGAGGGGTGCCCGCTAGCGATGGGCACTGATCCTGGAAGCTTTCGAGCAAATGCTCTACCAGCTTTTCTGTCCACGTTCGAAATTGTGCCCTCTGATGATGATCTCCCGATGCAGCAAGTTTTAAGTACATCTTGGATACAATAGGATGTTGCAAGTTCAAACGTCATCCATGAACTCGAAAAATTTTTTTTGAGACTAGCACCACCGTGGATTCGAAGACCGAAGCCTCCTCTTTAAAATGAATTTAAGAAAATTGTTCTCCGATTTTTTCTTCCCAAGTTATGCTACTTTAAGTGCGCCCCTGGTGTTTGAGTTCTAACTCGGGGGGTCTCGATAGCCTAGGTGAAACTTTGTCGATATTCAAAATATTGTAACTCCGTGAAAAAAAATCGTAAAAGGATTTACCGTAGCTCGTTTTAAAGCTTGAAACCTCCGCTCTCAAACCCTGAAAGTCTCGTTCTTCTAAAAAAATTTTTAGCGTCGTGAGCGGGCTAGACACTAAAAATGGACAATTTTTCATTCTTTCCAAATTTGAACGGCTCTACGAGATCGAAAAAATTTTTTCCCGAATTCAAACTACGGTAGTTTCAAAGCTCGAAATCTCAGCTTTCAAACAAGCGTGGGATCATCGCCTTACGATTTTTACTTTCCATGTTACCGGAAGTTAAATGAAGAGTTACCTTCGGAAGCTTCGGATAGAGCCTGTCGGGGTTTAGAATGTTGCAACCCCGTTCGAAAATTCGCTTTTACAAGAAAGTTGAGGGTTCATAAATCGGAGGGACGTTACAGGGGGATGTTTTCCTCGGGCGTATCGAGGCCATCGCTACTGGAAAGCGGAGAACCGTGCGAGGAACGAGGGCTGCGCGTAGGGGGATGAAGCGAGAGGGTGGCCTGGTCCAGGAGGAGGAAGCGGAATAATCGGCTGGAGGGAACGGGAACGGGAACGGGAACGGGAACGGGAACGGGAAAAGGAAAGAGGGATATAGAGGGGGATGGTGAGGGAGAGTGAAAAGGAGAGGGAACGAGCCGTTCTCCCGGCGAGGAGAACACGGGGGAGAGGAAGGGAGAGAGAGAAGCATAATATTGATCGCATCTCCGTGGCTACAGACAGCATCTACCCTCTGTTGACGGGGTTGTTACTTGGAGGATTTAACTTTGATTCGTCGTGCCGCGTCGCCACGAAGATCATAGGCGTGACTCCTACCGCCCCACCAATATGGCGTACCTCGAACCTAACTCTCCTAGGAACACTCTGAGAGATCGCTTTTCTATGGGTTCGTCAGCATTTACACGGGTCCTGTTTTCATCGGTAGACTGCGCATTTTTATGCAAAAGCAAATTTTATTCCGCGTTCGTTGCAAACGATGCGAGCCAGGCTTCATTCTTTAATCATTTCAACAAGTTGAAGGTAATCCTGGATCATTATTATTGTTTAACTTCCATCGATTTTGTCACACGTGCGTGAAATCTGTAGGTCTATCGATGAGTGTGCTATAACACAAAGTGTGCCACAATCAAGAGTGTGCCAGTTCTACCAAACCCAAATCACACTGCATAATTCAATGCACTTTAATGTTTCCACTAATTTAAATCATACCCATCAGGATTTGTCACACATACGTAAAATCTGCAAGCCTATCGATGAGTGTGCTAGAACACAATGTGTGTCACAACCCAGAGTGTGCCAGTTCTACCAAAAGCCAAATCACCCTGCATAATTCAATACACTTTAATGTTTCCACTAATTTAAATCACACCTACCAGGTTTCATCACACGTGCGTAAAATCTGCAGGCTTATCGATGAGTGTGCTATAACACAAAATGTACCACAACCAAGAGTGTGCCAGTTCTACCAAAAGCCAATTCACACTGCATAATTCAATGCACTTTAATTTTTCCACTAATTCAAATCATACCATCAGGTATCGTCACACATGCGTAAAATCTGCAAGCCTATCGATGAGTGTGCTAGAACACAATGTGTGCCACAACCCAGAGTGTGCCAGTTCTACCAAAAGCCAAATCACACTGTATAATTCAATGCACTTCAATTTTTCCACTAATTCAAATCACACCCACCAGGTTTTGTCACACATGCGTAAAATCTACAAACAATTAATGAGCGTGCTGGAACACAAAGTGTGCCGCAACCCAGAGTGTGCCAGTTCTACCAAAACCCAAATCACACTGCATGATTCAATGCACTTTAATTTTTTCACTAATTCAAATCACACCCACCAGGTTTTCTCACACATGCGTAACATCTGCAAACTATTAATGAGCGTGCTAGAACCGATAGTGTACCAAAGTAACACAAGGGTGGTATTGAGTTGATCGGCTGCGTTTTCAGTTTTGATTGCTGGATTTTGTAGTCGGTTGCACTTCAGTTTAATGTACTCTTCTGTTGGTTACACAATATTTCACACGAAACCGTACCGGTTCAAACTTCGCCATCCGCTGGCAAACATCCTCAGACCTGGCACACGTTCGTGCAAGCAAAATTTCGATTTTTTTTCCTCGTCGAGCAAGTCGTGCAACCCCTTAATGCACTTGGGCCGGTCGACGATGTCCGTTGGAAAGGTGTCTCGCGGCGGAATTAAGCCGCTTATCCGATCGAAACGAAACGCGGCGCGGCGCGGCGCGGCTCGGCGTCGGCGGCAGCTGTGTTTCACGACACACCCGTTTAATTCGGAGTTCGATATCGGGCCGGCCTTAACTCACGCGGCGAGAGAGAAGTGTCGCCGAGGAAGCCCGAGCGAAAATAATCGAGCCTGGTATCTGCCAAGCGAGCACCAACAAACAGCGACGAACGAACGTACAGCAACAGCCTGCGACTTCTGGCGTTCATTCCCCATTTGCATACACGCGTTCCGCGTACGACGACTCGCGATATTGCGACGATCGAGCAAGATAAACACCGTCGCCGCCGGACATTGTGTACTCGAATATCGGACGGATTCGATCAAAATCCCTCGAACAGGATTGGCACTTGTTGCGGTCAACGTCTTTATTGCCCCCGGACATCTGTTCCCGATCAAACTTGCCGGAGACCGTTTCGGATCGGGCCTCGTACAAAAAGAACGCGCTGCCTAGACGGACGAAGATAGGCGCGGCAGCTGGGTGTCATTAGCCCGTCGCGTACCAACCATACGATTTTATAATGACAGTTTTATCGGACGTGTTTTCTCTGCTCGAACGATACGCGCGCCGTTCGAGCCCGAGGTATATCTTTCGACGATACCTGCTGTAACTTTCTGAATAAAAATCGGACGAGGGTCTGACCGCGCTCATTTCCAACGGAGAAGCCTCTAGTTTAACATGCATAAAGTATTTTTTTAATTAGTCACCGTTTGCGTTCGGAGCCGAGCAAGACAGTAAGTGTGATACGGCGCGGTTCGACTTTGTGCTACCTCGACGTGGTGAAAGAAAAAATCGTGGAGAAATCTTTCGGGACTCGTTCGAAAGCAGAAACTTCGATTTTGAAGATCCAGGTGGTTTTGATCGAGGGAAAAAATAGTTGAGCTCCGGAGAGACGTCTGAATGTGAGAAATCTTGCTGGTAACGCAGAGTGGAAATTGTTTGGTTTCTATTCTTGTTGTAACTTTGTGAAAAAAAATCGTAGAAACATCTACCTGATCTCATTTTGAAGATTGAAGCATCTGCTTTCGATATCATGAAGTCATTTTTTTCGAAATCGTTTTTCTTTTTAGGATCGCTGCTATATGCAAAAAGACTAGTTTTTGGAACATTCTTTAAATTCAGGCAGCTCTCAGAAGTTAACAAAATTTTTTTCGTGAAAAAACTAGTATGACATGTAAAGCTTGAAGTTTTCGCTTTCCAACGAGATCAAAACATTTGATGTACGATTTTTTTCTATCGTTTCATCACAGTATGTAAAATGACTCGTTTTTGGAACATTATTTAAATTCAGGTAGCTCTGACAGGTTCAACAAATTTTTTTCGTGAATAGAACTAGCATGGGTGTGAAGCTTGAAGATTTCGCTTTTCAACGAGATCAAAAAATTTGATGTACGATTTTTTTCTGTCGTGTTATCACAGTTTTAGTGGAAATTGTTCTTTTCAAGTGAAAGGGTTGCGCTAAGAATTTGACGATACGGGTCGAGATCGTTATTCGACGAGATACAGCTGCGATCCATGGGACGATGTAATCGTTGCTGGTGGCGAGATACGCGTGTGCACCCTGATCTCGACGAGACACGCATAGTTACGGTTATTGGAGAGCCTAAACCCCGACGTGGCGCTTTGCGAGCTCGAGGGTATGTCCGAGAGCACATTCGAACGGATTTCTTCTGGAACTCGAACTGTTTCCTAAACTTTAGACGTGGTGTCACCAATCTACAGCGGTGTGAGTGCCGAGAAAAATTTTTTAAATCTCTCAGAGTCTCCTGGATTTGTAAAATTTCCAAAAAACTCCATGTTTGGCTTCTCGCCCAATTTCCAGAGCGGAGGAATGTTCCAAAAAATAAAACTTATGTAGTCTGAGAGTAGAAGTTTCACCCTTAAAAATGAGCCTAGGAACATTGCTCTACTATATTTTTTCACAAAGTTATAACAGTTTAAACATCAACAATCATCTTCGGTTCAGCAACCCCTCAATTCGTTGTAACGCTGGTGGCAAACATTTCGTTCAAAATGTCATAAATTAGTAAAAAAAAATCGTAAATCAATTCTTTTGGTCTCGTTGGAAAGCGGAGACTCCATTCTTTAAACCTACGTTGATCGCATTCGCAAAAAAAAATTTCCGGATCCGTCAGAAGTGTATCAATTCGACTGATAAAAAAAAATGACTATTTTTACATTATCTGTCGTCCTCAAAGGTAAAACAATTCTATAAAAATTGGACTTGAATATATCGGAAGCGTAGACTACAACGTCCAAAATGAGCCTACGTGGGTCGTCCTGCGATTTTTTTTCACGAAGTTGCAGCACCTCGAACCAAGACAATCAGATTAAAACTAGCATCCCTACCTTCCCCTTCTTCGACGCTATCCCCTCTTCGGCCTGGTCACGTGACTAATCCGATATTGGCAGAGAGGGGGTAACTGTTTCCCCTGAATTCTTGTTCGCTCATCTTCCTGAAACATCGTGAAACGATGAACATCCACTGGCTGTTTCTAGTTTCCCGTTGAGGTCCGTCGATTCTCAGGTTCATTTAGCCGGGTCGTCCTGCGATTTTGTTTCACAAAGTTGCAGCACCTCGAACCAAAATAATCAGATTAAGGCTAGCGTCCCTACCTTCCCCTTCCACGACGCTATCCCCTCTTCGTGACTAATCCATTATTAGCAGAGAGGGGATAACTGTTTCCCCTGAATTCGTGTTCGCTCATTTT
>CM052204.1:3750959-3874741 GCA_028455805.1 Lasioglossum figueresi
TCCGAGAATTTTTTAGTTTGATTTTGTCACAGCGGTATTCAACTTCAAACATGGTCGTGTAAAGAACAAAAATTGAGAATACGTGAAATGTTTCGTCAACTTTGTAACGCTACCGGAACAGTAAAAATTTTTTTTAGAGAAGCGACGCTACTTGCAATCAAAAGTGCGCGGATCTCTGTGTAAAATAAGCGTTGATTCATTAGCCCACGATCTTTCCGCACCGTGTTATTCAACTTGAAACGCAGCTGCCTTATCTCGCTCTCGATTCTCGCAAACATTGAAAAATCGTTCCAGCTAACTGACTCTTCGCTCTGACAAGATGAAAAAGCAGTGCACGAAAGCAACAAAGTTTTCCGGACGGAGCCGGTGTTGTTTAGACGATGTTCTTCCCGTTTGTAGGATGGGACAGTGGAGTAAGTCGAGGATGGTGGGGTCAGGGGGTGATTTAGTAAGATGAAAAGCGAGCGGGAGGGTCGCTGGTCGACTGTCGGCGTTATCTAACGCAGACAGAGATTGCCTGCTCCTTAGAAAACTCCACCGGAGGGCAGCGACGCATCCCGGATATCTCTCGCCGGCTCTCATGGCGTGGAAAAGCGAATCTGCTCGCGCAAAGGCCAAAGGGAAAATCGATTCTTGTCCTGGGAAAATCGTTCTGCAAATTAGCCCTTGCATCCTCCAATCCTCGAACACGTACTCTCTCGTTCCAACCCTACCTCTCTTACCCGCGTCTTTCATTCGGAAACCATAAGAGATACAGAAAACGAGTTCAATAAAAAGTACTCTTCAAAAGTACTCTTCATGGTCTGCATTGTAGAAAAATTTAGATTTCGAAAAAATGGTGGTAGGGATAAATACAAATTGATTTTTATTTTTTTGTCACAAAGAATGGTTTCCCAAAGGAATGGTTTCTCTTCTAAAAATTTTCATTTGGAAACTACATTACATTGCATAAGAGATACGGAAAAAAATGTCAGCTAAAAATTGTAGTACTCTTCGTGGTTTATATTGTGGTAACAGTTAAAATTTTGGAGAAATGGTGGTGGGGGTGAATAAAAGTTTAATTCATTCGATTGCGACTGTTATTTGAAGATTGGGGTGGCGCCAGCGGACAAAAATTCATTTTACCAGGCAGAGTAATCATTTTGGAACGAGAGGCGAGGCTGGGTAAGTTCGCCTATCGTTCAAACTCTCAGCGAGAGATATAAAAATTTAATTGATCGCGAGGAATGACGTGCCAGAGCCGCGGGCGAGCTTCCTCTTTTTCTTCTTCGCTCGGCCCTTTTCCCTTTTCCCGGCCCTTTCGCTCCGGTGGAAAAGTCGGCCCGAGGCGACTCGAGTAATCGTTTCAATAAAAACTTCTCTCGACAAAGACGTTCCTTCGAACGCGATAAATCATTTTCCACCGAGGAGGATTTCCCAGTGACCGTCTCTCGCCCGGAAAGTTTCGCCATCGTCGAAGTCGTTAGCAGGATCGTTCTCGACCGAATTCATGCTTGTCCCCGATTGAAAATCACTGTCCGACGAAGTATAACCTTCCCGAAAGCAATCTCGATCGCGACCAACTCGAATCCAAAGGCCATTCCTCTCTGGCGGGCTCAATTTTCAAAAAAACGTAATTTCAATCCGCAACCATCAAATTTTCAACTTTGAGAATTTTCCCTGCTCCGACCGCCAAAGCTACGGGAATAATTCTTACGTGGAATCGTTCTACAGACTCTCCCGAATGCAGTGATATCTTTTTTATTAGATTATGAAAAATGGTCAAAGTTGGAAGTGGGTGTTTTCCATGAAAAAATGAATTTTGCGTGAGATTTATTAGGGGTGAACAAGATAATTTCATTTGTTTAGTCTAGCCGAGGATAGTCGATTTAGCTAAATGGGAGGATTGTTCGCTAGGATTTCGCCGATTAACGTTAATAATCCCGGCGCTCGAAGGCCAGATAATTTCGGGGCAACGCTGACACTAGCAGATTAAATTGCGCGGAAGAAACGAACTCGATAGCCAGAATGAATCGGTAAGCCTGTCGAACCAACGTTCAGATAACTTTTCCAGACCCCTGGAGAACGGTGTCGGTCGTCTTTCGAGCAGAAATACTGCAAACAATTTTATTTATCCACAATTCCCACCCATAAGTCTTCTAAAATAATCTCTCACGCTCCATGATGATGATCAGTGTAATCGTTTCGCTTGCACGCCGTAAATAACTTCTGAAATTGCAGAAATGCCAGTTCAACGAACCGGAAACGATATTTTCAATTTTTGACATTTTTTTGCAGGTTCGACGGAAGAACATCGACCGAGATTTCGCTGAATATGAACAGAAGGGGGCAGAAAGGAGGAGGAGGAAGCGTCGGAGGAGGAAGCGTCGGAGTGGCTCGTAAAGACTGCAGGAAGAATGGAGTCGTAAGAACACCGGCGAACGATGAAAATTCGGGCAGAACGCGACGGCGAAAACGCTGGAAGAAGTCATAAACCGCGTAATCCCTCGTAAAATTTCCCTTATCCGCGGCTCTTCCAGGGACAGCTTCCTTCGTGATCCTTCTCACAGCCTGGGAAGCTGTATGCAAAGAATCTGAACGCCGAAATCGACGTGGATGCGCGAAAACCTGCGAGAAAACCACTGCTTCTCCACTTCTAACTCCATTTCAATGCTGCGATCGAACTTGAGCCGTTCGGTACAGTGTGGTCATTTTATTGTTGCACTTTTAGTGTCGAGAATTTACCCCTACACTGTTCACAATTTGCTGTTGTAATTGTACCGTTGCACTGCAAATTTATTGCTGTAATTGCAATGTTGAGAATGCGCTGCTCCAAGTTTACTGTTGAAAATTTACTGCTGCAATTGCACTGTCGAAAATCTATCGTTGCAATTGCTCTGTTGAAAATGTGATGATGCAATTGCACTGTTACAATGTTGAGAATGCACTGCTTCAAGTTTACTGTTGGAAATTTACTGCTGCAATTGCACTGTCGAAAATCTGTCGTTGCAATTGCGTTGTTGAAAATCTGCTGATGCAATTGCACTGTTACAATGTTGAGAATGCACTACTCTAAGTTTACTGTTGAAATTGTACTGTTGAAAATTTACTGCTACAATTGCACTGTTGAGAATGCACTGCTGCAATTGCACTGTCGAATATCTGTAGTTGCAATTGCTCCGTTGAAAATCTGCTGATGCAATTGCACTGTTGCAATGTTGAGAATGCACTGCTCCAAGTTTACTGTTGAAAGTTTACTGCTGTAATTGCACCGTTGAGAATGCACTGCTGCAATCGCACTGTCAAAAATCTATCGTTGCAATTGCTCTGTTGAAAGTGTGATGATGCAATTGCACTGTTACAATGTTGAGAATTCACTGCTCCAAGTTTACTGTTGAAATTGTACTTTTAAGAATTTACTGCTGCAATTACACTGTTGAGAATGCACTGCTGCAATTGCACTGTCGAAAATCTGTAGTTGCAATTGCTCTGTTGAAGATCTGCTGATGCAATTGCACCGTTGCAATGTTGCAGTCGACATTTTACTGTTGAAATTTCATGAAATTTTATCGAGAAATGTCACCGTTGACATTACACTGTCGACAGAGGAAAATAGTAGCTGGATTAAAATTACCAAATTACTTCGTAGCAGACAGTTTCATTGTTGACAAACGTTGTTGACACTTACGTCACTGCGATGTCGAATGCAGTTCTTGTTTGGCCGAGATGACCGGGAACGCAACGTTTTGCGGCGATTGTCGACCGTCGAGACACGATCGGAATCAGATCCGCAGCGAATACGTTGTAATTTTCCACTTTCTCTTCGATCTGAGCTAATTAATTTGCTTCCAATTAATTACCGACAATTGCTCTCGCTCTAATTACGCGCGGTCGATTAGAATCTACGAAAGTTTACGGGCGAACGGGGCGATCGGAACGTCTTGGGTTTTGCATGTGATTTCTCCCTAATGATACCGGCCTTCCTTGCCTATTCTGTGTACACATAGGGACCTCGAGAACCCGGCGACCATAGTCTGCCGAGGGGACGTTAGTATCGCGATCGCTCAATCGGATCCGATCGGCCACGAATCCGCTGCCACTCGATTTCTAGACAATGGTCGCTTCAAACAATCTACAGCGGAAATTTATTCGATCGCAATTTCTACAATTCGTAATAGAATTTTTCGAATCGTGTACAATCTTTCGTACAATGTTCTAAATGACCATTTCGCTTGACCATTGTGGCAGGAAGAAATTCACGTTTTCCTGATGACGAACAAAAGATTATTAATTACATAATCAACGGAAACTTGATTATCGACTTGATTAAAATCAAACTCGAGGGACACCGATGGAAACCGTTCGGAAAATCTTGCTGGATCTTCCAGAGTTTTCGAACTGGTCCGGTGTCGATCAGAGAGTAGCCCGATCGCGTTAGCATCCCGCCGACGAGAAACCTCGATGGATCTCGTTTGAAGGCGAAGGAGTATCGCGCACCAGCAAAAACCTAAACGAAAGGAGGGAGGGAGGCAAAGAAGCCGTACAGATAAAGGCAGCTTTGTAGAACGGTATCGGTAAGTGGAAATCAGTGGTTGTGTGGCGCCTCCGTCCTCCGCCCTTAAGGGATTCTCTGGTTCGCGCTCCTGGAATCGCGTCGCCGTCGCCCAGGCTGGCAGCCGGTACCGGGAACTTGCTAACTTCATTAAAATATTGCCATCAACACCGGGACCCATTGTCTCGGAGCAACGCGCGCTTCAACCGACCGATTAAACCCTGCTCTCTCTCTCTCTCTCTCTCTATCCCCCTCATCCTTCTCCGCGAAGGGAACAGTAGCTGCAGTTATTTCTTTGTACGGGTTTCTCGCCGCGAACGAGCCATCTATCTAGCCTAAGCGAAATATGTCACGTAGAGTACTTTCCCGGTCATGCACTGTCGCCGGGAGAGTCTTTTTCGTGGACAGAGTCGCGTATACTTGTCTCCGCTATGAACACTTCTGTACGCTAATGTTTCGATTCGGAGTCTGCTGAGGATTCAGCAGAGGCTATTTGGATTCAGAGATTAGACGACGATGATGAATGTGGCGTAATGTTTGCGGGAAACAGTTGGAAAGGGTACGGACGTTGGAATCTCGGTTTCTCAATGAATTTCTGGTTCTAAGGGGTCGGCTAGGGCGAACGGGCCCGAGGGAAAAGTGGTTAGCCGAATTTTCAATTCGCCCGATTTCAACCAAAATGTATTGATTATTGAAAATCTTTCTGAATTGTAAGAATGATATAAGTATGCATGTCATATGACTGAATGTGATTGCGTATATATGTTTAAGCGTAATATATGTTTTTATTGATTTACATGTTATATATATTTTTATTGATTTGCATGTTGCGTTAATGTTCTGTTAAATGAATGTTTTACGTTATGATTTTGTTAGAATAAAATAGACAGTCTTCTCCGAGCGATTGACGGAACATCACGTCGTCTAAAGTGTCAATCAATTCCGTGTCGAATCCTTATAGTATTTAACATGTTTGCAGAAATTCTCGTTATAAGACTATAAATTAATAGATTAGCGACTAAAGAATGGACATTCAGCGAAATTTTGTAATATTTTTTAGAGGAACATCAACGAATCGTTGAGAAGGGTTAACCCCGGGTTAACCTCCCGTGGACACACCGGGTCGATTATGTCTGGACGAGCATTTGTATTTTGTTATCGATAACAGCTTCGTACAGAATGGAGAATGGAGGGAGAGGTAAAGCGTTAGCACGACGTCTCGAACGGTTATTTTCGACTGCGCCGGACAATCGACTGCTAGAACAGGATCGATCTCGCGAGGTCGTCGGAGCTCGCGGCGCGGCGCAAGAAAAGGGTAGGTAGCATAATTGCTCGGGAGAGATCTGTTGGCGCGGGCGCCTCGTAATTCATTTAGACGGTGGCTACGTCGGGACGGGCTCAATTACATCGGTCGCAAAAACGGGCCGCGGGGCCTGAGGAGGCCCGGAGATAGGGGGTGGGGGTGGGGGAGGGAGGCTGCAGCTTCCTCGTACGACGTGCGTGGTCCCGGTGCGTGTTCAGCGTGTCGCCCCGTAACACGCGTCGCGTACTTTTCTTTCAAAGGTCCCCCGAAGGGCCGGCTCGTGTCCCGCGTCACTTAACCGAGCGCCCCGACGTACCGCGAACGTCGTTAAAGGCTCTTTGTCGTCCGCGAGACCTCTGTCGCTGCCATTAAGGCGAGCCACCCGTACGTGCAGAACGCGAGGAATCCGCTCGCACCGAATTTTCGCCTACTAGGAGGTCCTCGCGGCGTCCCGAACCAGTTCGAACCCCCGACCAGCTCCGATCTGTCTCAGAAACCTTCAAACCCCGGCTCCGCCAACTAACTTCCTTCCTCTCCAAAGAATCAACGGTCCACGATCTTAGAACTTGGTCGATCTGAAAATTGCGGAGCTTGCCAAATGATTGTAGAGCTCTTGAAAAAATTAGGACCCACTGAAAAGTTTTGAAGGTGCTAGAACTATTCGAGTGCCCATCAAAAAATTCTAGAGCTTACCAAATGATCGTAGCATCCCGCAGAAAAATTGTAGAGCCTTTGGGAACATTTTAAGACCCACTGATATAATTGTGGAGCCGCTGAAACTATCCGAGAGCCCATCAAAAAATTCTAGAGCTTTCCAAATGATCGTAGCATCCCGCAGAAAAATTGTAGAGCCTTTGGGAACATTTTAAGACCCACTGATATAATTGTGGAGCCGCGGAAACTATCCGAGAGTCCATCAAAAAATTTTAGAGCTTGTTAAATGATCGTGGTGTCCCACAGAAAAATTGCTGTCTGCAAGAATATCTTAGAGCTCATTAAAAACTGCAGCGAATAATGCAGTTGCACTCTTCGCTATTGAAGACTGCATTGATGAATAAAATAATTGGGAAATGATATTTCAGGTTAACTGATGAACTGCATTATTTATTAGCATTATTCTGGCCAATAATACTATTTCAAGATCGAACAATGAACAATAGCGTTCGTAATCGCAAAATATCCAAAGCATCGTTGATCGTATCGAGTTCCAATAATTATTGCATCTGATGCAGAATGCACTCTGTTGTAGTTAACGATTCTTCATGCGTCTACAAGTGTAACAGGCAAGCAATTTCAATAAATTATTTTGTAATACAACGGCCATCATTGTTGTTACAGTCTTGCAAATGTTAATGAATGATTATCGAATAAATTAACGTTGAATATGTACTCAACTAACTCGATAATGTTTTCAAAAGCTAACATTTGAAGTGGACAATTAGTAATGTTTCATTTTTAATTGGTACGAGCTTTTTATGATACTGCTGGCGTCATCTGTGAATCGACAGTATATAACATTCCTGTGTTATCAACTTTATATTAAAACTGATTTCCAATTATTGTTCTGTTCATAATCTGTTATAATTTCTTTGTAAAATAATTAGTTCAATAGCGTAGGACAAGTATAACATATATGTGTCTCCTTGACTTCAGTTTTGAAGTTTCTATAAATATTTAATTGTAGATAGTTTTGTGTGCTACTGAAGATTAATAGAAGTGTTTGATTATCTGAATTAAAGAAACCTAAATGGAGATTTAAGATAATAGTTAAATTATTGGTATCAGCCCACGTAAATGAACATTGTGTCCCCATCTTGTGGCAGGAGCAAGCTATTGGAGTTCGTTCACCAGAATGGACCTATCACAAATTGATAAGTTATCTTCCTCAAAAGTTCCAAAATTCAGGGATACATTCAAAAATCGCTTCAAAACAACCCCTCAGAAACCTACCATTTTTCTGGGAGCTATCGGTCAGGATTTATCATTTTTTCGCCACGATTTCGAACTTTTCTACGAATCTAAACATACCTATCGCAAACTACGATCTTCCAGCTTAAATTTAAGCCCTCAAACGTTCGATAATTCCCACGGGATCACATTTAAAATTTCTTTTCTGGGCAACCCCTTAAAGTCTATTCTCTTCTGTGAACTACTAGTCAGAATTCATCATTTTTTTCAACATGATCTCGAATTGTCCTGGAGACTTAAGTCAATCCATCAGAAAGTCCACTCTTCTGGCTTCAATTTGAGCTAACAAAAATTGAAAAACTCCTACGAGAAAGTTTAAAAATATTGATTTTTGTCAGGCGCGAATGATTCTTGCCGTTTCCCTCATAAGACACCGTGCAAATTCCGGCAAGAATCATTTGCTGCTAAAAATGTTCGTACAGCGCCAATTGACGTAGTGACAAAACGCTCAAACTGTTAGCCGAATTTACCGACGGATGGTTCTAGAATACCGACAATACCCAAATAGTAGAGACACAAACCATCTATCAGTAGGTACCGTCCTCTGTCACCATTCGCTAGCAAATTAAATGGACTGTCGGCGTTGACAGAGTTAACCTAGCAGAGGGTATCTCTGAACCTAGCAAGCTCGGAAACAGTGAATATTAACAAGACAGTGAGTGCGTAAGTATTTCTAAACCGTCTCTAATTATTCGCAAACCAGTTCTGCGACAAAACCAGAACTAATTATCATTTGTTTTTCTCTGAAGATCAAATCGCTTTTTATAGGTTATGTTCCCGGGTATTTAAACAATTATATTAATGAAGTGACGTGAAATATAAGCTGAATCATGGGGAAAGAGGACAAGACTACCGTAGAATACGACACAACTGTCGATGGTAAGTTCCTTTATTGCTTTTCTCTTTCTTCTCTCTCTCTCCATCGTCAATAACATAATTTACTATTGCGTATTCACGCTCATCTATACTAGTTCCCAAAAATCAAAATTATAAAACAGGAAGCCCTAGACCAGGCATGCCCAGCTCAATGGCTGGCGAGCGCGAGCTCTCGCCTCAGCTCGTGAGCTAGCTAGCGAGTTAGTTGGCACACGTCGGATGAAGAGAACTACAATAGCTTGCGAGTGAATTCGTGCCAGAGCTGAAACAAGCGCTCTTTGAACTACGAGTTGGGCACGCCTGCCCCAGACTCGCAGTACTAAACAGGAAGTATAATGATGATTGTTCAATGGATTTCCTGAAACTAATATTGTAACGTGATAAAAGTCGTAATACTATGCGGTTTTTATGTTGTACAAATATTAAGGGTCGTTCTGTCATTGATCACAAGTGTCAGCTACACAGTGAAGTCAAAGGAA
This sequence comes from Lasioglossum figueresi, assembly GCA_028455805.1. NCBI lineage: Eukaryota > Metazoa > Arthropoda > Insecta > Hymenoptera > Halictidae > Lasioglossum > Lasioglossum figueresi. The sequence continues at coordinate 3,760,117 of CM052204.1, forward strand.
ACTCTTTTAGAGAGGACGAAGGATTATGTGGCCCAGTCAGGAAACTCTGTTAAATTGAAGACATAGGTGCCCCAAGTGGAGAATGCGAATGTGGTGATCAGGAGAGTGATCACGCTGGGTCCGATTCCAGCTATGGCGAAGTCTCTGGTCTTTATGTGACCCGCAGCAGTGGCTATAGCATTCGGCGGCGTGCCCACTGGCAAGTGGAAGGAGAAGGAACAGCAGAGAGTGGCAGGCAACATCAGGTACAGAGGGTGCAGTCTCATGGCGATGCACTGGAACAAAAATCGCGAATGTAGTACCAGTCGTGAAGAATGATCTTCGACGATCGATAAACCTGCAAAACAGCTTCGACGATGTATCCGAAAATCATTGGAATCCAAGGATAGTTAGTAGAGATGGGGTTTTTGAACGTGTATTTATATACTCGTACTATTTCACTATTTCATGTGTATTTAAATACACGTGCATTAATGCATCCTCATTTTAATTTGTATAATTTTTTGAATACTGATATTAGTTTACGTATCGGGTCTAGGGTTTCACAAATTATATACCCATATTTTGCTTTTGAAAATCAGCAACTGTATCCTAAAAGTTAATACGAATTAAAATGCAGATACGTTAATTCACGTGTATTTAAATATACGTGAAATAGGTGTTTGGAAGCTACGATGACCAATCGACTCACCATTTCCGCAAGGACTGGCAGAATGATGTTAGCAACGGCAACGTTGGAGGTCAGCTCGGTGACAGTCTCTGCAAACAGGCAGACGATGAAGAGTATAGCTAGAGGATCGATGAACTGTAGAGAGTCCAGGGCGTGACCTAGAATGGAAGACAATTTGGAGCTGGTGCTGCCAGCCGAGATGGCGAACCCGCCGCCTAAAACAAGGATCAGACTCCAATGCATCTTCTGCTGGATCATTTTCCAGGTGATCATGCCAGGGGACGGCTTGGTAGGCCTCCTAGCTGGGTCCGAGTCGAATGACCGCAGAAAGTCGAGTTTAGACGGAAGTATGAAGAAGAGGAGGATCACGAATGCGGCTGCTGTCGAGTCTTTGACTTGTCTGCAAGCAGAGATACAGACAACTGTCCTGTTTGTTCACTGGATGTCTCGTTTTTACGATACCTACAAGTCGGTGATGTAGGTTGGCCAGCCGCGAGCGAATCCAGGACTTCTGAAGAACCAAAGCAGGACGACGAGTAGGAAGAGTATACCCACGATTGATTCGTGCCACGTTATACGGCCAAGCTCTTTGTATTTTTTCTCGATCACGCTCGCCGCAACTTTCTCCCCTTGCGGGCCTATGTCAATGGCGGTCGCGTCCTTGCTTTCCGGTCGGAACATCCCCATGTACATTATCTGCAGCCATAGCCACGTCAAGAACCCCATCAGCAACATGGGCGGGACCGAATAGAGCATCCACGAGGTCAGGCTGATGCCTGGACCGTCCGGGAAACGTCTGGAACACGATACAGATTGATTTGGGTAGCAGAGATTTTGAAGTGGGAGCTCTAACTCCAAAGATGTGGAGATATGATAGATTGCGGAGGGTAGGTACTGAATATTTGAACTTGGACGTCTTAAACATTTGAACTTACTTTTCAAAGAATCCTTTAAAGGTCAAATTGGTACCAGTGCCAACCAGGGTCCCCACGCCTCCAATACTGGACGCATACGCTGCCACAAGATAGTAGACCATGGTGGTGCGTGTTGGCTTCTTCGGTCTGCGATACAGACACAGTGAGAATCGTTACGAACAACTGAGACTCTTCGTTAGGAAATAAGCTACGTACGACTCTTCGTTTGCACCGCCTTCTTCACCGTATCCTTCTTCTTCCGGGACGAACATGCTGCCGAGGCCTTGCTAAAAACAGCACGGAATTGGAGTAGCGGCGGTCCTCGTCTGACGGGTGTCCCACTTACCGCTTCGATCTCCAGGAGAACCGTATCGATGATCGGCAGCATCATCGCAGTGGCGGCGGTGTTGGAGATCCACATCGACAGGAACATCGTCACGAAGAATAGGCCTAGCGTTAACCTGCGGGACGTGCGGAGGATCGTCAGTGACATATATCTCTGTTCTTCGTTGTTGCGTACAGCCTGATTCTGGAAACTGGGACTAAAGTTCCCGCTCTTTTTTATTTCTTTGTCAAACCAATCACAACATCAGTTTCTACAATTAGTTTCGAGAGTTTGGATACTTCTTGCAGTAATTTGACAATTCGATTACCTCGGGTTCGCACTTTTATATGTAGGATAATAAAAGGGATCGATTGGTTTGACAAAAAAATTGGGTTGCATTAACCCGCCGTTAGTTAGGTGGGGTCTCACAGACCACAGAGATTTTAGATTGATTGTAACATTGTAACAACGCGTGACAGCGAGTCGGGCCTGAGTGCGTTTAAAAATTTAATTCGCGGATCTGCGTTTTCACTCTGAAAAATGACAAGCCCCTTAAGCAATACCTAATCTTATATCCATGAGAAAGGTATTTATTTCTATATTACAATATATTATTTCGGTGGGTCTGTGAGACCCCATCTTACCAACGCCGGGTCAAAGAGTAAAGTGCAATTGCACCTGGCGGGTGCATCGGTGCATCCGCATGAAAAATAAGGTCGCAAGGAAGTTAGGACGTATTACGACATATGATTTTTTCCTCTATCATTTCTTTCTGTGTTTACTTAAAAAGAAGAGCAGTAATTCTTGTCCCAGTTCTCAGAATCACCCTGTACAGTGTTAATGTGCACCGATCGATAAGCGTCGCATTCGTCCCTGAAACGACCACCTAGATCGTTGTCACCAGAGGAAGCTCACCTGCGATGGCTGCATCCGATCGTTTTGATGATCAGCAATGCCACCCGCATGTGAAGGCCGGAGTTCTCGATAACGATCGCTATCACCATGCTGCCGATAAACATCATGGTCGTGTCGTTCATGTAGCAGGCGCAGGTGTCGCCGGTACTCATGATGCCCATCAGCGGGTAAAGGACGACGGGTAGTAGGCCCGTTATCGGCAGGGGGAGCACCTCGGTCATCCAGAACATCGCCATCAAACCAACCACGTAGAGGCATCGCATCGCCGTCACCTGAAAAGTTGTCCACCCGATCGATAGTCAACAATTCGATGCTCTTTTTCCGTGTATTTTGCAACGAGGAAAAACACAGGCAGGAAAGTAACGACATAGAAAATGCATAGAACGCAAGAATCAAGGAAACATATCGTTGCTAGAAGGTCATAGATCGCGTCAGGCATCTAAAAATATTAATCACGATCTTTCCACGAACCTCGGGGCTCTCGATGACAAGGATGACCAGCAGCAAAACCAACGGCCACACCACGATCACGAACGATCGCCAGTAGATCGAGAGAAATCGGACCAGCAGACCGCCGGTGTTCGCCGTCTTCCTGAAACAGCTGACCAGTTCGGGTAACAGAGAACGGTCTTACGAGCCCGGTGCACTGTGGGACGTCTCCGCGAAGTTGGCAGAATTAATTAAAAAAATTCTTACGCATTGGGGTAAACCACCCCCTGTATAAGTACTATGAGATTCTACCGTCAAAAACTTCCAGAGACTGTTCTATTTCTGTTTGATAGTATATGATTGATGGGGATGTATATCGTGCACATATTTTTGAAGTATTTTTCTGCACAAAAGCAAGTCGAATTTTCGTGCAGGATGCAACAGATACGTGCACGTACCTCGTGTCCACGGAATTGTTCATTTCCGGGTACGGACTGTCGGACTGCGTGGCCATTGCTCCCTGCAGAACCAGAAAAACATTGCCGGTGATCCGTGCGGCTTTATTTGTTTATTTGTCACGCTACCGAACAAAAAGATAGCCACGGGTATCTCTAAACCGCGGATCTTCGGATCTACGCGGGAAGAACAATTTTTCCGCGACGATTATGCAAACTACTACTACCGTTTATCAGTTTCGCTAAGTGGAATGTACGTCAATACCATTAATTTCTTTTAATCTCTCCGTTGTTTCGAGTTTTATCTGCGCACTTTTAATCACGAGCACATAGATGTGTCAAAAGTATTAAGAGGATGATAAGTATTAATAGGATAGTGTTTGTGTTGAAATTGATTGCACAGCGTTGCAAATCTTTAAATGAATATTATTCTAGTTTTTCTTTTGTGAGGCATTCTTGAAACAATTTACTGAGGAGAGGAATAAAATTTTCTATAAATTGTCTATCGGTTGTAACGTAGATAATCGTGTACTTAAAAAAATGGAGAAAGTCGATTGTTATTTATTTAAAAAATTAAAGATTTTATGATTCTATATTTATGCGTTTTCGTTTGTTATCCTTTGCGCTGTCCTTTTGTCCGGGAGCGTACAAACGAGAAACGTTAACGAGGGGCGGGGTCAGCGATCTGTAGATCGCAGAGGGGGAAGGCGCCCGACCAATCGGATCGCGCGTTTGCGACTCACGTCGCGAGACAAGTGCGCATTGTTTCTCGACTATGCGAATATTGCGTAACGCAGCCTTCTCGCCTGGATTATCGGTTAAATTTAAACAATTTTGCAGAGTAAACCGAGCGGGATTGACCTCCCCACTCCCGTTTAACCCCGTCGCTAACTGCAAAAATGGGGAAACGCGAATTTCACAGTGGTCCGGAACGGAAGTTCTTTATATGTATAAATAAATCAATGTCTAAATCAACCGACAAAATTCTAACTCTTGAACTGATAAATTTGAGTATCATGATAATTGATTGGACATTGAATTGATTATTATCCTTTGATAAATGATTAATCAATTCATTTATTTTAGGTGTAATTATTCTGACTCGAGGATAAGATTGAACAATTTTATTGATCATTTGTTAGATAGAAAAATGATTTTATATCTAATTTTTACAGCTGTGTGCAGCGTACTATTGATCTCAAGTGGCGGATAAATAGCGGAGTGCCATTTATTTTAGAAAGTAAGTGAGCGTAAATAATTGCCTATGCGGATCTTAGGATCGTAAAAAAGGTCATTGATTGCGGAACGGTTTTCGATCAATTGTTAACACTGCTCTTAAATTCGAGGCATGAATTTTTCATTCGCTAACAAATATTCTTCGTTCAAGCATGAAAACTTTAAGAAAAATATTGAACGAGAACAATTGATTTTTGGGAAAATCAGCGAGCCAAATTTCGGTTTCCGAGTAGTGAGAGTTTCACAACGAAACCGATTGAATTTCACATTGATATTCGCTGCACGCCACCGTTTTCTCTTTCCTGCCACCGAAAACGTTTTCGATCCACCGGTTGCCTCTGTCGAAATCCGAAAATGTACCACTCGATCCGATCGACCGGATCGAAACCGGTTGAAATTGAAAATGATCACTGCATACTAGAAGCTGCAATGGAATTGCGAGCACAGAACTCTGTTCTCTATTCTAAATTGTTCCAATTTGTCGTGCAGTGTGTTGTTTCGAAATCGAAGCACAATTTTTCGAAAAGTTTTTCTAATGTGATTTATGATTAACAATATGTATCATCAAACGATATAAAGGGAATTGTCCCTAACAGCGTTGAAATACAATTCGATACGGTCATTAATCGATAAGTTGGCATATTCGCATAACACAATGCACCGTAAAAACCAAGTTGCTCGAGAATGGTCGCATTAACCCTGTGCAATTGGATTATTCGATTGCATGCATCTTTCCGTTGGTCATAATTGATTGCGTGTCTGAAAAAGTTACAATATTTTCAAAAGTTGTTCTTCATAATGAAGAAAATAGCTCCAGATGTTCGGAATAATTTGAATAATATTATGTTCGTGGTTCATCAATTGTTACTTTGCTTGTTTCTTGAGGCGTCTTCTAAAGTTCGCGCGGCACGTCTTCAATTATTGTTTTCTCTTTGACCGAGTGACTCGTGTCATCAACAGTCACTCGAAAAATCCACAAATATTATTCGACCACGTGCAGTTCGGTTATACAGACGGCGCGTCAAGGAATCGCGTACTCAAAAACTTTGTAAACATATTCGAAAGTTTACAATCTCAAAACAAAAAACGCCATTGTATTCGGGAGACTCTACGGAATAACCTCGCACAAAAATCATTCCAATATCTGCCACAATTAAGTCAGAAGAAATTCCCAAAGTCAAATTTCTACTTTCAAACCCCTCCGCTCACTCAAAATTAAATTTCTCAAAAACCATGGCCGATGGCGAGAAACGATTTTCGGCATCGCATTCGACGGATCGAGATCAATATACATATAATTACCGATCCGTAAAAAAAATATACAAAAATCCTATCGAACGTTGTTATCGAAAGAAATGAAGTCCCGTTGGGTTCAACGCACACTTCCGACACTCGGATCGATTCCGGATGGATCTAGATCGTTCGGGACCACCGTGGCGAACTCGAGGCGTAATTCCGTACCGTGTCGATCGTAAAGGATTCACAAAATCGAGATCGGAAGATCGATGGCCCCGGGAAGAACGCGGCTTTTGAAAAGCGACGGCTGCACGCGCGCCGCTGCACCACTGGCCGTCGATCTACTCGAAGGCTTGCGAGTCTCTCGTCTCTGATTAAGCTATCACCCCTCTCCTCTCTCTTTCTCTCTCTCTCTCTCTTTGTCTCTCCCCGGGTGTCACTCACTCGGACTCAAACGCCGCTTCGTTTTCTTCTTCCTCTTCTTCTTGTTCGTCCTCTTCGTGTCCTCTCCCCCTTCCTCCCGAGTCTCTTTCTCTATCTCCCCCGTTCTGCTCTTCTTGAGAGAGCGGAGAGCTCGCGGCACTCTTCAACTACTGGTACGTGAACTCGATAAACCATCGCTGCAGAAGTCGCTGGCCGACGACTGACCTTGATGCGCTCTTCCGCGGTGGCCAGGCTCGAAAACTGCCCCCACCTGTCCTTTTTTGGGACTCAGGTGAGGCCCCGGGTTCCCCAAAGTGGGACCCGAACTGGCCGACATCGATCTCAACCCGTTTGCAACGTCAGGACGATGCACAATTAGCAGTCAGCACTGTTTCGTCGTTCTGGATGGTTTTTCGTTGAAATTTTTCGTACCTGCGCGGCTTTGGGGATGACGGGGACGTTGGCGGGGAGTTGGCGAGCCAATGGAAAAAATTTTTAGACTCGCGGAAAGGTTTTGACGTAAATTATTTTTTTATTATGTTCAAGTAGAAAGTTTTGTATGTTACCTATTTGTACAGATTTGGTACAGCATTCTTACACGTGCGCGCAATATATTATTGGTAACGACAGCGATACGTTTGTATTAATTGAATAGTTGAATAATTGTTTACTTATTTTTAATATTTTCCTCACTTTGCAAGACCTGTATTCTGATAATCACGAGTCCTGTGTAATACCATAATACAATAGCTCGTTGGTATGGCAATTACGACCCCCTTATTACGAGGTGTCGTTCAATGTCTCGATCACTTCGCAAAAATAGGCTGTCTCGGTTAATTGTTGCTTCTTCGTAGACAGCCAGTGGTTCGCGATGAATTGGCTGGGTCAGTGCTGCTAATTATTATTTGCCCACGTACGCGACGATGTGGTACACGTTCAGGGACCACGGTATATCAATCAACACTGGCTGGGTCGATTCTGACCCGGCCTATGCTAAAGGCATCGTTTGCTTAGCTCCCGGTGATTAATTTGAATCAGAGGCTGTGTAATTGGGTGCAATAAAAGATGATGGACTGGATAAAGTGGCTTTGAAAGTATGCTGGAAAAGTTGATTGACTACTGCCTAAATTGAACTAACCGGCGCCGTTTGTGCAATAGTTACAATACATCTACGTATCTTTGTCTAAAACTGACGAGGTATTTTATTGTGGTATCTTATGCTGTGGTACAGCATCGTTCCAGCTGATCCGATGAGTCCAGTGAACCCAGTTTTCCACGTAATTACAGCCGGGAATCCCTGTGCGTTTATGGCACATGCAAGTATGTAGAGTGCAGGAGAACTGCACGGTAATTTATTCGCTTTCACCGCTATAGTTTATAAAAATTGTCGATCGTCATCGCGCCCTTGAGGCTGCGATTTCTTCACACCCAAGTGCATAGCAATGCCTGAAATATGCAACCGACTGTTTGTCGGCAATAATAAATATTGATCAAGCTAATGTTCCGTTATCCAATTAGTTCGGATAGTCGAGGTTGTACAATTACTCACACCGCAAATTCCCGTAACACGATCTCCCGTCTATTCTACACGATCTCTGACGCACGAAAATCGCAATGTACTCATGGCCGCCACTTATCCGAGTGGTAGCGTGTAAATCCTCTATTTCGAATACCGATCAAAGCGTTAATAAAGCTTCATCGAGAAGGAATATTCTCTCGCTCGTTGTCAATTGACACGATTCTAAAGCGGTCGATGTTGGACACGGATCGTCGAAAGTTTCCAGGGTGTTATCGTGATCAGTAAGCGGGGTGTTGTTTTACAAAGTTATGGGACCGATAAGATTAGGACGAACGAGGGGGATGAACGGTCGAAACCTTCGGGACGTGTGCTCTCTGTTTCGACGAGGGCCGAGACGATTGGAAAGCCGAGGGGACTAATTGGAAAATTGCATCGAAATCGTTTCAGCTTGCGAGCTGGTCTCTCTCGAGAGATCGGATCACTTAAACAGATCAGTTGACGTGTGCCCGTGGCCCGATACGACACATTGAGGGAGGGAAACAAAGACGACGGAGCATTCAAATCAATTTAATCGGGTAATTAAACCCGCTCACGCTACCGTTCGTCCTCGTTCGTATTACGCAACCCGTCACGTTTCGAAGAGGACGTAAACACACTTCGTAAAGCGTTCCGTGCACGCTCAGCCGGCCGAACTTGGCCAACATTTCTCTTTCTCGATTTGTATTCCGACGGCCGAGTCTCGGGCGCCTTCGGAAATAGAGCGGCTGCTCTTTCGAGTGGCCCCTGGTGGCCATAAAACTGCTACGGGCCGCTCCGGAAGATCTTTATTGAACGTTCAGACCGTTTAGTACTAGCTTAACAGTCGCGATTTGCCTCAATTTCTATTTACCAAGTATCAGATAAATGTATAGCCTATGGGTGATCTTGAAGGATGACCTTCTTTCCAGATAAATACAAGGTCTACGCGAGTATATCGTTCGCTGTGCTGCTGCTGGGCATCGGAGTTCCACTATGGTGGCACACCACAGCTGTCCCAAGGGTTTCGTTACCCTACGCTGGCATCGAACGACTGTCTGACCTCAAGGTCAAGATTGGTACCAAGATCATACTTGCTACCACGTCGAGGGACCGAGCAGATGCTCTGTCTAATGAAATAATGGAGGCCTTTAAGTCTGCCGGTGAGTCATCGACCTTGCACTTGAAGAACACTTTTGATCTTGACCCTCTTCAGCATTATATCCTTTTCAGACATCTACCAAGTGGAGGTGGAGCGACAGGTGATATCCAACTTGGTACCTTCTGCTAGCTTCGACGTTGAAGTCGGTCAACTGTTTCTCCTCGAGGCCAAGCTCCCGAACGACGCGGTGCTCGTCGGGTCCAAAAGAACCGTGTTCTTTTCCACGACGACTAGTAAGCATTTATTTTCTTCATGCTGTTCGTTCGAGGTTGATAACGTAGCGAATCGGTTCCAGAGGGATCGACCTTGGTCAGAGTGCTGTCAGAGTGGATGCTGCGCGAGAAATCGTTGACCTTGACGAAGAACGCGTTGACAGAGCCGACCCAGTACAGCCTGGACGAAGAGAACAGGAGGAGGTTCCCGGCTAGCCCCGCCTACGACATCCTAATCACCGTCGTCAACCCTGATCCGGACAAGCTGAAGGTCGACTGGGACCTGCGCAAGATGTCCGAGGGTACGTTGAACATTTCCAAGAAATTCGTGCATCTCTGTATCCGCTTATCCTCCTTCTAGAATACGTCGAACCGTTTCTCCAGGAGATCCCAATCTCCAATTTCTCCGTAAAGTCCCAATGGCTGTACTTCCTGCCGTTGGAGGTCAGCCCTAAACGTGTGCCAGACAGCAGCCCCTGGGGCAGGCATTACGCCTTACCCGAGGACGTGCTGCCACAGCTGATCACGCCCCTGGAGAAGAAATTGGGTAGGTTTTGAACTGTCTTCTGAAACATTAGGGAATTGTTAGGGTAGAATTGCTGTTCCAGCCTCCCAGGTGAGCCTCCATCCGACCATCAATTTCGTCATCTATGTTGTCCCGTGTGACAGCGCTCCGTTGCACATTTACACTCGGGCGGGGCACCGGTCGAAAGACAACACCAACGTGGAGGCGTTCCTTTCGCCGAGGTAAGGAGACATGTGTGTTGCAACGGGGTTGCGGAGGCCTTGGTTAATTTTCTTATAGTGCTTTACAATTGCAGATGGGGTGGAGTGGTGCTAATCAATCCCTCACTGGAGTCCCTCTCTACCAACAAGACCGGCGAACCAGTGACAGTGGTGCCATCAGAGGCCTCGGTCGTTGGCACCTTCCTCGCTCAACTGAAGCTTCTTCTAGGCATCCCGGAACCGGTAATCGCAACACTTTAATTAGCCGCGATAACAGTATAAACGTGGGAAAGTTTCTGGAATTTTTTAAAGATCAATGTTGCTATTTTTTATTGGGATTTTATATTATCAGAAGGTTTTCTTTATACAGCATTGTCAGATCCTCGCCTGTTGGCTGATAACCCGATACACAGGCGTGTACGCTCGGTTGCCATCAACAGGCGTCTAACTTCGTCGTCCGAATTGTTCGAATACAATGACTGTGGCATTCTTTCTTACAGAAACCCATCCCAGGCGTGACCATCGTCTCTTCGGTGGGATTGAAGCTGAACAGCTGGGAGATCGACGCGTTGATGCGTGTACGCACAATAGAGCAGCTAACCTCAGCCAAGCTGACTCTACAGTCGCTAGCCCAGCTCCTGAAGGAGATTGGGAACATCGTGATCACCGACGTGGTTGGGGATAGGATAAAGACTGCCTTGCGTTTGGTAGAGTACTCTGCCGATCGACTAGCCAATGGGGACCTGGAGCAAGGCTTCCTAGCCAGCAAAAAGGCATTTGTGGCCGCCGAAGCTGCCTTCTCAGACCCTACGCTTCTAGCCTTGCTGTACTTCCCGGATGACCAGAAGTAAATTGAGTTTACTCATTTTTTTTTTAAGTGCATAATATCCGTCTAATCTTTGTCCGTTTAATTGTTCTAGGTACGCCGTGTACATTCCTCTGTTTCTACCTGCCATGATACCGGTGCTGCTCTCTTTGAAAAACATCTACAGGTACTACGTCACTGGAAAAACAAAGGCGTAGCGTTCCGATTCCGTTGGAATCGAGACTGCGGTGTTTTTAAAAAAACTGTACCGCGATAATGTGTTCGCAAGAAAAATAAGGGTGGACTAGAGAAAAGAAAAAAATATATTGAGCCAGTCGGTATTCCATCGTCGAGCGTAGTTGACATGACTTTTCTCCTCGACTGTACATCGACAACGCGCACGCACGTGCCCGGAATCCCAACTTTTTCTCTCGTTATTAATTCTTGTGCACGGATAATACGTTCACAATGTTCTCTTGCGTTACGCGTCACGGTGTACAACACCTTCAGTTAGCGCTGAATAAGATGTTTGTTCGTACAGGTACACGTATGGTTTCGTCTCACTGTACACACACACGCGAGCAAGCAGTCATAGTCGCATTCATTCATGCACGCACGCACGCACACAACAGAGGCGTACACAGACATACACATATTACACGGTCGCACGCGTATCATCATCATCATCCGAAAGTGTTTCCAGCACGCATACAGTTACATACATTTGTTTTACCAGATTTCAAATTATTTATCATTAGATCGTTAAAAACAACTAGTAATCTATTTACAATACATGTGTATCAATCCTCAACCAGTAGTAGTTACCAAAAAGGTTACAAAATTACCAAGTTCAATCGCTATAAAAAAATGTGTTCAATTACCGCGAGACGTGTTTCGCATTGAATTCCGAGGAAAAAGTCGAAACGCGTGACTTTTAGACAAACGATCGTGGATAGAGTGTTCATGGGACGAGTAAGTAAACGCTGTCTCTCTCTCTCTCTCTCACTCTCTCTCTGTACACTGTCGTCCAAAAGTTGCTGGCCGAGAACTACCGAACGCCGAAAGCGACTAGCGTGTTTTTGCAAGATATACAGTTTATCAAGCAATGAGACTTTACTAGGAAAACAATTTCGCTAATTTGTGAAATAAAAAAATCTGAGACCGCTTATTTTATTTGGCCCGGTAGCTCCAGCGCTGAACATCGGAATCAGGGGTCCCAAAAACGTCAGCTTCCGGTTCAAAAGGATTATAACTAGACTGCGAATTTCGTGCGTTTACGACAAAATTGTGGAGACATTCGAAGTTCCATTTTTTACGATTGATTTAGAAAATGTCTATTTCGTATAAAGAATCCGCAGACCATTTATAACATACTTTCGGCCGACAGTGTACGTGCGCGCGCGCGTGCTGAGTATATATCGCAACCAACCCCCTGTACCGTCACACACCAGCGACTGAGTAACAAAATCCGACACGCCCTCCATTCCGTTTTCCGGATCTCGATCGGTAGTTGAACGTTACTAAGTGTAAAAATAAATTAATCGATGAATCGCAAAGCTTACACGTACGACAAAGAAATAGAAAAAGAGTCGAAAATGAAAAAGGTAGTATTAGAAAAAGAGAGGAGAAGAAGAAAGGGTAGGAAAAGGGCGGTGAGAGGGGAGGATAGAGAGAAATAGTGGAGAGGGGAAAGTAGAGTAGAGAAGTCAACGAACGGTTTGAACTAGCTGTATCGCGTGTTGCAGAGCTTCTGCGATATTCTGAAAGACAGGTACACCTTCGCGCGTCGCGTAGTCCGACAGGTACATTCTTCCTCGGTTGTAGTCTTTTGTGGCTTGTTCGGTTAGCTGAATAAAAAGATCGATGTTCACAGAACGAGGAAGCGAAAAAAAATCATATACGTAACATTTTTTTTACTGAAGCGGCAATCTACTGTATGAAAGAAGGCTAGGCTGACGAAGTCTCACCTTTTCACCGGAAACTACACAACCTTCGGGAAGCGTCTGAACGCATAAAACCAGTTTAGCACGCAGTCCGATCAGATGAGCTGCCAGTGCCATTATAGTGATGCCGCGCGAGTGCTGCGGCACAACCAGCAATATTAGCCGTGAGTTCTTCATCTTTTGCAACTCCTGTGGCAACACCTTCACGTTGTACTCGTTCAGGCTCGGCCGGTGCAAACTGAGCCCCCTGGACCTGGAAGAAGAAACTTCCACGTAGACTCGCTGCGACGCTGTGTGGCTTTTTTTGCGAAAGCGATGAACGTGTTTAGAGGGTCTCGAATGCTCACTCGATGGAGGGTTTCGCAGCCGTCTCCAGCCAGAACTGGTCCTCGCCGATCACACCGACGTACAAGTCCCTCTTCTCCGTCTCCATTACGAGCGAGTTGGTCCAATCTAAACAGCGCCACCGGTCAAATCGTATGCGTTTCTTATGGAGACACCGTCACGCCACGCCTTATCGAGTAGCATAATTGAACTGGTGTCTAGAAGTACACTCCAAATTTACTGTGAGGACGGAGAAACAATTTTCAGTAGACTTCCTCTTATTCGGTCAACGCAATCATTTTTCTACATCAATAAGATTACCGGTTAAGAGGGAGTCTACTGTATTGTTTTGGCCCTTCTTCTACACACCAGTTCAATTAGTGTTGTGACCGCTCTCGCCACGTTTTCATGTGCACGCGTGTTACTAACGACCACTGGAAACTTTTGAGAATAGAAAATACCTAGAAAGCGGCTAAAAGGTTGCACGATAGCTCTGCGAAGAAATTTCGAGGCCTTCCTACATATTATACTCCAAACTGAAGATATCTCACTTTCACAAGAGACGCCATTGCTCTTCGTCCGCCACGCCGATTCCCTGGCAAGGGCGCAGAACTGTTCGAAATTTATCCGTAATTCCGTTGGGTCTTTCTTCACCGGAAACCCGTCGTCTATCAACCTCCTGTACGTTTCTAGAAACATATATGTGAATTTGAAGAGTGGCGAACACAACGGATAATGTTCGGTCGCGAGGGTCCTACGACATTGCTGTTAAAAAAATCAAAGTAAGAATCTATTACCCGACTTATTTACCACATTCAGCAGATCCGAGACGGACACGTTCGACTGTAACGCCAGCCAAGCCTGCAATCGAAGAAAGATATTAATTAGCAACGATGTAATTTAAGTAGAACAACATTAGCAATGCGAAACTTACTTCAGCTAAATTAATGCTACCGGTGTCGTTAACGTCCATGGACTTGAAAATGTCTCTGAGCGTACTGCGATAGAGAAGATCGGTTAAATTAGCAACAATGTTCGACTGCCTCTGGCCGAAAGTGTAGACTACACTTTTTGCCAGGGGCGTACCAAGCTGTGTGGACTGTAGATAGAAGAGAGCCTTACACGGAGTCCGTTCCATTCTGCGTGAGCGAAATCCTGACTGGTCTAATGCCATCTTCGGAATGCAGATCTTGTACTTTCATCTCCTCGCGCAGAACCTACGGGCATGAACAGTATTTAAACCAACGTCGGCCGTCGCAATTTAACGCGAAAGACAGGTAACAAATACGTTTACTCGATTATGTTTATTCCCCGTCGTTTCAGGATTACCTTGGACGTACAATTAAGGGCGACCGACACGCTCTCGAATATCGGTATCCTCTGCCTCTCCATGAGGTACTGTAGTACCAACAGACCGTTCATCAAGTCGTAATATTCCCTAAAGAAGGCGTGTGTTTGTCGGTACTCTTTTTCTGATTTGTTTATTTCTGTTTCGTCATGCATCAGATAGTTTTCGGACAACGAGAGATCAGAACGTTGGTCTGATTACTTACTGAATGGACACCGGCTCACCGAGGATCGTCTGATCCTGCCGGTACGGGTAGATCACCAAGATCAAGGACTCCCGACGCGTAGCTGCCAATTGCGCTGCTTCGATGATGCCCGCGCTGTTGCGGGTCTGATTATCTATCACGAACAGTAATACTTTCGCCGTCTGTTTCGCCTCGTACTCTTGAGCTATCAGTTCTGGCCCCCATTGCGACACTTGCTGAAATCCCACAAACCATCAGCCACAATGTTACAAAATCGTAATTAAATAAAATAACCCACATAAAATTAAAGTAAATACGTACGGGGTTGTAGTAAGTGATGCCGAGGCTCTGCAGAGTCGGTATCGCTATTTCTGATCTCCATGTAGTTGGATTACAAGATCCACCCAGAAATACCTCATATGCCATTCTCTCTGCAAGCCGGACAATAAAATCAGAATTCGGATAAATTAGTTAAATCGAGTGAGTACCCACAGACCCCAGCGACAGTAAAAACTAAAATTATGCACGTAACGTGAAATAGAGGACTTACTGGAGCCGTTTGTCCTGTTATTATCTTTCCCATCACAGTTTAACGGACGAGAGGCGCTCATAGGAACGGTTGTTCTGAAACGAGAAGAATTACTCAAGATTCGTCTCGAGGATACTTTTCTATGGTATTATCATACTCAAACCGTGTATCTCAATCATTCGTTTCGGATTGCAAGAGGATTCGATACACTGTTTCGTGCTAGATATCGGTCGTTAGACGTGTACTTTCTCACTCGAGTGTGGTAACTAAATTGAACCGTGAACGAATCCGATTGCAAATCGCCGGACATACTTCCAAATATCAAATCCTTTTGCAACAAGGAAAAGCACGCTACGCTGCATCGTCGGCAGAGTGTTTTTCTCGGCTGCGATTTATTATAACCAGGCATTTGTTGCTTCGAACCTACAACACAGTTTTTACCTTCCTTTGTCACATGTGCGGGTGATTCGGGGAGAAAAATAGTTATAGCTTTGGTGTAACGCTACTGTGTTTGCTTACCCTTCCTTGCACAAGCGTGCCAGTACAATGATAAACATGTAAAATCCTTGGTGCATCATATAAAGATCAAAACCGACTGGGATGCGATCTATGGCTGTCAGGCATTCTTTGGAGGATCGTGTCCAGTTTGCAAGCAACAGCATTACGTGCACCTTTTACCCCTGAAACATGTTCACAGTCAGACTAGGTTCAAAGACTTCTTAAAGACTCCATCGTTGGAGGATCTCTATTAAGACTCACATAGAATTTGTTGACGCTGGTTGATGCGAAGTTCCATGTGTATGCAATGAAGCCTCATTGTTCAGAGAGCGTAGAGTAAGCTTGTTCTCATCCAACGTGTGCGTCCTCAATTGTCCAGTGGAGGACAACCCTCAATTTTCCTAAACACATAAACACAATATTATTAACAATTTTTTATGATTTTGTGACGATGGGATTTTTGAGTTTCGAAATTGTGAATAAATTCATTCTGACACATTCTTTCAACCGATTGTAAATCGTAAACTCTGACGAATTTCGTGAATTTCAAAAGGAAAATAATTTCCAATGAAATTCAATAGAAGTAATTAAAATCGCAGAGACATCTATACCTATCGAGCTGTTTTCAAACGCGAGTATCCTTATCAGTATAGATCGCGAAATAGGTTAAAGTGAAAACTTGTCAACCAAACAGTTCTCGATACTGCCGAACGTAAACAGATAAATTGCTCAAGGTGCGATGTGGGTGAACGAACATAATTCAAACGATAGGCGTAGTGTATATTCCTGAAAATGGTCATAAACGGTTAGGGAACTTGTCCGTGAAGCGTCCGAAACAGTGTAACCAAATTCGAACTTATTCGTAAGACACAATGTGTACATCGAACGGAGTAGGGGACCAAAAAAAGTTTGAAAAATTCCGTGTCTTGGCGTGTGTACCTCATCAGTTGTTTGATTATCAAAGTCGCTAACTTAGACACAGTCTGAGTTTTAGTACCTAACCAAGTATTTCGACAGAACAAGTATGAAAGCAGTGGGGGTCAGTCGATTTTCCCGCTACACCTACAGAAACGATGGAGCGTAAAGTCTTCAGGAGTGTCTGGGAGCTGAAAACGCTGCGGATCGATCGACTAACAGCAACCTTGGGTAACGTGAAAAGAGAGAAGGAGCCCAAGACCGTTCGCTTCCCACTGAAAAACAGGAATTACCATCGCCTCGACAATAGGAAAACAGAGAACTCGACACATATCGAAGCCTAACCTTTCCATTACGCCGATCGAACCAACATTATCTCAGTGGGACAACGATAAACATCCTTTCCATACGATCAAAATCCCGAAAAAGTTTCCAAGAGAAGAAAGGCCTCATATTCGTGTCGCACAAATGAACGAACGGCACACAGTGCGTCGGTGCGAGAACACGATGTCGGGTATGTCTGTCAGACACACTAACCTTGACGATAGTTCGGTGCTGCATGCCCACGCATGAAGAACATATGTGGCGAGGCCCGAGTAGGAAACCGTGGAATCCGGCTGCATTTGACACGGGCCGTCAATGTTTGATCTATCAGTTGCCGAGTCAGAGGTACACGGTCTCTTTGGAAAAATGTGCGTCGAGTACTCCGTCGGTGCACTCCCGCTATTGCTCATACTTATTTATACACACCGTTATATTTAAAATGTAAGAGCGCGTCGTCGGTCGGTCGGTCGGAGGGGCCACTGTCGCGGGTTTTTAACACTGTCCTTGCGGTAATGAACAGGACACGATCGTGGAAAATGATAAGCAACAATCCTGGGAGGACCATCTCACGAAAAATAGATGGTGGGTGTACGAGGTCGGTGTACCCGACGGCGGGTACCCTCGGGAATCGGGTAAACCCGCTACCGATCGAACCACAGAAATCAGAGCGCTGTTGTATGCCACTGTTGAACGTCGCGCTTCATGTTCCTCTCTTTCTCTCTCTTTCTCTTTCTCTTTCTCTCACTCACTCACTCTCTTTTTAGTATGTATACCTTAGAAGCGTTGGCCACCACTGCCCTCTCTCGCTCTATCTCTTTCTCTCTGTCTCTCTATCTTGCTCCTCTTCCCAGACGCTAATTTTTTATTGATCCCTCGCGGTGGGTCGATCCCCGACAGAGTTCATGTTTAGGAGCGAGCTTCAGCGACAACACCTCGACGAGAAACGACATGCCCGAAAACACACAGGACGTGTTGTGTTGCGGTGTGTTGGTTTTCTCTGTGTGTTCCTTCCTCGCGCAGCCGCGGCGGCACCGTGATTCTCTCGGCTCTGTTCCCTGTTTGCTTGCTTGCTTGCTTGCTTGCTTCTTGATACGCCACTCTCTCTTTCCCTCCGGTTCTCTGTCACTTCCCGCCACACCGATCCGCACGCGTCTAAAGCCTGCTACTTTAGAACGCGCTCGCACCGACTCGAGACCAGACCCGACGGGAATGACGTAAACCTCCAACAATGAAGCGTGATGTCACACACGCGGTGAAGTTCGCGGCAACGGAGGTTTCCTCACGCTCTCCGTCGGCGACGACGACGACGACGACGACGGCCACGACGGCCACGAACGGACCTCGTCATCCCGCTCTCTATCGTGCATCATTTTATATCAGCATCCAATCGGTTTTCCGAATGAGACTGAAAAAAACCATGGTATCTGCACGCGTCGGGCTCGCTCGAGACAGATAAGTACGTCGCGTCGTTGTCCAAGGAGTTTCAGACGGGGAATTGTACGAACACGAGCGCGAGTCCTACCATATTTTCGAAGCGAGTCTAATTCGCCAGATAACGGTGGCGCAATACATCCGACAGGTAAAAGTGACGTACCCGTCCGATTAGCAAGTAATTTATACACTGTCGTTGTTCTTCCGTGCTTCCCCACGCGGATTCCTTCTCGCTTTCTCTTATCGGGAATCTGTTGTCATCCTGCCGAGTTTATCGGCTGCTTGGTCATCCAGGGCTGATTCTGACGTGATGTTGCCCTTTTTAAACGATCGCGAAATCATTTTTACGATATTCGAATAGTCACGGTCGGTATCGGAACATTCGTGGAATACAATTTGCATTGCATAGTCGCGACCTTGTTCCTTGGGCAATCACTCGCTATTTTTAAGTTTCTAGCCTGTTATCGCGATTATGGAATGATGCTATCTTTTAGTGCATTCCTTTAGGTTGTGCGTTAGCCTTTGAATGCTCGATGATCGTAGTGGGGATGGTTTGAAAAATAATTTCTTTGACGAGTGTTTCGGCTTCTGTGCCCTGGAGATACAAATGGTTTCTATTTTCGAATTTTTCAGCATGCTGTCGCTGTTATTATTGAATTATAGTACTTGTACCGTGAAGAGCATTCTTCCAGCTTTAATTTGAGCTAATAAAGATGGTGGAATTTTCACGGAAAAGTTTACAATATTGATTTTCATTGCTCGCGATTGAACCTTGCCGTTTTCCTCGTAAGGTTCTGTGCTAATTCCGGCACGAATCTTCTGCTCGCTTAAAATGTTCGGACAGCGCCATTTCGCGTAGCGGCAAAACGCTCAAACTGTTAGCCAAATGTCAATGATAAGGCAGAGTTAGGAAACTGTCGGTAACAAACAGCGCCATCTAGCAGAAAATGTCGATACTAATCGGTCGGTAATTTTGTCTAACAGTTTGAGCGTTTTGCCGCTACGTGGTTTGGCGCTGTACGGACATTTTACGGGAGCAGATGATTCTTGCCGGAATTTGTATGGCATCTTACGAGAAAAACGGCAAGAATCATTTACGTTTGTTAGAAAACAATATTTCAAAGTTTACCGTAGAGATTTTTCAATGTAAGTTAGCTCAAAATAAAGCTGAAAGATCGCACTTTACGATAGATGTAATTAGATTTTTAGGAAAATTCAATATCATGTTGGGAAATTGATAAATCTCGATCGATGTCTCGGAGCGAATGATTAGACATCAGCGGTCATTTTGAATCAATTTTAAAATATATTTCCATGGGAATTTTCAAACATAAAATAGCTGAAATTAAAATAGCACGTCAATCTTATTGCACACGTTTATTAAAAATATTCAAAATAGTACCTATGTATTTACAACAATTTCTAAATAAACATTTGAGAATATGAACGCGCGTGGCCGACACTGCCACAGTCATCGTTCTTAATGACATTTCAATGCTGGGAGGTTCACCGTACGACTTAAATTAATCGAAACAGCGTCGAGTATAATCAACCAGCACGAGGGTCGAGTGGGGAAAAAAAAGCGTGCACCGTATCTTTGCAGCTTTTAAATATTTATACGAGGCAGAGTCACGTAAGGGACGCGATGAGAAATGCATGGTGCACGGAGTGCAACAGCCTACCACCATGTTGCAGCTCCTGTTCATCCCCCGGTGCCAGATTACTGTCTTTCCAACGCTTTATTTTTCCCAACGCTGGCCCCCTAACTTATTCAACCGGCTTTCTTAACTTTCGTTTGTTAACTACACGCTACGATACGCAGACTATCTTTCGCGGACTAGAAATAGTTCACTGGAACAGTGCCTCTCAAACCGTGACCCGGAAACTGACCGATAAAAATTTGTAAAATTTAAAATCGGTTATTCTTCGTCGCGGAAGAAATGAATTCGGGAAAAATAAATTAATAATCTTGAAGATAAGTTTCGCAGAATCGCGTTTGAGAAACACTGCTACCGAATGCAACGACACAGAAAATGGCGACGAGTCTCTCTTGCAAGCCCCAAGTTCTTTTTCTGTTTCTCCTCTTTTTCCGTCTCTTCTTGGTCGAGGAACTTCAGTGGTCGAATTATATTTTTTCTTGGAATGCTATGATGCTCCAGACGGTGTTAGCCATAAGCGCAGTAGGCTCCCAGGTGGTAGTAACTGCCACGAGCTGGGGAAACATAGTGGTTCGAATTTACAACCCTTCTGTTCCGAAAAAGAAATATCTTCCGAAAGGATGTTCAGTAGGAAAGTGGAATTTTTTTGAGAGAGAAAGAGAAAAAAGTGAAATGAAGAAATAGATTGAAACTCACCACACAGTCCAGCGTATCGATTCGAATAAGACATCCCGTAGCTGCCGCAAGCAGGCGGTCCCGATTGGTACGGTTGATAGCCGAGCACGTTGCCACTGCACAACAATGAAAACATAACCCCTAAGCCGTGCTGCGAGATGATTTATCTCGAATCGAAAACGTCGCGGCGCGTTAGAACTTCTCGACGGTGAAAATACCCGTAAATCACCGGGAAAATCCCGTGCCGGTTAACTTCCTGCTCTCGCTTCCGGTTCTCCGGCGTCTTGAGAGAAACTGTTCCATTTTTGTTTGCCAACTAGCCATACCGAACGTATTTTTCATGTCGTTCTACCATTCGAAAAATTACCCTCTCGCATTTTATCAAAATGTTTCTCGCTAGCGAATAATATCAAATATTTATCCCACAAATTATTGCAAAACTGTAAGTGTATAATAGTTTTTAAAAATTTTAATCATAATCCAAAGACTAGCCCGCGATAACACGGTCCGATAATTTTTATTGGAATTGTTGTCTAAAAGAAAATTGTCTGGCTTCTTTGTATCGGTTATTTCGACTTCTTTCTCGGTCACGTTGGATAAAAATTGGGAATAAATATTCCCGGTGGAGGGCCGAGACTTTTTCTGGCTGGCGAGGGGCTGGAGAGGAAATGGCGGCAGCCTGCAGACGACGACGACTACGACGACGCGTTCAATTTGTCGACAGTAATAAGCTACCGATTGACAGGAAATACTCGAGGAACGGGGAAAATTTATGGAAGCTTCGGCCGGATTCAATGCACGTTGCATTCCGTTTTCTTTTTCCGCGGTTGCTGGGAACACGTCGAAAAGTTGAAATATCGCGCCGCAGATTTCCCTCATTTTCCCCTCTTTTGCCAGCCCCGGCTTTCCTCCCCCTTCTCATCATATTGTTGAGTATTTTCCACGAATGCTTTAGAAAAATCTCGTGCTATCTAAATGCAAATCCTTGTTCGTATTTTTGAAAAATGTATGACAATGGAAAATTCGAAAGATAAAACCACCCTTTGCTGAAGAATAGATTTTTAAAAATGTAATTTAAAGTGGAAAGTAGTTGGAAATATTTTAAGTTCGTAATTTCATCATCTAGAATAATTTTTGAAACTTTTACAGTACTGAAAAAAAAAAACGGAAACATGAGAGACTCACCTAGGGCCGTAGTTGCAGACGTAATTCTTCGTGTACCCGCGCGCAGGGTCGTAGTAAAACGAGTACCCGCAGCCCAGGAGGAACGTGTCGCCCCAGACGAGCTGCAACCAGTTTAAACTCGATTTCAAATTTGATTCGCTTCGCGAAGAAAGTATTTTTTCGACAATTTAACGGTCGTTCACCTGAGTATAGTGGCCGGTTGCCTCGCTGTAGCCGGTACGATAATGTTGCACCTCTTTGAACCAGTCGTAAATCCGTTGACGCCAGTCTGGCTGGTCGTCGTACGGCCCTGGGGGCCTTGTGGTCCACATTCTTGCGATATTCTGGCCCACCGCGAACCTCTCTGTTGTTAATCAATAATAAACACAACTTTCAATTTAACAGATCCTGAGAAAAATCATGAAAATATTTTCAAGAGTGTTTTATGAAACACCCTGTATACAATAAATTCGTGGGGTGGTTGGAAATGTTACTCACGGACGTTTCGTAAATTGTCATGGTTCTCCGCGCACCGATCTGCCCATCTCTGAGCTACGGCTGCCAATTCGTCATCCCAGACCTGAAAAACAGCCCTATTTTCAAAAATGTCCGAACAACCCGCCGAAAAATTTTAATTCCACACGTACAATTCCAATCGAAAAAATTTCCTTGCTTCAAAAATCCGTAAAATATTTTCTCTCAATTTTTTCTCATTAAACCATCCCCTTCGTATCCTCATCGCCGACGCGATGGTCATTCTAGACGACAAACCGGGCTCGGAATAAAATTTACGAGGCTGAATTGTTGCGTGAATTTTCACGGCCAATTTAAAAGCACAGTTAAGATTTACTACGATGATTAGGCGAGGGGTTGCTCACCATTTCTCTCATGTTCGCAGCCCCCGGCTGTCCGTGGATCTGTCCCAGAGCCACCAGCTGTCTCAGCCGGTTATGCTCGTCCAGAATAGCCTGCTTCTCCTCGCAAGATAAGCCGCCGGATCCTGGAAACGGTTCGCCATGAAAAATGTCGCTGGATATTTCACGAAAATTTTCTACATTTGTCCGCGGGACGGGGGTTGACGGGGGTCGAAGCGTTCCGATAATTCAATTGCGATTGCCTCGGAGTTCAAGAAAGTATTTCCCAAGCTACTCCTGATCGGGGCTCATGAATTTCCAACCCCCGAACCCTGTTTCCCACCCCCGTACTTTAACGTCGCGTCGAATAAATTAAATTGCATAAAAATAAAAATTATTTTATTCCTGAGGAGGTCGATGAAATTTATTTCGGCGGTGCTGGGAGGTCAGTTTTAGAGGAGGTTCGATGATTGGGTTGGGGTTGGAAGTTCAGGAAAGTAAAGTTCCAGAAAGTGAAAGTCATTCAAGATTGAAGAAACTACATTCCCTTTCGTCGTAAAGTATTAATGCAGTACATGAAGGGTAGAGGGATAAAAATAGGGGTGATTTTAGCAATTTCGTCGCCTTTTTTTCTTGTTAACAGTGAGAATAAAATCGGCGTAACGTAAACACACCTCAACCGGGACGGCCAATGGGTTGCCCCTCTACAACGTCGCTCTTGCCATATATTTAAATGGATCGCGGACTCCGCTTGCATTTCTCCGCGGTCCGACATGCCTTCCGGTGGCTCTGAGTAGCAATTTCGACGCCTAGATCAAATTAAAATAATTCCCGATGAAGTCTGAATATCTGAATCGAAAGATTCGTAGAAGGTAGGCGGATTCGATTATGGAAACGCCCACCCACGCCCCCCACTCTATCGGACTCGCAAAGAAAACAGCGTGAAGCGAGACGAGTTGCTTTATTATGCAGCCGGATAGTCAGATAATTCGCGACGGAGGTAAATCGAATGTCCACCGTTGGTCCTCGTGGAAAGTCTATCCTTCGCCACCCCATTTTCTCACCCCCGTTTTTCCCAACCCTCCCGTTGCTCGTTCTTCGTCAGTCTTTCATCCGTTTTCCCGAGCCGCTAGATTGCCCAACTCGCCGGAAAACTTTTCACGGAATCTGCTCTAACGACGTTCCCTCTGTCTTTCCGGGGGTGCGAGAAGGGGGATGAACGGGGAGGGGAAACTTTAGTTCCACCGTATTCTTTCCCCTTAATAACTTTTAGTTCCTCCCGACGAAAACGAGGTTCCGGCTGTTCGCCTCTACATCCAACCCCTTCTATCCTCCACCCCCTACAATCTTATGCAAATTTCCACACTGTCGCAGCACTGGATCGGCAATCGAGTTTCCTTTCTTACCAACCGGCCGCCTTTGTTTCCGCGATTTATGCGAGCCAGAATCGTCCGATAATAATTTTATCGTATTTAATAATACAGGCTGATCCGAACAGACCGGTTTTTTCAATTCGAGTTTATTCAGAAATATTATTAGAGAGCCTTGCAAATATTGAAGGAATGTATTTAACATAATGCGCAACGAATAAAAGAATTCCTCTTAGAAGTTGCCGTTAAAGAAATGATCATCGAGGATAGAAATAGTCGAAACAAACATCGAGACGAAAAATAGAAGAAATTCTCGATAAGCCGTAATTTAGCAGATGGTCCAACGAGGAAGTGAAAAATATGGAAACTGTCGGGAACCGGAATGTTTTGGGTCCGCGAGACCGTTTGAATGTAAAACGAGTCGGAGAAATCGGTCGCTGCCGAGCACGCGGGCCCGCCGTGTCTAAATTTGAAGCTAATTATACAACCGGGCAATTAAAAATAGCGCGGTAACTGTAAAACGGGGACACGTGGCCGACCCGGGCTGATACTTTCCAAGATAATATTTTTATTCGACGAGGAAATAGTCTTTAACTTCGGACAGACTCGACTAACAGGTCGAAAAAAATCCATTAACCTTTCATTTTACAAAACCGATAGTTGTATTTTCGCGTACGCACCGGTACGAAATTAGAATTTTAATTGTTACGACGGGGTAATTATTTAAATTTTGTAGCAAACAAGAAATCGAAAGAAACGCAAGAAAAAATTATGAGATAATAGTAAACTATCTTGCGTTCTAAAATTGAAATATGATGAAAAAACTGAAGGTGAACAATTCGGGACCGACGAGACTCGGTATAATAACTCGGCAATGAAAGGTCACGTTGAAGCGACAAAAATCTTATTTTCATCTTTTAGAAAAATAGCTCTGCTCTATTCCAGTCTCCCCGGTTAAGTGAGCGAGACAGTTTGCAAGATGGATGACCGACTGAATCGCGCGATTAAGAGAGAAAAAAATAGATTGAGCGAAAGAAAAGAGAGAGTGAGAAACAGCCTAGAAAAAAAAATAGTCGAAACGGAGGGACAGGTTTATTGCTCCGGTTTTCGTTCGACTACTTCTCTGGGCCGCGCTCATGAATAATTCAGCTCGTACATTATTTACGGGGAGAAAATTGGAATCTATTACATTTCGATAGGACGCCGGGGAGGATCGATTCGATTCTAAAAATAGCTGGGGACGGATGGATGCGCGACCACCGAGCTCGATTAGATCAGCAAATTAAAACCGGCCGGTTTGTTTAATCACGGGAAATCCGTGTCCCGAACAAGACATAGCAGAATTACAATTACCCGATTCGAATTTCCCGCGCGTACGGGAAACCTTGCACTCGCGCTACTCTTTGAATTCTTCCTCGTCTTTGAATAATTTTATCTGCGTTCAAACATTCATAATATAACAAAAAAATATACCATTGTATTCGGTAGAGTCCACGGAATCGTTCTGCGTAAAAATTATTAACATATCATTCGTAGTTTGGTGAAGAAAAATCATTGAAGTCCCAGTTCTCTTAAAAGTTCGATTTTGTCTTAAAAATTGATTTTCTCGAGGATCAAAACCGATAGAAGAAAATGGTTTGGTGCACTGTGATCAGCACACCGAAATCTATGGGAGGAGTTAGTGGTTATCGGATAGCAAAATTGGTGTTGTCATGGGAAGACCTCAATTTCGCGACAAACAGCAAATCGTTGCAATAGGAGGATAGGCGACCATTAGTCGGCCTCGAGCAAATTAAATGAATGAGAGAGAACTGAAATAGTGGCGAGGAGGAAGAGGGGAAGGTGCGCGTGTCCCTTTGGTTTCTTTTTGCACAGGAAATGAGCAGGGCTTGGCCGGCGACGTAACGATTCGAGCCGACACCTGCTAACTCCATTCTGTGTCTCGTGGCCCCGCGATTAAATGGATTTCGTGGGAACGCCGCTTGTTAAATAAATAGTGGTCGGCGTGTTCAAACTTTCCCGGTCAATTTCCATTGCTGCTGGTCTAATGCACCGGCCGAA
The DNA here is from genome assembly GCA_028455805.1 of Lasioglossum figueresi. NCBI lineage: Eukaryota > Metazoa > Arthropoda > Insecta > Hymenoptera > Halictidae > Lasioglossum > Lasioglossum figueresi. The sequence goes on from CM052204.1 coordinate 3,786,437, forward strand.
AACCGATAGCCCTGCGCGATCGTTTACATAGACCAGAAAGTCGCGGTCGACGCTACCCGAAAATAAATTAGAAATCTTCGTTCTCCGCCGTTCGATCTCTCATTGTGTCCCGCGTTGGCCAAATCGCCATTTTACATCCGATAGAAACCAATCTACCAACCCTTACTATTTTCCACCCCTGTATTTTAGCGATGGATAATTTATATAATTCTTTCCGTGGCGAAAATTATTTTATTCCCCGAGGGCGTCGGTGGAATTTCTGTTTTTAAACTCGGTGGGGTTTCGTGGTGTTGCGGGATGAGTTTTAGGGGTGGTTCGATGATCCTGTGGGGACATGAAGCTCAGACAAGTTCCGGAGGATGAAAGTTGGCTAAGATTGACGAAACTTGATCCCCCTTTGTTCCGGACTCGATATAGTACTTGAGGGGTTGGAAGCAAGTACAGGGATGGTTTCTGTATCCTCGTTGCAATAAAATTGCAGTCAACAATATAAAATTCTTTATGAATTCAAGTAGAATTCTAGTTTGTAATTATCTTAATATTATATTTCAGAAATTTCTTTCTGTTACGGACAATCTGAAAATAAATTGAAAATCTGGTAGTAATTATGTTTGACAGGATCTTTCATTGTCCGTCTCTCGGCGAGAAAATTTCGCTGCCCGTCGGGGCAGAACAATGGCCACCGGAAGCGGGCGTCGCTCGATAAATTCGACGAATTGATTAGTTCAGGTAAACACGCCGGTATCTCTCCCCCTTCCGCCCACTTCACTGTTCTTTCCCCCGTTGCTTTTCAATTTTATCCCTCCGTTGTCTCGGCGCAATAAATAAATCGATGAGAAAATAAATTGTTTATTGCTTCCTCCTAGTCGCCTCCCGATAGAATTATTATTTGTTCTTGAAAAAAAAGTTGAAAATAATAATAATGCATACATTTCCGCAGATCGAAGTTCGATTGCATGTCGAAGTGAGTGATTATGGGAGCAGAAGGAGATTTAACAAAAATGAAGGTTACGAGAATGGCTGTCAAGTCAAACAGATAATGCATGGCCCTACGCTGTTCGAATAATGAGGCACGTCAAACACGAGCTTATGTCCAGTCACGTTCTTATCCGCAAAGATTATTCAAATGGTTTCGCGAACAGATGAATCATCCGTGTCAGGAGACGATGCGGTCTCTGGTACTGTGGTTTCCGGCGCGAATTTTTCGCGGGACATTTAAATACAATTATGAACACTGCTCCAACGAGCCTTCGATTAAAATTTTATAAATTACGCGAACACTACTTAGCGGTATAAAGAGCAACTAAAGACAATTTGTTAAACATTTTTATATATAGAAATGTAACTTATTTTATCAACTTTTATTAGCTTCATTGATTAAAATTGCTGAACGTTCCCCCATCATTCTGAAGCTGCTCCAGGGGGTGAAAAGTGTCCATTAGAGTCGAAAACCGTAAAATACTCACTGAGGATGGTTTTTCCAACGCAGGATGGCCAAGTATTGCCAGCCAGAGCCATCGAGACGATCATGAACGTCACCATAATCGGGATCGCGTACCCTCCAGGCGCCATTTTCCCGATATAAATCGATTCCAGGCTGCCCTTTGGATCTCGATCGAGCAACTTAAACACCGAACTACGCTGGATCCGACCGGAGAGATCAAGAGACGGTGTATCGGGTCGATCGACAGATAAAAATGTCGATTTTACGAGCCAGCCTCGGAAATGAACCGCGCGAGAGAACCGGTCCCACTAAACAGCTGTCCCGGTGAGCACTTCGCCGCTTTATATTCACCTGACCAGGTGTAATTGTGCGTGTCGACATGGTGGGGACCGCTCAACGTGGGTCAGGGTGATCGTCGCCCGGGACCCAAGGTCAAGGGACGGTTGCTAATCTCGCCGAGGCAGTTAACAGAGCATTGCTGATAGTGGACTTAATGGTCCACCTATCTCGACTCTCTGCCTGTAGGAATTTTTTTTACAGAAAAGTATTGAATATTATAATTTCAAACTTTACATGGCTGTTAAGTAACACTCGAAAAGTATACTCGATTTTTTTCAAGTCACTGTGATCGTTTCCTGCAGAGTGGCAAAGTGATTAACACTGTCCCAGAGATAATTCACGATTATTTTAATATCGTTGCTGTAAGTTTGGCAGGAGCGGTTATTGTCGTTTAAAAAAATTCGAGTATATTCTTTGAATGTCGGTTCACAAGTCTGCCAAGTTAGGAATTTCAATACCGAGTCGGTCCCTTTCGAAAAATTCCCAAAGATGTCTCACAATCGGAGGCTCAAACTGAGGAGACCACTTAATCGTTAACGAGGCTCTTCGTTGAGATTCCAACCGTTTGATAGTCTTGGGTCCCGTTTGATAAAGTGAATTCTGAGTTAACAGACGTGCCAGAAGTCTATTTTATATGACACTTACCTTGCGAGAATGAATCTTGTGCTTTTAGACGAGATGTGTCTGGACTGGTCTGGATGTTGCATGGAATTCAATGCACTGGAGCCTTAATTTAGGTCAAGTTAACGACCATAAACTTGGTCTAGACCAGTGCTGGTATCTTATGGGACCTGGCCAGGGACTTTATGAGCCTATTGACGAAGTTGGACTTCGCCAAACTTAGCCGAACTCAGATCCTCTTCGAAAATAGGGTTAGAACGTAGGTCTTCGTGAAACTTCGATTAATAGCTGTGTGTTTCAGTTGTCAAAAATTGTCCCGAGGTCACTGCCAAGTTCAGACACGATCAATGCGATACTAACTAGCAACTTAAATTCATCGCAACTCTGAATAAGATTCTTGAACAAGATGTCCCCAAGTGAAGCCGATGGCTACAAGCCAGCCTCTCCCAGCTTCCCCCATAACTGCCACCCTGAAATAGTTCGAGGTCCTCAACTTTGAAGACCTTCGTAGACCTTGAAGAGCCAGTTCCTCGGCTATCTAGTCCCCAACGATCTCGCTGCTCGGTATGTCGTCTCGCAGCTGAAGATTAAGACCCATAGTTCTTCGACATGACTCATGGACCGGTCAAGGTCCAGGCTACCGGGACTCAGGGTCAGGTGAATTTATCGGTCACGCGAGCAGCAGGTGCGCTTCTCAGTGATCTACCGCACAGAGAATCACAGAATGCTGCGGAGATTTCTAACGGGATGCTGAAGTTTGAAACATTTCGACACGCGAAACTGCGAAATCTTGCACAGCGACTTGAACCGTCTATTTTAGGGAAATTGTGCATCATACACTGAGTCATCCTCAGCTATAGTAGCCGGCCGCATCTTACCTCTCGCGAAGTTCAAGGCCGAAAGACTCGCGGCGGAGGCGCGTTTCGATAATTAATGCGGCCCGTCGCGAGATTAACGAGCATTCCCGGCGACGCGGGCTCGAATATATAAATCCGGGCGGAACTTTTCGAGCTTCTGGCCCCTAATGAGCGGATATTAATTAGTCCAGGCGGGGTAATCGCGGAGTGGTGGAGGGGGAGGACGGTTTACACGAGGATCGTTGGAGATCATCTCGAGATCATCATCGTTATTTTGAAGAAGCTGCTCCGAAAGGGAAACGCCCAGCCTGGTTCGCCTAAGTGCTCTCACTGCTTCGGATTAGGCTGTCAACACGATGGCTGTGACGGACAGAGAATTTTTACGTTACAAAAATATAAATCTTGTGCGAGGACAGAAAGGACGAGTCGCATGAATATGTTAATTAATGGACCATTGGCGGTGTGCTATTGTAATAAATTGCTAATGGGTTCATAAACATAATATTGTTTACAGTTCCGAGAAGGAAATCTGTGTGTGCGGGCAATCTGCATTTAAAGATCGGATAGAAAGTAAACGTCGTTCGACGATCTGCTGGTCGTTGATTATGCATCCGGTTTTTTCGAAAACGGACGCGATCGTTATCGACCGGTTGCGATAGATTGAAACACAGCAGACAGCCAGGCTCCGTCCGTGTCGACGACCGGTTTTTGCCGATCCCACACGAATTAATTATCGAGTCGCCCGAGACGCTCCGGGACCGAGAAACTTTTTACAGTTCGAGGTGATTTTCGACTGGCTCGTTTTACGGCCTTTTCGGGGAATTTTTGCTCGCTCGTGCCGCGTCCTCGCTTCAGCAAAATTGCTCTTCGCTATATATTTATGAGCCTTCATAAATTAATTATAACAAGATGCAATCTGAACTTTACTGAAGTTTCAAGAAGCTTGTATTTATTAATGCGGCGAGTTCGATTGATATAAATGTCAGTAATATCATCCATTTCATCGATGAAAACGAAACAATGCGGTGAAGGAGTGATTGGCAGGTGTGTACGGGGGGATCGAAGGGATTAAAGCGAAGGGATCGTCGAAGTTTTGCGAAATATAAATTCCACGGTTAAAAGTCCGACAGCCGAGGCTTTGTTAAGCCGACGCACCGAATGATTTATCTCGTTCCAAGCATTTATCGTTTCGCCTGGAGAAGCTTGCTGGCGGATGCACACGTTGCACCGCGCGCGTGCTGCACTTTGAAATGCAAATTTACGCTTCCCGCGGCAGCCGAGGAAGTTTTCGACGTGAGAACGTGCCCCGCGTTTCCCTTTCGAATTATTCTTCGCTACCGCCATTTTGGCACAGGCCGTGTTGAAACTTTAGCCGGTAGTCAATTCAAATTTCCCGCCGCGCCGTTTCGCCCGAATTTCATTTACAGAGACCAGAACAGTTTTTTTTTTCTCGGTTTATATTATGCACGTGTTCTTCCAAATGTTACGTGGAATTTTGAATCATCGACGATGTTCGTTATACTCTTTGTCTCCGGCACGGATAATGAACACTTGGCTAACGTAATCGCCGCCATTAAAGTCTCGGAATGTTCCGCGAAAAGTCACGCACCTCGAGATTTCTATGAACTGACAAATCGTTCTAGCGATGATTCGCTTCTGACGTTTGTACTCGATCGATAGAACAAAAGTGAACGAATAGTTTAGTACTAATTATATCGATTTTTTTAATTGTTTTAACTTGATAATTATTAAAATTGCTGGAGGTCCATTATCGGCCGCCACGTTGCTTAAAATCGTCAAGCTCCGTCCCAATAAATGCATTAATTCTTATTTATTTACTGGCGACTGTTTAATTCATTAGATTGTATTATTTTTCGATTCAGCATTTCCTCGATTTTCTAGGAAATGTTCTACGGTGAAACCACCACCGGTACACACCGGAGGCACTTCCGGTTGCAGGAACCCGCCAGAAATTAAAGTTGTACGTTGCACCTGCGACTCGCCCGCCGAAACACGGTACTGTAATATTGGATTCTCGATGGTATTGAATGAGAGCTGACACTTCCCACTTCGGAGACCCTCTCGGTTAATAGGAGGATCGCTTCCGGTTTCCCGGATCTGCTGTTTTGTTCATTTTCTGAAAATTGTTCTAACAACTTTGCCCCACAAAATGCCTATTTAGAAAAAAAATCGGAAATGTGTTAAGCAGATTTCTGTTCAATATACCGGGCGACCGCGATGCACGGATTACGGTGGACCAGAAGATTTCTCTCGTGACGTCACGTCCGTGATGCACTCGTGTTTCCAGTGTTCGCAGACTAACGACTTCTATTAATATTCTCCGCAACTTTCCCAATTTTTTCTCCGCTATCTATCCGACGTAAGGCAGACATATTGTTACTGTCCGACGTGACCTAAGCTTAATCGCCGTTCCGCCATCAGTTCTCTGAAAGCAGGGGACACCAAGGATTTAAACGAGCACGTAGTAATCGTCGTATCGTTTATTTTCATCGTTAACTACATTAATTAATTTTCTCTTATACATAGCTTCATTTATTTTTTCCTGTTACTCGCTTTCTCTCTCTCTCTCTCTCTCTCTCTCTCTTTCACTTTCTTTCTCTCTCCCTCTCTCGCTCCCCGGCCCCGGTAATCATTACGTACAACGGTGTAACATTTATAATATTTTTTATGTATAACCTAACAACGTTTAACGCGAGACACACAGTGTTCACAGAATATTCTTCATCCCTCTCTTTTACTCAACAATCATACGCACACTCGTACAATTTACCATTATAATATAATATAATATAATATAATATATATATATTTTTCTCTTTTTTCTTTGTTAATTAATGTATCTGTATTTTCCTCACTCTCTTTCATTCAATTGTCTCTCTCTCTCTCTCTCTCTCTCTCTCTCTCTCTCTCTCTCTCTCTCTCTATCTCTCTTTGAAGCGAAAGCGCGACTTCCGCGTGCGACTGTGTTACACATACATACATACATACATACATATATATATAATATATAAAATTCAATGTGTGTGTATATATATGTATAGTATGTCCGCGTGACACGCGTTGCATCGTTACACACAGGGCGTTCCATTTTCGACACCCGGTATATATATATATATTATATACATACATGCACTGTCAGCGTTTCTCGATTAACGAGCCGAGTCTCGTCGAAGGAAAAAAGGAAACAGATCATCGTCATCCCCGATTAGCAGCGAGTCCACTCGAGGCTACGCCTCCTCTACACCGGAAGTGGCCCAGCGGCGTCGCTTCCGGTCCAAGAAAAAAATAAAACTTCAGCATCGTAGTCGAGTGGAGACGCGGCTTAAGAGAGCGACCACTCGCAGAAAGCACCGGAGCAACTATCTCCCTCTCTTTCTCTCTCTCTCTCTCTCCCTTGCTCTTGCTCTCACTCTGTCCCACTATTCAATTTTCCCTTAATCTCGAGAAGACGAACGATTTAATTGAGCACTTCCTTTCGTTTCTCCGTTTCGGGGCTGAGTCTTGGCCGCTCAAAAGCTGCGAGAAGGTTGCGAGGACAATGTACAAGGAGAACGCCGAGAGTATTGTTCGAGCTACTGGAAAAATAGGCGACCACCAGGCCTCGAGAAACAACTGGTTAAAAATTTTATATATATATATATATATAGTATAGTCTCTGATTCGAAGAAAATATCAATAACGACTCGTCGTGACGATTGTAAGGACCAGAACATTTATTACAATTTATTTCATTCAAGCCCTGGTGGCGATACTCTCTCGCTGAAACGGCTGAGAAAAATTCGTTTTCGTTCGTAAACGCTATCGTGAATAATGTTTTATTGGCCTTCAAGATAAACAGTTAAAAGTCGAACGGTAAAGTAACATTTGTTTTGCCCGGCCGTCTCGGCGATTCGGGGTGGTCACTTCGCAATTAGAAAACTCGAGGAGGTTCCGGAAGTTCGGGGACCGCGATTGTTCGCGGGAAATAAAGCGGCGGCCGTGTGTTTGTCGCTGGATCCGAGTGTGCCGGCCCACTTAGGCCGAGTTTGCCCCGTGGGGGTGATCAAAGGTCTGGCTTTGAAGTATGCTCGACGGCGCGGCGCGGCGAGCGTGCAGCGCGGGTTCCGCGCGCCAGGCGAGCATAGGCGTCACCCGTGGTCTGTCATATTTCCGTCTCGCTCCGGTGAAAAGCGTGTCCCCAAACGAAACTCCGCGCCACAAACGAAAATACCGGAAAATCGACGAATCTACGGGCGCGGAAAACAATTCGACTGGATTTTTGTTTTGCGCCTTGGTTCGCCGCGCGAAAAAAAAAAACAAGCCAATTATCCGACCGGAAATTGCTGAATTCTTAATTGCCCGGTCGCGGAATAAATTTCACGGGATTGGTTTTCGCGCGAGCGCGTTTCGCGATGCGCACACACGCGTACACGCGCACACACGTCGATATCGACGCCGGGGAATAACCGCGAGCGGCCGCCGCACAACGTGAAACGAAACGGAACGGAACGGGACGGGACGCGTTCACGCACGATCGAGTTATTTAATTAGCGAAATGACCGCGCGTTGTTCGATACACAGTTTTGTTTCTTTGTTTCCCTCCCTTTTCCCACGTTTTCCTTTTTCTCTGTTTGAACCGTCTAAACCCCCCCCCCCCATCGTTCACGTTCCCTATTCCGGTTACTTTCAATCGATTTCTTCGTCCGGCGCCGTTGATTAATCGCGACCGATTAATTCACGACCGCACGATCTCGTTTTTAAGCTCGTTGGTTTCGTTATTTAACTTAATTCCCCACCGTTCAACAGATTGTTCTCTCCAGTTCAGCTGCCGGCCGGGAGGGGCGGGTCCTCGCTCGACACGTGACGTCTCACGTGGGAGTCACGCGAGTGTCGCGTGACACGCTAGGCTCCGCCCATCTCGGCCCCCACTACCGGAATCGCGACGATGCTTAAGCGTACTCGTTTCCGTCGAAAGTCGGTTTTCTTTTAGGCCTGTCGAGTTCTCAAGCGATTCTACAGAGTGTCGCCGAAGTACCGAACGCGTTACAGTTTGCATCCGTCGGAGAATGCAATCCCGAGGACTTAGGTAGGAAATATCTGCAGTAAAGAATTGTACAATTATAGTTCGAATGATTTTTCTAATGCACCGTGATCATGTTTTCTCACCGAGTATTCAATTCTGCATAGACACTTCGAGTTTACCGAACCGCTGGATAAAATGTATTCATTTATTTACACTATTCTGCGAATAAAATGATTGCCGGCAATTAGGAACCGCTTGGTTCCCGGCACACTTTCCCTCGGATTTGCACGTTCAGGACGCAAACCGGCGTCCCGGCCGGGCACCGTGTATAGCGAAAAATATACTCATTTATATTCAATATAGTTTCTTTGTTAATTAGTCTGCTATGGGGTTCGCGGCTCGTCGGGACGAAAAAGAAACCGTGTTCTGGTATCGGCAAAAAGCACGGCGGCGAGGCGTGTGTGTGTGTGTGTGTGTTGCTTCGAGGGAAACTACTCCGACGGAACACACAGAGAGAGACTCGAAAAGAAAGGCGAAATAAAAAAACTGGCGCTAGAGAGAACGGTTCGTTTGCCGCGCGCGCGAAAATCAAACGATCCGGGGAACGACGCTCTTCCACCTCCTCCTCCCCCTTCCCCGCCCATCGGAATGGACGCCGCGCGCGGCGCTGTTTTTTCTGGGCAGTCGCGCGTCGAACGCGTCGACCGCGACGCGAATTACACGCTACAAATTGCACACGAAGGAACCAACTAGTTAAAGACAAACATTGACCCGTCACCGGTTCCCAGGCTCCCATTAATTCGACGCGTTCTCCCGCGGCCGATCGAAAAACTAGGCTCGCTTCCCCCTTTTTTTTTTCTATCCATCGGAGCTCGTGGAATCGGAGAATCTAAGAAAAAGATGAAAAGAACAAACGGTGGACGTAAATTAACCTCGAGCTAGCCCTCCATCGGTTTCGATTTTAAGCGAGGTCCTAACGAGGACTCGGTTAAACCAGGGTGCAATTGGAATCGAGTCGAAGCAGGTCCTAATTTGACGCGCGTTGCGCCAGGTCCTCGTGTTCAACACCTGCGAGTCGAATTAGGTCCTAATTGGATCTAAGTAAAGCGTGAGGCAATTGTTACTAAAATCTGTAATGCGTCTTAAACAATTTCCAATAGATCCCAATCTACGTCGCATCAAATCTCCGATACAGAAAGGTTCTAAACAATTCTGATTCGTATGTCGCTATGCATCTAATTAGTCGGTAAGGTCCTAATTAGGCTTAGATTATACGTGGGACAGTCTAATTAATTTCGTATTAGGCATGAGAGAATTGATAATTGACATAGGCCCGAGACAGAATTTAATCACACTGGCTCCAAAGACCAGGTCCCAATCACTTCTGGATTAGGATAAGGGTCCATTGTGGTACGAACCAGTCTAGAAGACCGAATTAGGCCTGCGTTAAGCTCAGAGAAGATCCTAATAATTAGTTGAGGGGTCCTAATCAGCCTCGGTCTAGTACGCAAGCGATGCGACAGTTAGGATTCACGTAGATCCTAATCTGGAGGTTAGGCTCAGCTTAGACGCACCGTAGGTCCTAATCAGTACCCAAATTAGACGGGTCCCGGATTAGTCTAGCGAACGACGGGTACTAAATTAGTAACGCGAAGAATTTCGAAGGTTTCTGTTTCCTTCGGCTGATAGTTATTTGTTGATTAATAATTACTGATCGATTAGGGGTATCGCGACGCGGATATCGTATTAATTAATCCGTCTTGCGAGAACGCGTTTTCCTGTCCTCCGGGGTCCGATGGAAACGGGCCGGGCGTGTTTGATGTTGAGGCACTAATCCTAACATTAAGTTTTCACGACAAGACGCACGGGTAATTAGCTAATGATATGTGAGGATGTGCTTAACCGTTAATGAGAGGGGTGCGTTGCACTGCCGAGAAGCGCATACGGCCCTGAATAAATTCTACTTGAAGGTACACGTCGTTTCCCTGTCGCGAAAACGCCACGAACCGCTCGTCAGGGTCAAGTCTTACGCTTGGGAATCGATTATCATTGACCCAAACCACTCGTAAAGCTGAACTAGCCTTCCCCGTGTCTTAGAGCCAACTATCTCCGCGATTAAATATCTTTCTATCCTCGATGGGACACGATCACCGTGTTTTCCTTGGTTTTCAATCCGAGGATGAAATACCGTTGACCGGTGCCACTGCTGAATTGATTTTAGGCCATTTTTAGATGCCTCCCAACCCCCCAATAAATCAGAAATTAGCGTACACTTCTAGAATTAAGATTGTAGAACGTTAAATTGGATTTGGACCGAGTTTCACGTAATTCTGAGCTGGGGCTCGTTTACCGTTGACCTGTACTACTGCTAACTTGATTGTAGGCCATTTTTAGATGCCTTCACAGCTCGCACTGAATCCAAAATCGTTCGATCAAGATTACATAAAATTTAAATTATATTTGGACCGAGTTTCAGGAAATTCCGAGCTGGGGCTGATTTATCGTTGACCTATATCACAGTCGCCTGTCATTAGGCCTCCGCGAGGTGCTTGTAAAATTACAATAGACCGAGAGAACAAGCCAACCACCCTTCAATTAAAATTCTCACAAGTTCCAGAATGCCTCTGAGCTTGATTCGAACCGATTTCAAAACGGTGGCTGATTTATGATTGACTCGCGCCGCTGTCAAACGGATGCCAAAAATCGCTCGCGAGCCAAAACGTCCGAACGAAATCTGACTTACGGATCGATCACCATCAACCGCCAGCGAGTCCAGCCGAAAAATCCTAGGCCTCGGTTATCGTTGACCTGTACCACTGGCCGGCCAAAAATCAGAGCGAGTTCGTGGGCAATTCGTGGGAAAAATTGCGAGTCTCCGGGGCCTCGTAACGAAGCCTGCGACGACGGACGATAGTCTAGAGCCAACGCTGCTATCACGCTCACCGTAGAAAATATGTTCGCTCTTTCTCTCACTCTTTTTCTCATATTTAATCAAAATACCGAATCCGTAATTCTCTCCTCCCGTGCTTTGTTCTCGGTTTGTGTGCACGCGCTAGTCACACTCGATGCTCGATCATGCTCTATCTATTGAAAAAAAAATCCTCTCTCTCATACACTCACGCACACACATTCTCACACGCACTCACGTCCTCTCTATAGAACTCGAGCTCTCCAGCTGTATGATATATTTATATAGGTGATATGTACGAAATGGAAGATTCATGTTTCGCCGCGTCGTTCCTCGCGAGACAGCAAAGCCGTTTTCCGGTTCCGTTCGTTAAGCTCGTGCTTCTCTCTCTTACTTTCTCTCTCTCTCTCTCTCTCTCTCTCTTTCTCTCTGTTGCTTTTTAGTTTGTTTTTCAGAGCTCTCAGCTGTTCGAGACCTAGAGGATCGAGCCGCGGATCCCCGACTCCCACGCGGCTTTCAGAGACAAACTTTCTTTCAGAAGCCGGTCAGAGCTCGCCACCTTCTTACCCCGCAGCCTAGATGAACTTGTTGCACGTGTTCCAACATCCACGACCAACCCCGACCGGCTTTAGGTCCGATTAATTCAGCCGCGCACACACGTACAGACGGGCCAAGGCCGGCCGCCGCGGTTAGGCCAAGCAAATCCACCTTGCTCAGCCGGAATCCACTCTGTCGATCATCGAGCCGGGAACCGGACACAGCTTTTCCACCTTTGACCGCCCCGACACTGTCCGCTTTCGATTTTCAACCGCATTTTTAGCCCCGTCCAGCCGGAACGACGTGGCTGCCGAGATTTCAGCGAAATGGTGCCTCGGTCACCCACCAAACGTTCGAAACTTTCTGTGGAGTTCAAAATCATATTTTTGGGGGGTCCCGGGACGATTTAAAATTTGATTTACGATCTATGAAATTGTTGTGGACTGATTTTGTCGAACTTTATCCGCGATTTGAAGTTTCGAATTTTTGTGAACTTCCGAAAGAAAAAGAAGTTTTTACGTAAATCGATGAAGAGGGTGTGCCGAGGTGCCAAGAGATGATTTCTGAATATTTTTTGAGATTGTTTGAGCAAAAGGGGTTTTAGGTACGTTTGCTGTCCGGCGTGGAACGATCGCGGATCACTGTCATGGCGGTAGCTCAGCGATCGAGAAATCACCAGGCGGCCTTTAGAACGGTAGATCTATCTTAATTGGTATTCTCTGTCTCGCTCTCTAAAACGTCGCTGTGTCTGTGTGTCTGTGGACCTAAGTTCACGGAAGAAAATTACACGGGTGCCTTAATTGTCTTACGTTCTACGTCAACCTGACGGCACACGTAATTAGATATACAGCTGGTGTACTTGTCAGGCTGTTGCGCGCGAGAACTACGGATTTTTTCGCTTGGTATAATCCTCTTTTAATGCTTCTCCGTTTCACCGAAAGAAAACAAAATAAAATGTGACGTTAAAACGGGAAATCCCTCGGCATTAATCTACTGAAATTATTCTTCGGACGATAATACCTCAAGTAAAAAAAAATGTGAAAATCATGTGTACGTATTCGTGAATCACCGACGATAATTCTGATATTGTTTGCCGAAGAAATAATTATAAACAATAATGTAGGTGGGAGGACAGAAATCGCGATTTCCTTGTTGGCCTCGCGCGCAACGGCTCCGGCACATTTAATATGTATATACATACATACATACGTGCGGTATGTATACGTATATTTACATCGCTTAACATCCCTTAAGTGTCTATTTTGTTTCTCCATATTCTTCCTTTTTTTTTTTTTTTTGTAACGTGTTCACGATTAATTCACGAGGTGCCGTGTACTTTTTCGTCCTCCCCTCGTCGTTCCGCGATATCTCTGGCAGCGGCGCGACCGAACCGAAAAAAACCATCCACCCCCCCATACCCCTAACTCCGCCCCTGACCCTACTTTCGCTCCGTTTCACCCGGTGCATCAAGTTTTCCGCCCCGGATACCCGGGATGGAAAAAAGAAACGAACGGTCAGAATGAAATAAAATAAACTGGAAAAAAAATGAAAACGTAAAAAAAGAGCGGAAAAATGAAAAAATAGAAAACCGCAAGCGAGCGACGAAATTATTTCATTCCACCGTCTCTCGTCGTATAATGGTTGCTTTTTCACCGATTTTTTTTCGGTTTTCGTCGGACAAAAAGCGAAAAGACGAAAAACGAAAAATAAAATGCACCGTTCGAATTTGACCTGGACTCCACCCTCCCCCTCTCAACCCTCCCGTCGCCCGAAAAAACGGACCCCCTTTTTGTCTGTTGGAAACGTTCACGCCACCTCCGACCTATCCCCGCCCCGAATAGATTTCTTTTTCTGTTTTTTTTTGTCCCTTTAAGTGATTTTTCTAGTAATTTAATTGATCCGCTTCAGAAGCGAACACGACACGACAGTAGACAGTATTACTCTACTTTACCGACGGTATTGTCATGGTATCTGTGCCCATCGTCCAAGTCCAGATCAAAAGTGCCGTCTTGCCCGTTCCTGGTCCGTTTTGAGAGAAAAAAAATATGATCGATCGACGTCGATTACACCCCCTGAGTGCCTCCCACCATTTTGCTTTTTGCCCTTCGCGACCGGTCGCCGTTGAATCGGCCTGGGAAAATTGGCCCTTCCAAACAATCGTCGACTCTATCACGTGATGCATCCTACGAGAGTTCGTATCTTTGATTAAATTTTCGTCGAGAAAAATCAAGAATCAAAGGGGTAGAATTTCTTAAAAATTCTAAGCTACGCTTCGGACGACACTATTCCTAGAATAAAAATAATTTTGCCGGAAGGGCCATTTAATTCCCACCGGAACAAAAAAATAATCCTCGAGGACCTCCGCGATCACAGAACCGATCACCGAGAGATTTCTTCGAGTGTCTCAATTATTGTTGAAAGAGGTGGATCCGGATCGAGGAACCGAGGAGATCGCAGCGATTCGAGGCTCTCGGCGCGGCAAAATGGACCCGTTTCCGGTGAACCGAGCCGAGAAATCTGCATCCGGAGTCCGGATGTTTGCCGGAGGAGCAAAGGAGGCGACCTATTTCCCTACAGAGAAGAGCAGCCTCTGAACCGGCGCGACAGTTTCGAAAAGATTACGGGACCGTATTAAATTCGATCGGATCTTCGAGTGCGCCGCTTTTTCGAAATCTCTACCCGGGACTGCAGAAATATCCGCAGTCTATTTATTCGCAGGCGAGGCGAAACAAGCGAACCGTGAATTCCTTGGGAAACTGACACGATCCGCTGTCGTTCTTGTCTGCCCCGATTCCCCGGCCGTTTCTGTTCCTTTTTCGAGCACAACTGGCGTTATCCCGGGCTCGTAGGTGTCCTCGAGATGCGTCGGGACACCGGTCTGCACTTAACCCGTTGAATTTTCGAGTCCCCTGAACGGTCTCGCCTCCCTTCCCCCGTTCCCCGAGTTGATCTCGCTCATCGGACAGGCGGCCTATACTTTGTCCGGGCCGTCTAACACCGTTGGATCCACTTGGTCAGCGTTGGAAGACCCATTTTCCCCGGCTCTCAGCTGCTGCACTCGGTCCTCCGACTTTGCATCGGCAAACCGAAGGACTCTCCCGGCTCCCGTCTTCAATTTTCAATAGAGCCAGCCATCTTGGAACTTCTGGGAACACGGAAGATGATCTTCCAGGGTTCTTCGGGGACTCCCCGGCCTGCTCCCCCGCACCCCTAATCCCCGGGACACGCCATGACTCCGCTGCAAGGTTCTCTACAGGATCTGCGTGTCTAGTTGCTTGGCAACCTATGCTGAAAAATCGCGTGCCGTTTTGTTCCTGGACGCGATCCAAGCGATCCTAGATCCCTCCCCTCCCCCCTTCCGGTTAGGTCTTATGTAGAACGCGCGGCGCACTTGTTGCGTTTCGCTAATGAATCTTCTGTCGCGAGCCCATCGATTCCGCGAACAGGTGGTTAGCAGCCGTCCGGGCGAGTTGTTTGCGCGAGGACGGACGTCCGTTTAGGCTCGTTTTTCCCCGTCGAGCATCGATCCGCGCAACCACCCCGCGTGTCCCTGGTCGTGCGAATCGTGTGTGTGCGTCCCCCACCCCCCTCCAGAATCGATTCCGGTGTTGTCAGGCTGTACGTTGTCCGGAGGAGACACCGTAAACAGGAGTTTCGAGGCTTCCTTCTATGGTTGGCTGCCGCCCCCGCACGTCCCGCCCGCGAATCGATATAGCAATCCCTTGGAATCGAGGTGTCACTTCTTCGCGGAACTCGTTAACCTGTCTCGCCTCGCGCCAGTCGTTCGTCGATCGCGCAGCGCCAACCGGAAATGGAAATCCCGCGGGAGAGACGGAGGGCACGTCTTCCGAGACACCGGAAGAATTTAATTGGCTGCGTGGTCGATTTATCCAACACCGAAAAACCTTGAAACATCGTAACGTCGTGTCTCCCCTCTCCGACCGCTGGAAATTTCATTTCGCAATGTTTCGGAGAAGATCGTTGAATGATTTTCTGGTCCGCAGCTCGTCCAAGAGTGATCGCGTCGATCTACGGGGGTTGGGGCGCGAGAACGACAGGAAGAGTGGAAAACGACAGTGGTCCAACGTTAGGCGTTTTCTGGTACCGAAAGCACTCCGGAGGTGTTCGGCAATAATTGAACGGCTGGCGACCGCTTGTCCAGACCTCGGACCGTCAACGAACCCCTGATTCCCGTGCGCGGCCGTTCGAACGAACGGATTGTCGGCTGTCAGAAAGGGTTGATCGATACGGGCCCGTCTCCCTCCGATTGTTTAGATCACTCTGGATAGCACCAGGACCGACGACAGGGCCGTCATCATCAGCGAGTTCCGCAGGTCCCTCGATGCCGCGGATACTATCGCCACCGCGCTGTTGCACGCCTCGGGTGCTGGGTCTGCAACAGTAATTTCAACAGTTAATTCGAGCTACATGTCGCTGAATCGACTGATACAGGGTCCAGCTGGCAGTCGTCCTTGACCATCAGGACTTTCATTCAGACCTTCCTAACTTTCAGAATTATTTAGTAGCTGATTTCAGTTGAAATTCCAGAAAAACTTCTGGGAACAATTATAAAACAATGCAACTAATATTCTCACAGGATCAATCTGACAGTCGTCCTTGACTATCAGGACTTTCATCCTGACCTTCCTGTCAGAATTATTTAGTAGCTGTTTTTAGTTCAAATCCCAGAAAAACCACTAGGAACAATTATAAACCAATGCAACTAATATTCTCACTGGATCAATCTGACAGTCGTCCTCGACTATCAGGACTTTCATCCAGACCTTCCTGTCAGAATTATTTAGTAGCTGTTTTTAGTTCAAATCCCAGAAAAACCTCGAGGAACAATTATAAACCAATGCAACTAACATTCCTACCAGTTATAAACACACGTTTTACTACTTTCGAGAGTCCATGTACTATATGAAACTAATTTATTTTTAAGGTTTACCCAATCTTCGAGTACGAGGATTAATAAGTTTCATGTATTACATTCACTCTCGAAAGTAATAAGAGATGTGTATATGAATGGTGGGTACGTTAGATGCATTGGTACACGAAGCCAATTTATTTTTAAGGATTACCTAATCTTCCATTCTGAGGATTAATTAGGCCCCGGAAGGGTACTCGTTTGCTCGAACGTCTGGGATCTCCGAACCACCCTCGCTTGATTTCGCATTCTCTTTGACGGCTGATGAACCCACGAAAACGGCCAAGAATAAGGAACAAGGTTCTCCGGAGAGTCTTTGTGACTCGGTCGCGAGAAGGGACGCCGGAGGAGCCCGCGCGAAGATTGCGTCGCCGACCCGAGAATAAGGGAAAAAATCGCCCGAAGGATAACGAGTTTCCGGCTGTTCGGTACCCCTCCCCCGCTGTAATCACGCGATCCCAGCCACGCTTTTCGAACTGGTTGAGCAAATATTTGCCCGACCTTTCCCGAGTGTCTGCGAGAGAAAAAAGAAACCAAGTTTCCCCTGTTGGCCTTATTAAAATCACCGTTGATCACTTCCGCGAGATTAACAGGTTGACGGCCATTACGGACGATCTCGTGTAAAATCGCGACAATCCGTCGGCCCCGTTGAAGCAATTAAGGAGCGGCGATCGATGATAGTCGAATCACGCGATCCTGATTTACGGGGGCGATTTTATCCTGCTTCGCGAGAAGAGGCACGTCCCTCTTTGGCAATTTTTTCCTGGAAAATGGAACGACGGAAAATTACCAAATTTCGCACGTGCGCTGGTCGATGTCCGAAGAATAAGCGGATATTTTTTTAATCTCGTTTTACCGTCTCCTCGTTGCAGGGTGAAACGATGAAGAACGGCTATGGAAGAAACTGTACAAGTTTAAGGAATGGTCGTGGTAATGTCAGTAATAATCATTTTCTCGGGCAGGACGTGAAATGTATGTTAAATCACGGTCCGGGTAAGGCGTGGGGGGTAGTTATTAAAGAAACCGGTCGGAGGCAGTTACGATCCGATTAAAGGGTGAATTAAGTGTCCCGTTAATTAAAAGCGGGGCTGGAAACCAGCGAGCATTCTAATGACCGGGCCCGTTCCTCTGGAACGTTCAACCGTATATTAAATCACCCTTAAGTTGTGCCATCAACTGCGCGCCAACATCTTTCGCGAACCTAATCGTTTGGATACTACGATCGCGCTAAACCAGTGAAAAGGATATTCCCCGAAGAACACTTCCTTCCGTAACTTTCCACGAAATACTATAGAGCAGTTAACGTACAATAAATAATTGTAATAGGAACTGTGATACCAGGACAGTAGCAGAGGTCTGAACAAACAAGTGAAAATGAGGAAACGGGCGACTTTCCCTGGACTTCCGGCCCGGACAGGCTGGCCGCATGCGGGTCACGGTGACCCAGGATGGTCTCCTGTGGTCGGGTCATTTCCCATGGATCCTTGGCAGCTCGGTTCCCGAGCATGATCGACCGAGTCTCCCTAAAAATTTCATTTCAAGGCTTCCCTCGGCCTCACTCCGATTCCGATCGATCCTCTAACCCTGACCCGAATTCCGCTCGCAGCCCGGCTGCGAGAGAACGTCCCGGAGGCTGCTGGGACAGGGATTGGAAATCATTTTTCCGTGGAACGCGGTCGCACGGTCCGCCCCCGCGCTCGATCCGACCGAACAATAGGTTTAATCCGCGACGGATCTCGAATAAACAGAACCGTGGAATTACAGGACGATCGGGGGTGGCCAGCTGGGAGAACAAGGAGAGGGATCCGGGGGATGCTCGGTGGCAGAGGACGAAAGGGGTTCGACGCGTAGCAGAACGCGTCACGCGACCGCGGAGGATAATGAAACACGGAAACCTCGGCGGGGGACACAGGAAATCTGGTCGATATCGATCGCGAGGATTTGAATTATTTATCGACGGACCGTCACCTTTGTGATGGGAACGCCGAGATCCGTGAACAAGCTTGCAACTGGTATTTCAAGCCGTCGTGACGTACCGGGTGTCACTCGGCGAGCTTAAAACAGTTGGTCCTATCCCACAGCTATCCGTTTCTTACCCCCCCAATCTGCTTTGGCCTCCATGCTTTCCCCTCAACCGGAAGGTATTTCAATTTTCTTGGAAGCGGCCAGGGAGAATATTAAATTGTTGCGCAAGGACGACTGTCTCGGGTTCCTCGAGGATGTCCACTAATAAGGACACCGTGGAATTCTAGAATTAGTGTGGTAGCTACCTGGCACACCCTTCAGCCTAGGCAGAAACTCGTTCCAGAACGCGCAGGACGTGGTACGCGGTCCTCTGCCCAGCCCGGCCGTCTCCGCCTCGAAAATAAAATACTGCGGCTGATCCCTCGAATATGGCGGCCAATCAGACTCCTCGCTTGACGGTTTGCTGAAACATAATCGCAAGGGAGTGTAGACAGCGCGGCGTTTTATTTATCGCGCCGTTGAAGTCTCGGAGGACGTATAAACTCGTAATGGAATAATGTTTGGTTAACTTGCACGTGCTCTTCGGTGAAGGTCGTGGGGTAGCGGGTCACATTAGCCAATATGGCGGCGATCGTATGGCAGATCGAACGATACGATTATCAATAATTTTTCAAATGATTATTCCATTTACGGTGCTTTTTCTGTCGTGCAGCGTGGAAAAAATGGTTTGCTTAATGACGCAACCGAACGATGATAAATAGTGATTGATCGCGAATTAGAGATTCCGGCGGCAGCAGGTTTTAATTGAATCTGCCGACGCGAAGCAACACGAGTAACCGATTTGTCCGTCGATAATTAATCCGAGTTACACGACCGGGTACACGGCAGCTGGTTAACTAGGCTCGTTTAAAATTATTAACAACGCGCTAACAAACTGTGTACACCGCGGCAACGGTCGGGCGTGTATTAATTATTGGGAGAAGCCCGACGGACGTTTAAATATTTCACCGGCAATTTTCCGTTCGTCGATTACTCAGTGTCGATCCGTTTTCTCCGGATTTTTAAACGAATGATCCGGATGATAAAACGATGTCAAAATCAGCGAAGGATTACGAGCATCGTTCTTATTCTCTTGAACGGTGATCCGCGAAAGCTCGAAGGTCGCGACGATTAACATTTAACGTTCGTTAAAAAAAAAAAGCAGAGAAAAAGGATAGGAGAGTGGAATTTAATCGATATTCGAAGGACGAAGCACTCGAAACGACTGAAAACGAGACGAAAAGAAGGATCGTGGCTGACAAACGACCGCTGACCGATTGGTGGCGACGTCCAGCCTGTTTGTATCGACGTCGTTAAATAATTCCTGGCTAACCCAGATTGAAAAGCCGCGATTGGGGAACGTGTGTCGTTCATATTTAATTGTTGTCGTCAAATACAGCGCGCCACTTTCTCGAATTAACACGGTTGTCCGACTTCTCAGCTGACTGGCGTGATTCCGCAGTCATTCCCGCGGAATTATTTATCGGAGTCTGATATGGGACGCTGTTGCTATTTTCGTAGCCGACGCGGACCGTTTCACGCGTCCTTTTTAATGAAATCGCGGTGATCCAAAGAGCCACTGAACCGATAAATTTGGTTCACTCGCGAAATCCAACACGGCGATCGTCGAATACAACTGCGAATAATTCAGTAAATTTATTTTACAGAATGTCGGAACGATCGGAAATGATATCGTTCACTGCGGAGTGTTCGAACATGTGTGTAATTAACGCGTGGTTTGGTACGATTTGTTTGATATTTAGGTTAAAAATCGCGAGATGGGGACAGTATAATGGCCGACGATGCTAGGTGCCGATCCGAGCGTCGCGCTCCCTCCCCATGCAAGTCAAATTTGTTGCTCCGCTCTCTCTCTCTCTCTCCTGTCTCTTCTTTCCTGCTCGACCTTTCGTCGTCACGGCCAGAGGAATTGTCGAGGAGGTTCCTCGTTCAACCGAGTTACATTTCAAACGAGGACGGACGTGAATATGAAATGCAATTTTAAGCGACCGCGAGAGGGACCAGCTATTAAATAACCGGGGCGGAATCGACAGCCCACAATCCAGAGCAATTTTTACGGACTGTCCCCTCGAGCGGACGCCTTCCCCGTCTTGACACGCTGTTCCACTTAATTTAAAATTTTGTTACGTTCCCTCGAATAATCTCGCGAGACAAGAAATACTTTTACAATTTCAATAATTGTACAATAAAAACATCTAAAGCTACTTATTCCGATGGATTTAACGTTGAACGGTCCGTCGCTGTGTTTTGCTGAGTTTGACTGTTAAATTAAGTTGTGTAAATGTTCGTGGGTGGAAACTTACCCTGTGTAGGCGAATTTCGAGAAGGAGAGTATCATCCTCAGGGACAGGTCTCGTTCCTTGTCGCTGTAGGTCAAGGAGGTGTTCAGAGGATGGCCGAACACGTACTCTACCTCGTCCCCGTGCATCACGCCCATCCACTCGCCCCATAGGTTCGTGCTCGTCCTCTGTAACAGGGTGGTTTAAACCGGTTTGCATGAATCGCTCGTGCAAACATTTTTCTCTGATCCCGCACGTCCACGCCGATCGCTTCTGACACGGGAACCACGTTGATAATAACCGTTCAACAGTCCTGACAGCTTGCCAATATTCATCTACACCGGTGGGCTTTATCGTGCGGGACGAATTTTTGTGAAACAGTCCCTTTCGCTACGCCGTGATCAATGTTTCGGATTATTAAGAAACTTAATCGAACGTCATTCAACCGCCAATCAGAAATTAAAACGATAAAACGCAATCCAACGTGCTCGAGACCTAAATTAGGGGATTGGGATGGGGTTCGCTCAAGTAAATGGCGAGTCGACCTCACGCTCTTTGTAAAATCTTAGTATGGCTGGGGTCGTGTCGGTACAAGGGGTAAAGTGTCTTTGGGGATCACCGAAGCGTCAGGTCAGCGCCAGAAAATTGCAGGTCGCCTCGGGGGCGATCGAAAATCGAAGCAGGTTCGCCTTTGTTAAGAAATTTCCGCGGGAGACCCGGCCGCAACGGGGACAGACGCTTGTCAACGTTCCTCAACCGGCGAAAACGGCGTGCGGTTGACGGGGCGCGAGACCCACCCCATGGGAAATTCCGCCTCTGTAATCACAATTTTCCGACGAGTCGCGCGGTAACAGACACGTGCGGATGAATCTCGACCGCCTCCGATTAATTTCCAATCCCTGGCCACCTGCTTCGGAGCCAGGGCTCTCGAGAAAAAAATTACGGTGACAAGGATCTTAAGGCTCGCGGGAGGGAGGAAAGTGGCCTTGATCGATCGATCCCGCGTCGCAATAAGGCGGGACCAGATGTTTCCGACGGGGAATCAGTTAAGGCTCTGACTTAATCTTGTGACAGGGATCCGGTGCTCGGGGATGAAATGCATTCTGCAGATAAGAATTATCGCCGCTTGTTTGCAGACGCGGCTGTAGTCCCTCTGGCAATCAATATGGCCGCGATCGCGGAACGGGTGGTTCGATAGACGAGCTGCTTCGTCGGTAATATCTAGATCTACAGGATGGTTAGCTAGAAAAACCTCTAGGAACAATTATAAACCAATGCCACTAACATTCCCACCAGTCATAAACACACGTCTTAGTACTTTCGAGGGTTTATGTAGTACATGAAAGTAATTTATTTTTAAGGATTACACAATTTTCCAATTACGTTACTGAAATGACTGATGGAGGGTCCATCTGACAGTTGTCCTTGACTATCAGGACATTCATCCAGACCCTCCTAACTGTCAGAATTATTTAGTAGCTGATTTCAGTTGAAATCCCAGAAGAACTTCTAGGAACAATTAGAAACCAATGCAACTAATATTCTCACAGGATCAATCTGAAAGTCGTCCTCGACTATCAGGATTTTCATTCAAACCTTCCTAACTGTCAGAATTATTTAGTAGCTGTTTTAAGTTGAAATCCCAGAAAAACCTTTAGTCGCTGTAGTCCCTCTGGCAATCAATATGGCCGCGATCGCGGAACGGATGGATCGATAGACGAGCTGCTCCGTCGGTAATATCGCGATCTACAGGATGGTTAACGAGCCAACATTCAAAGTGTTGAGACATTGCGAGAAAAAATCGGAGGAAAATGTATCTTCGCTTATTTTAAAAAAAGAATTTATATTCGACGGTGGGCTAAAAAGGCCGCTGCAGTTTGCTGCATGATCGCCGCCATATTGGACCTCGAAGGCCGAAGCCCAGTCACGAGGAACGAATAATTCTCGAATAAAGCAATTTGAATTTCTGTTTTTAGAAATTGTATCTGCACGTTTCCATCTGCGTAATATTACGAATTTAGCCTTCTTCCGTTCGTGTTACGCCGATGTAATTTACAGAGCGGACGCAGCGAAATGGGGCGGTAAATTTGGACGTTAATTATTAAAATTAGAAATTACCCGCAGCTTTTCTGTTGATGCAGGTGACCGGCGACACGGGTGAGCAAACACGCAGACGTAACGACGTTATTTAAATCGTGCTGTTTGCCACGCAACTGTAAACTTCGCCGTGTTTACGGATACGTCCGAGGACGCTGGCGGATCTCGACTGCCTCGCAGATTTTTTGCGCGAGAGAAACGGGCCTGTAAAGGGTCAGAGGTGGGGATGTAGAATCATAGTTTCCTCCGCCTTCGAATAATCTTCGAACACGGGGGACAATGGAGTTTATGATTTCCATTGAGCTTTCATCGAAGCGAAACGAATTGCCTTAAGACCAGCCTTTGTGCTGGAATTCAATTAGGCTCCCGGAGAATAATAACACCGGTGGGCGGGGCTAATTAAAATTCGGATCGCCGTGACGTTCGAAGTCTTTTGTTTCGTTGCTCGGTCGTTGGGAACGGAGTTTTCAAGACTGTGGAATTTGCGCGAGGCGCACAGAGCGGGGAGGGACGATGTGTACTATCTCGGAGAGACTCATTTAACCTTTATGCGGACAACCGAAATAGTTTCGAAGTCGGAAGAATGAAGAACGGTTCCATGATGGTTCTAGAAGAACGTAAAATATGACGGGAGAAAATAGGATAAACGGACGCTCTGCTGCCCACGCAAGGGTTACGTTCTGATATTTCCCGTCGCAACCTCCTCCCACGCCGTTTATTTCCGGGGAATTTATTCTATTTGCAGGCCCACGCCATTCCCGCGTAGGTCGCATTATCAACAAAGGCGTTTATTGATTCAGCCGGCGCAGCGGCCTGGTCCGCGTATTCTCAAATCCGTGGTGGTTTGTCCCGTCCGGGGAAACCGGCGATGCGACGTCTCGACGAGGTTATAAAAAGGATGGGCGCGAGTGGGGAGAGCAGGTTCGATTTAATTTACTCGAATCGAGCCCGAGGTCGGACGAAATTATCCGGGCCGCGTAATGTAGACCGATTCGGAAGGATCCGTAAAAATATTTCACCGAATGTCCCCGGAACCGAACTGGTCGCTGGTCGCCCGAGGTCAGGAATGCCTAATAGAAACGTTGGTCCCTAGAGTACCTCGCAATCTGAAACTTGTAACTTGCTCGTTGAAATTCATTGTACACGTGACGTAACAGTTCCGGTAGAATCGAGCGTGATCGTGTTGAAAGAGAAAAAGTGACACCTAACTTACCCGAACAAAATTTAACGCTTTACCTACCGGAAGCCTATTAACCAGTTAACTGCGTTCGACGCGTGTACACGTCAATCCAGAACTCGATTGCGGTGCAATAACAATAATCTTTTCAAGAATGAATTATTAATTTTTCTGTCAAATAAAAATGTAATCCTTCCTCGTTTTTCGTAAAATTTATAATAGCACCATTTGCTCTGCGCTCGACGTTTATACTCGTCATTGCTTGATTTTAACACTAGGTTTACGGGACCCGTCTAAATGACGGGTTTTAATATTCTTAATTTGCAATTATTAAGATTGCAAAGATGCTCCCCAAAGATGCTGAGAAATTATTTACCAAATTTAATTCTTGGGGTATATACTATCGGGAAAATGGCGAAAAATTTGGATAGACACATTCTTGTTATGTTTATAAATTAATGTAAAACAGTTATATTTAGACCTCCGTAAACCTAGTGCTTCCGCACTCAGTCGGGGATTTTTACCACGTTTTTATTAGCTCGCTTTCTTGTTTGTTTGTGTGTCTGTCTGTTCGGTGGCAAATTAAAACTAAATTCCGCAGTTAAGAGGTTAATAGGCTTTCGAATAATTGTGCTGCACCAAATGGAAGCTTAATAATCTTCTTTTACACAATAATCCCGAAGGAAATTATTGGATTTTGTTATCGAGGGTGAGTTGTTGGTTTGTGATTGAAATTACTGTTGCTATTGAAGAATTCTTTTAAAAAATCCTCAGCCGCGAAACATGGACTTTCAGCAATTGTGGAATAATCACCGGTAGGTGATGTGTTGACATAAGTAAACGTAACAAATACTTAATCTAACCAGACCTTGTTTTTTTTTTTTTTAAGGGTGAGGATAAAACCTACTAACCTTTGTCCGATCCAAAGTCGAGACACGCGGTCCCGTTTCCCACATTCCTCGCATGTCTCGAAGAAACGGTCAAACCACACCTGTTCTTTGCAATTAATCAATCTTACTTATTTACATCGTAGACTTAATCGGAATCATCGGAATCATCAGAAGCAGTTACGTCTCTCTGACGCCGGCGTTTCTCGTCTTCCTTCATCTACATCACCAAATTCACAAACTAATCGATGGATTTCCAATCGTGCGGACTGCGAGTAATTATCTCTTGAAAAGTGTCAGTTGTTAACTGAATTTTAATTTTTTGTTCTAAGTCTTGACGAACAGTACTCCACTACAAAGAAACAGCGTGTGGGCAGGATCATCCATAACATTGGGACACCACCAGCAACAATCGTTCAGATGATTTGCGGATTCTCTTAACACTAGGTTTACGGGACCCGTCAATTTGACGGATTTCAAATTTCGAAATGAAATACCTAAAAAAATATATGGACGAATTTCTGTTACCGTTGAAATCTGAAATGTCGCTGAAAGTAAGTACTGCATCAATCAGCAAATTTTAGAGTTCACGGTCTTTTCAAGGTCGTGCTATTAAACATGGACGAATGCACAATAATGTGCTTGCTATAACATACAACGACAAAAAAATGTGTGTATATATGTAAAAAGAACACGAGTGACTTTGAAAAAAATGATTCAAAAATTACAATTCATAAAAAACGATTCTTCCATCTGATTCGTCTTTTGAAACCATTTAGATTACGTTAGAAACATTTTTTGTATTTTCAGAGATAGAGGAGATATTTAGGTGTCCTGTTTTAGACGAAACACCCTGTATAAGAAACGCCCGTAAACCTAGTGTCAAGGTAAGTACTAAAAACCCCGTGGCCTGTCAAGGCCTGTGATAGCCGAAAATTTAATTGCCCAAACTTCCGAGTTTTCCAGAATTCCGGCCGGGAAATGATGCTGCGAGTCCAGAATGATTCCGGGGTCCATATTCTCCAACTGTCCTCGCGTCTTTAATTCTCCTTCAAATATAAACTCTCAGTCTTCCATTCAGTCAAATCCTCGTCATCGGTATCGAAAATTCTGTATCGTTGAGTTACCGCATATAGTCAATTCCGTTCCCCCAAATAGTTTTCAACGGGCATCCAACCAGACCTCGCAGTACAATATGACAGCCATATCTAACTGAACATACCCAAACCTAATAAAAACTAACAGTACGATGCCTAATCGCGCGGTGGCCAATGGGGCTTAAAACTGAGTGCAGTAGTTATGCGTGTCCGCGTAAGAGGTGTCAAACAGTACAACCTAACTACGCGATAAAATGGACGACACAGCCAAAAGGGACCTAACTAGCAGGAAAATCCGAAGCTGAACCAATTAGTTAGACTCGGAGCCAGAGGGAAAATCGGAGCCGAGCGTCATGGAGCCTAGTCTGGCCACAAAAGTGAGTAACCAACAACGTCTAGGTCCTAGGTAGCTCCTCCGCATCGTCCAAAGTAGTTTTCCCAAGCCAATTTTATCCCGTCGGCGGTTGGCTCGCATTTGCAAGTGGAAATTGCCATCCGTCCTCTCGTGTTATCGTTCCGGAACGTTTTGTACATTAATAACGGTATTCCGCATTACCACCCATTCCCCGTACGCTGCGCACTACCATCCGACGCGCTAACTTCTTCGGGTTTCATCGAATGATTCGCAGCGGAATTAAGAACAGCTTGGCGTGTCCGAGGGGAAATGCAATTCAGTTCGGAAACTCCCGGATAAGTTGGTTCCCCGTTTAATTCGCCTCCGACGCGAAATGGATTAATGTTACACATCGCGCTCTCGTCCATCGGAAGGGGGGGTTGGGGACCGCGACGGGAGAACGGGGATAGCATTGTTTAACTTCCACCCCCCGGAGCATCGCGACGGTGTACGCGCGAGTGGATCACCGCATCACGTTCGCCGCGCGTCGAATTAATTTCGTTTCGAAATTGACGCCGGTTTTGCGAACGATTGGCGAAGTTTGATCACATCGTTATGAGTGTCCCCGCGCAGTTCCGAGGCCGCTGGGGAAAGCAATCAATCATTTTGAGACGTTTATTTTACCCTAAACCCATCACGATCCGACGGGATCGAAACTGGACGCGGTCGGAGGTTTTAATTTCAATTTTTGTTTGGATTGAATTTTTGTCAGAGGGTGAATAATATTTAGCCGATCGAATTAAAACCCACCTACTGTTTGTTCCATCTCCGTGTCCGATCAATGATCGATGCCGCACTACTTGCGGGCCGACTCGACGTTGATCTACGCTACCTCGACCATTCGATTAACAAAATATGCCATTCATTTGTCACAGAAAACACTGGGGAAACGCGTTCTTGGATGTTGTTCGATGTCCGATCAATTACGGACACACACTACTTACAATTGGCTGAGTCGACGTTGATCTATGCTACTTCGTGCAGTCAATTAGTGGAACGTATTACTAGTTCCTTGGAAATAGCTGGAGAAATTTCACCACCGAAGTTTCACAATGGCTGATCAATAGTTGATTTGTACTACTTACAGACGCTGGCCGACCTATCGCTTACCTGCGCTACTCGCACTCTCCTCGATCACCATTTTCGTTCGACCCGTGTTTTCGGGCGAACCTAGCTCCCGGGTATCCCGTGGCCCAGAAAAATTTTTAATTTATATTTTTGCTTGATACTTCCCAACGATAGACCGGCCCCATAAAAGCCATAAAACCATGGAAAGCCCACGCGCCGTAAATAACGACGCTTCTCGTCCGTTTATGTTCCGCTGCGAAAAATCGCAGTTTGAACTTTAACGGTCTCTCGCATGAACTTCCCCGGCGGGATGTTCGCGAACTTGTTCCGCCATTGTGGGGGCGGTAATCCAACTTTTTCAGACGCAGCATCAAACTTCCCGGCACACGATCGTTCGCAGGACGTCCGGGGAATTTATTTAATTCCGTCGGAATGCGGTCAATTGAATCCGGGCACGATAAATCCGTCGGTACCTCGACCATAGTCCGCTGTCGAACGGATTGATGCCCGAGATTCTTGCAGAATTTTTGGGGAACATTCAACGGGAGAGCCCTCTTTCGATTTTGCATGCCGCTATTAGAGCAGCTGATGTAATTAGGTCAGCGTGCACACGTTCGGGGGGATACTCTGCTGTTCGAGGCTGCTTCTACACGAATTTTTTCCACAGAAACTATTGAACCTTTTTGCAGTAGGATTTCGCACACGTGTTTATTGGTGTTTAATGTACGAGGTGTGATAATGTACGCTGGTCTCTTCCAGCGATCCAGTCTTCATCTCCTGAATCGTTGCAAATCTCCTCGTTTCATGGGTCTCTTCAGTTTTGGGACCAGGAAAAAGTCGCAGCGGGCCAAATCCGGTGAATATGGTGGCTGAGGCATGATCGTAGTGTCGTTTCTGGCCAAAAAATTACTCGCAAGCAACGATGCGCGAGCAGGTGCATTATCGCGATGCAAAATCCATGAATTGTGTTTCCAAAATTCCGGGCGTTTTTTTCGTATTGCTTCACGCAAACGGCGCATAACTTCAAGGTGATACTCCTTATTAACCGTACGACCTTGTTGTAAGAACTCCTGATGCGCTACGCCATGGTAATCGAAGAAAACAGTGAGCAAAACCTTGACATTTGATCGAACCTGGTGTGCTTTTTTCGGTCTTGGCGCTTCTGGGGACTTCCATTGAGACGATTGGACTTTAGTTTCGACGTCATAACCATATACCCATGATTCGTCACCGGTTATGACCCTTTTGAGCAAACCAGGATCATCAATGACGTCATTCAACAGCTCCCGAACGATGCTCGTGCGACGTTTCTTCTGGTCAAAATTAAGCTGTTTCGAAATAAACTTCGTCGAACACGCAGAACACTTCTAACCTTTATGCTTCTCACAAAAAAATAAAAAATGCTTTATAGCTGAAACTGTGAACATACAGTAGCGGACAAAAGTTTAAGACGCTCTAAAAAAGACGATAACTATTTTAGTATTGTACTATACGATTTGAACTTTTTTGGGAAGCCAGAGCAATTGGTTTACTACAGGATGTGAAAAGAAATTGTTTGTTGTTGAATTGTTGAAAAAATACTAAATATCGCATTTTCAACTTTTTTATGCGGGCCTATATTGAAAATTTAAAAAATACGTTTTGTCAATCCGTGCCAATTAAACATATTCTGAAAATTTCGTCAAAATCGGTCGACGTTGCAATGAGCTACAAACGTTTAAAGACGGTAAAAATTGCAGATTTTCACGATTTTCGACCTCTTGCAATAAATCTAAGGATTCTTACATCTTTCGATGCCAGTCGTTTTTTCCCGAATCAACCGATTTCGCTGAAACTTTCACAGCGCATATGATTGACACAAATTTACAAAACGTACTGTTTAAATTTCGAATATAGACCCTCATTAAAAAAGTTGAAAATGCAACTTCTACTATTTTTTCTACAATTTCGATGAATTGCAATTTTTGAAAAAATTTCTTTTCGCATCCTGCAGTAAACTAATTGCTCTAAAACAGTGATCATCTTTTTTAGACCGTCTTAAACTTTTGTCCGCTACTGTATGTTCGGGACGAGTGTACCGGCATAAGAAAAAAAAGAATACTAAAATCGACCGTAGGTATCCCGCGAAATTAAAAAAATCACCTTACTTTTCGATCACACCTCGTACACGCGTGGTTTCTTTCAATTTAAAATAATCAAAATTACTCGTGTTACATATTGTTTTTCGTCGGAAGCTGATCCGTCCAGCGACAGAAGTTATCCGTCGGCGGAATCGTGTGGTTGTACCGTCGAGAACGTCCGAAGGAGCGTTCCTCGCGGGAAGTGGAAACTCCGAACGCGCCTCCGCTATTATGGCAGGCTTCCATGTTCAGTAAACGTCGTTAATTTTAACGATCCTTAAAATTACAAAGGCAACGCAGTCGATGGAGGGGCGAGGGCTTCCGAGGATCATCCAGAGGAACGCCCAGAGGCGAGCATAATGATATGACGATCGATAATGCCCAACGGAACCCGATAGAAGGCTAGAATTTCGTTACGCCGGCTTAATAAACGTGTATCGACCGGTATCTCTTAATTAACCTGGCGATTTCCTACGGTACACACCATTATCGCTGTTACGCACGCCATTTTACCACCGGCGTCGACGCTACTGCGAAAAATCCTGCTAATTTCGCTCGCCGGCGGTTCGACGTATCATTAATATTCACCGAAAAATCCTCCGGAAATTCCGCAAGAGAATGTTCCTCCGTGTCCGATCAATCATTGATACGCACTACTCGCCGCGTTTGAATTGACGTTGATCTATACCACCTCGTCCATTTATTTAGCAAAATGTGTCAGATATTTTGAAGAGAAACGATTGGAGTCCGGTGAATTGTTTATACATATTATTTCGAGACGGCGTTTAACTTTACACTTATCTGTACTACCTCGCCGGACCAATTAGCGGAGCGCATTACTAATTCTTCCTCGTGAATCGCTGTAGAAACGTGGACCTTGAAGCTCCTCGACGTCTGATTAATGATTTATATAAGCTATTTACTGACAGAGTCTGACTTTGAGGACGTGCATCTAGGTTCGTTCGATCAGCAAAATATAACTCAGGGAATATTACACGTTTCTCGGCGGAGGACGAAATTAATTACATTGAAAGAAACTTTGGAAAACATTTTTTCAACATTTACCAACATATTCTGCCCCTTCCCAGATCCTCTAAATATCATTGTAATCGATCACCGCGCTTCTGAAAATGATTACACGGTCCAACAAACAAAGCTTCGTGTCCGTCGGACAAAGCACTGACTTATACTACTTAAACAGCGCCGGCCACGATGACGAGCCACGCCGCTGAACAAGCTCGACCGAAATTGCGAAGGAGCACGAAATCCCACGAAATGCAGCCTGTTCCCGTAATTTCGAGCCGGTTATTATTTTCTGAACGCATCTTTTAATTTCTCCCCGCGGTTAAACGAACGTCCGACTTAAATAACATCTTCGAGGAAACGGTTCTTTTCATCGGGACGATTGCGTTGCGTCTTCGGCAACCGCGATTCATCCTTTCGACGCGGAATGAATGGTTCTCGCGCGATGGTTTGCACAACGTGATCCGCTCGCGGTCGATAATGAATCTCTTGCGGAAGACACGCGAGGAATACCGCCGTAAAAGGATTCTTGTCGGACATGGAGGATAAAGGGGAGAGGGGCCCGGAGGGTGTTCCGTATTCAACGATTCGATGCAACTACACGGTGGTCTACAACAAACTCGTCCCCATTAATTCCTTTCGGCCAATCGACACGCTGGACGCGATTCACTTCGTTAATGAATCGGCCGAGTTTGTATTCACTATCGAGCAATTATTTTTCCCATCGGCACGCGGAGAAAGTAGATTTCGAGGATCGGCGATTACAGAAATTGGAGCGCGTTCCGGCTGCGGTCGAAGCCGCGTCCGGCCGATCCAATTAACAGGCCAGGATAGAGCCTCTCGAACCCATTATTCTTCCTTGGCCCATTCGACTCGTCCGGAAAAATACGGCCAACTGGATCCCAGAGCACCTCGGAGACCGCTGGACAATTGGTATGAGTTAGGATCGAAAGGAGATTGGGTTAGGGTAGGTCCGAGTTGGGTTTCCAGAGTCAATATAGACATTTCTGGGCGTGGGTTAGGTGTACGATCGATTGGATCCGAGTCCAAGTTAGGTACCAGATTAGATCGGAGCTAGGATGGACATAGATCCAAGATGGATCCTTCAGGACTAACCCTGGATCAAGGGTCTGGCGAATTAAGATTTTATATGAGTCCAAATTTAGTCTGGGTTCAAGTGGGATCTGATTGAACGCTAGGTGGAGATCCAAGCTTTACGTAAGGTGACTTTTTGAATTTCGCGGGATACCTACAGTCGATTTTCGTTTTCTTTTTTTTCTTATGCTGGTACACTCGTCCCGAATTCGTTCACAGTTTCAGCTATATAGAATTTTTTGTTTGTTTGCGAGAAGGATAAAGATTAGAAGCGTTTTGCGTGTTCGGCGAAGTTTGTTTCGAAACTGTTGGAATAATTTTCATTCTTCTTTGGATAATATCTCAACTATTAGGTTTAGGGCATACGAAGGTCAATACATTTTTACTCAGCATTCGACAATCTATCGATCCATGATACAGAATGTAGGTCTTTCCATATAAAAAAATCAAGGTGACCTTGAAATCTCCTCTATACATCCACCCACGCAGAAAATGGTTGTGTCGCAATATGTCCCCCTCTATACCGTGTAAGTTTTGTATACAACATTTTTTCATATTACTACAAATAACGGCAATATTTAAAGTGGTCATAGTTAGCGCCCCACCCTGTATAATTGCTATCACTACAGACAGTACGCCAACTTTGGATGCTTATATCTTGACCACGGTTTGTGTGAAAATAATGATTTTGTAGTGTTTCGAAAATGTCTCAACCTCGCCTATTAGAATCAGTAATCAAAAATATACATTACCGTATGAAATCTTAAAAGTGACCTTCACAGAGCTTCTCAAGGTTACAACGATATCAAACAAATACAATCGTCTTATACTCGTCCCTATACTCTATCACTTTTATTTGAAATACTTTTTATATCACTCACAGCTTTTAAGATATGGAATTTTGTCCAAAAAACGGGCATTCCGACGCACTGTGCGCCGTAACGCGCTGTTGGCTGCGCGGTTCGTCGAAATGTTCAAGTCTGTACGAGGCATTAGGTCCTGCACTAGAAGTAGCCAGCACCCTAACTACTTGTTAGATCGCGTGCAAACAGGTACCTAAAGACCTATCGGAATTGAGTATATCCGTAGAAAAAGATTATAGATCCCGGATAACGGGACCCTACGACTATTCTCGCTATATCATACTATATTCTTCTTGTAAGTCTCCTGTGCGGTGGGGTTTTTAGTGTGTAGTGCACTGACGAATCCCGCACAACGTGCGAAAGTGCATTTTCCCCATCGCCGTTATAAATCAAAAATAAGAAAAAAGGTGGAGATCCAAGCTAGGTCCAGATTCAGACTAGGTTCAGGACGTTAGATCAACTACTCCCACGTTCTATTTATCCCGCGCTCAGACTGCGTCGAAGTTATATCGGATCTAAAGTGAACCAGCGATGCCAGGTCCATCAGAGGTAGGTCAGGCCTCGTTACACTGGTCTGGAATATAATAAACTGGGTTCAAAGCGTTCCCGTATCCGAATTGAGCGTACTTTCGAGCGACGTCAATGGAAGCCGCGTCCCCTCTCGAGTTCTAAAATCCTCGGCACACGGTATAAATTCAAATTAACGTGAGCTGATGGAGGGAATGTGTTTGGCGCTTGGGAGGCGGCTTCGGTAAGTCTACAAGGTACACGTGTTCTCGAGGATCGTTCCCAGGTTCCAGCTTTAACCCGTTTCCGACCCAGTTACCCTCTTTGAACTCGTTTCGCCTCTCCCGGTTCCGGAACTTTTTCGAGACATTCGAGTGGCTCGCTTCCTTCTTCTACTACTACTTCTTCTTCTTCTTCTGGTTCTTCGTTTCCCCGGTGCTAAAAAATTAACAAGAAAACCGGGACGAGTCGTTTTATCCGTCCTCCCTCTATCCGCGTGCCTTTCGGCGCTCCTTTTTGCACGACGGCGCGGAGAGACGGTGGACGAGACGGTCTAAGTAGCTCGCCCAGGACGTCGAATGGACCTAAGTCGATTTTCGTGTTCGCTACCAAGGGAATTCAAAGTGGGACGATAATTGCCCTGGGTCCTGAAGACTGTCAGAGAACGTGAGAGAGCGAGAGAGAGAGAGAGAGAGAGAGAGAGAGAGAGAGAGTGGACGGGGATCGTCTCGTCGCGTTCGTCAGCGAAAAGCGAATCCGTAGCGACGAGTGGCCGCCAAGAGGAAGACAAACGGGATCAAGGAGACGCGAAAGTGGTGCTAAACCTAATCCCGCCTCGGGCCACGAGTTCCTTTCCTCGTCGGTGACGTAATTGACATCGGCGAACGGCGGCCGGGCCTCGTTTCTTTTAATTAAG
Source organism: Lasioglossum figueresi (assembly GCA_028455805.1). NCBI lineage: Eukaryota > Metazoa > Arthropoda > Insecta > Hymenoptera > Halictidae > Lasioglossum > Lasioglossum figueresi. The sequence continues at coordinate 3,820,641 of CM052204.1, forward strand.
AGATCCGCCGCGCAACAAGATCCCACTTCGCTTCATGAAGATCGACCATCTTTTCGTCCTAGCATCGTGAAACTTTCGGTACGAAGACGTTCGGCATCCCTGGCACTCGACATTGACACGTCACTGTTAAGCTGGAACGCCTGGAGTCCAACGTTGGATCCCAACTGGATCCTAGCTTCGATCTAGGGAATTGGATCCAAGCGAGGAGGGGATCCAATCTGTGTAATAGAGTCCAAGTTAGGTCTGGGTTCGAGAAAAACCGTCTCAGCTGTACACTGAACCCCGACGAGATTCATGCTTCAGGGTCCAAGTCAGATCCAGAAAGACTGCTCGAAGTTAGGTCTCTAACGAAAAGTCACCAAGGTTAGGTCATCTGGGGTTGATCCTGGATCCCAGCCAGACATAAGCCGGCTAAAGGATCTAAGTAGATAGCTCGGAACATCTTTCTTGGAGGAATCCGACCGTGCCGAGACAATTACGTCGATTTCACGGGAGGACGCGCCAAGATGATGGAATCGGCGAGGAGATTAACAGCTCGAACCGGAAAAGGAGTACGCGAATCGTGACGGAACATGGAAGAGCCGAAGACGTGTCTCGCTGGGTGGATAGGGGTTGGGGGGGGGGGGGGGGTTTAGGTCGAGCGTTAAGGGGGTTGCTTTAACCGGCGAGCGAAACCGTTATTAAGATTACGGGCGGCGCGCATGAGTAATGACATCCTCCTTTGCTTCCACCGCCGCTCCCTGATAAATTACCTCCTTCGCTAATTACTTGGGCCTCGGTATTCCGCTTACGCGCGTTTCACGTCCCAGTTACTCGGGGGATCCCGCGTGAAACCGGCCGAGATCGAGTAGCTACGAAAGTGAAACACACCGGGGCTTTGTTTTCGGCCCGCCCGACCTCTTCTACCCTCGACCCTTTGATTTTTCACGGTACGACTCTGCCGATCTAATTACTGCAATGTTAAACCGTCTAATTGCATCGTTTAATCGTACAGTAAAGCTGTAGATTACTGTCCAACAGCCGTATTATGGTGGACAGTATGGTTGGTATGTTTGATCGTATTTTTGTTACTTCAAAGGAGAAGGAACGATTAGAGAAGGACAATGAAATTCAAAGAAGAAACCGAACATAGAGAAGGTCAGAATGAAACTCGAAGGAGAGTCCGAACATAGAGAAGGACAAAATGAAATTCAAAGGAGAAGCCGAACATAGAGAAGGACAGAATGAGTGTCTCTTTCTTTCCCATACGCTGTCCTTCCTTGCGACCGAAACTTGAATCGTCGATTTAACCACTAAATACAATCAGAAGATATCGTGTTTGGTCTTATATTAATTAGAAAAGTGCCAGAAATAGGATAGTAAAATTTCATTAAAAAAATAATGAAAATTTAGAAAGTTGAACATCTCGATTCAGTCGAGTCAATGTGTGGTGTTTACACCGATTTACCCGACCCAATGGAGTGAGAAGGGACTGGACATTGAACGTAATATAAACAAAGGACAGTAATGTCGGCTTTTCTGTTGATGGTTCGTAAGACACTTAACACATTACCGATTATTGCACAATTTTGAAAAATCTATGGTACATGTCTGAACACTTTTTAATAGAATTTTTAATAGCAACAGCAATTTTTATTGCGAACTCACGAGTCACGCTCAATAACGTCATCTGATAGTTTCATTTAAGATTGCAATGTGAAAGAACATTTCTATGCTTTCTTTTGGTACAGTACAATTATTGAAAATCGTATAACCTCTTAACTGCGGAATGTTGTTTTAAAAATCCCCGACTGAGTGCGGAATTAAAATCAAGCAATGACGAGTATACACGTCGAACGCAGAGCAAATGGTCCTATTATAAATTTTACGAAACACGAGGAAGGATTACAATTTTATTTGTTAAAATATTAATAATTCATTCTTGAAAAGGTTATTGTTATTGCACCGCAATAGAGTCCTGGATTGACGTGTATACACGGCGAACGCAGTTAACTGGTTAATAGGCTTCCGGTAGGTAAAGTGTTAAATATTTATAAATACGGTTCTCTTTATCTTTCTGTAACTTTATGAAAAAAAATCGGACGTCAATGTTCCTTCGCTTATTTTCAAGGGTGAAATCTCCGCTTTCACGTGCATGAATTCCTATTCTGCAAAAAAATTTTTGTACGCAAAGCTGAGCATGAAAGTGAAGATAGTCGATTTTTGATAATTTTTCGAATTCTTGTGGGTCTGTGCAATTCAAAAATTCTTTTCAGGAATTCGGACTATCGTGGAATCGGAGAGTGAAGTCACCGCTTTTCAACGACTCGAGAAAACTTGATCTACGATTTGTTTTTGCTGTTTTATCGCACTTTGAATGAAAAATGAGCCCATCGGTGCAATAACTCTGGTGCGATTAGATACATTTTTCATTCGGGGTGCGATAAAATGGCCACAAACGCTCATACATCAATGTTTTCGGAGTCATTGGAAAGCGAAAGCTTTACACTTCAGATCCACGGGGGTTTAAAGTCCCAGAAAAATTTTTCGAATTTAAAAGAATGTCGGAAAGACGCAGAAAAATAATGAAACATAAATCTTGGCTTAACCGTGAGATAACCCGAACGGTTCTCTGCGGAAACGGTTCGGGAAACGACAAAAGGGACTTTCACGAGCTTTCGGCGTCTCTGTGTCGATCGATCCCACAAATAAATTCATTCGGTTCCCCATTCCCTTTGTGGTGATCCTCTATCATTTATTTCTTCGCCGGCTGAATATCCGTTCTCCGTTAATGGTGGGCTTAAAAAAGCTGGCCTGTGAGTGGATAGGATCGACGTGGAGCTTCCGAGATATCCCCCATTCTGCTTGACTAAAGCTCGGTCGGATCATAACCGCGGCTCTCCCGGTGTCGAACTTTTTTCTCGATTTTTATTATCCTGGACACAGTGGCGTCTCTACGACGCAGGAGAATCTCTTCCATGATAGAGAACCAGCCTCGCTAGTGGAACGAGTCGATAACCCGTCGGGCGTAGCTTACGGAAGTAGTATAGATCGACAACGAGTCAGACAGAAGACGTAATTTTTAATTTTTCTGGGAATTGGACATCGGGTTTGTTCCGGGCTGTGTTTCGAAATTTTCCGGACTCGTTGGCTCGTGTCGCGTATCCGTAACCGCGGACCGAACCGAGACGCCCCCGCAATTTCCGTGGTTAAGCCACTTTTGTGGGACATCGCCGACCTGACGCAGGATCTCGACGACCTCCCTCGAGTTTATCACGAAACGTCTCCCGATATATATGCTCCCCGCGACGAAGTTATAAAAGCGGGCTATGTATACATATATACGAGGACCAGGAAAGGGGTCGGAGGAGGGGGGGGGGGCGGTGCTCGCGGAGGGCTCTTGAACTTTCATCGCCTCTTTAGCTCGAGAGGACATTAGAGTTCCACAATTTATGTAACGCACGGACGGAGCGTTACGAGCGCCCAGAAATATCAACCCTCGACGAGCCGGGGATTGAACGTGAAACAGGAGGGACGGGACTTGAGAAATTTTCGAAATTCGCTGGATTCCTTCGACCCCACTCCGTCCGCACTCGTTTCATCCCCCCTCGGCATTCCCCGAGAACGTTTCGTTCTCCGCTGGAATTTCTTCGGGAGCTTTTACGGTCAATTTTTGCAAATTCTAATTTTTAACCATTTTTTGAATCGGCTGGAAAGGGGAGAACAAGTTTTTGGTTCGTGTAGAGGCAAGTGAAGTTTGTCCCTACAGAATGAGCCAGTGTACTTATTTATTCTTACTTACGTACTTATTTATTCTTATTGAATTTCATCGCGAGCTTTTACGGTCAATTTTTGCAAATTCTAATTTTTAACCAGTTTTTGGACCTGCTGCAAAGGGGAGAACAAGTTTTTGGTTCGCGTAGAGGCAAGTGAATTTGAATGAAAAATAATCTAGAGATGTAGGAGCGGAAGTGTGAACCTATAGAATGAGACGGTGTACTTATATATTGTTATCGAACTTCTTATTGAATTTCTTCGGGAGCTTTCACGGTCAATTTTGCAATTTCTAATTTTTAACCATTTTTTGGACTCGCTGGAATGGGGAGCGCAATTATTTGGGTTGCGTAGAGGCAAGTGAATTTGAATGAAAAATAATCTAGGGATGTAGGAACGGAAGTTTGACGCTATAAAATGAGTCAGTGTACTTAGTTATTCTTGTTGACCTTCTTATTGAATTTCTTCGGGAGCTTTTACGGTCAATTTTGCAAATTCTAATTTTTAACCATTTTTTGGACTCGCTGGAAAGGTAATAAAACTAATAATTTAAGGATGTAAGATCGGAAGTTTGACGCTCCGGAATGTATTTATTTATTCTTATTGACCTATGACTGGAATATCAACTCGGATTGGATCAATCAGAATTGTATCGAGTCCCGTGAATTATTGAAATGTTTCTTTGCCCGTGGTTCGCAGGGTGAGAAATTTTTTAGCAGGGTCCGTGCCGGGTCTGAATAGACAGTCCAAGGTGGCAGTTCGGTTTAAATAAGTCTCGAACGGGAATCACGCGACCCATTGAGCCCGGGAGCCCTTCGTGTTTGCGTTTCCCTGGGAAATCGATGATCTTTCTCCACGGTTGAATAATAGATTCGTCTGGAAGTCGATTCCCGGCGCGGCGGTCGGCGATAAGGGGGCCGGCTTAAATCGAGCGAAAGAATCACGAGCCGCGGGTCGCGTTATCATTCCCATTTCGCCACGTGACTGTCGTGTCGCGTCCCCAGGAAATGTCAAGCCGCGCTACGACTATAATATAATGGCCGTCTATCGATCGGACCGCCCCGTGTTTCACGTGACGCCGTGCCTCGCGACCCGCACACGTGACCGATAGAAAAAAGTAAAACGAAAGAGCTTTCCTCTGTCTCTGCCCTGCCTGTGTACGCTCACCTGTGTGAAGAAGTAGTAGTACACTTTCATTCCGCGGTCAGCGAACAGCTGGGCGAAGTGTATCGACGGGCAGATGAAGAAGTAGTCGCCAACCACGTCCGCGATCATCTTCTGATAGATATAGCCGTTGTTCACTTGCTCCCAGTCCGTGTACTGCAACAAAATACATGCTCTCGTCAGCGGAAACTCGTATTTGTCGATATTCTACCCATTGTAACTTCGCGAAAAAAAATCGCAGGACAGTGCACCTACGTTTATTGCGAAACGCGAAGCTTCCGCTTTCACGTGTACGAAGTATTTTTTGTCGAAAAAATTTTTACATTCCGTGGTGACCGACAATGTAGAAACGATCGATTTTTGACAATTTATCAAATTGAAACATCTGTGTTCGGCTGAAAAAAATTTTCAGGTAAACCAAACTGCCGCGAATTTGTAAATCGAAGTCTCCGCTTTCCGGAGAGTCCAAAAACATTGGAGTACGATTTTTCCTTGCGGTTTTATCGCGGTTTGAATGAAAAGTGTCGCATTAGATGAGCTTTCACCGATAAATGGACCGACGATTTTTATTCCGAGCGTCCAGGCTCGCGTCAACGTTGCCATTAATATTTTCCCCACCGCATTTATATTTCCGAGCACTATTTTTCAAGGGACGAAAATCCTCTTCCCGCGTGAAAATCTCGAACGGCCAGAAAATATTCTGCCGGTTCTGAAATGATGCCCGCTTTAATATTATTCCCAGCGAAAATCAACAAACAAGTGTTCCGATAGATCTCGGGAACGGTTATACGCGGGGCCGAGGCACGAAGGAATTTTTTAATAAAAGAAGAACGGGTATCGGGGCCCGCTCTCCATATTTCACCCGCGTTTAAACAACAAACTGCGCCCGTGAGTTTCGGAGACCGGTAAAATTCGTGGCACAATCAAGCTCCATTTATCACGGCGGCTCGCGCGAAGCCCGGCTCGGTTCGGTTCGATACGCGCCGATTATTGCTCGTGTTTTCGTGTAAATGGAACTACGCCGCGTACTACTTCGCGATAATCGTCCCGGACACTGCCAGCCCCGGGTATCGACGCCCGAGGCAAGAAGATTTCCTCGATTGGTTCGCTGCGCCGGCCAATCTTCTCGCCTCATGAATATTCTTAACGAACTGGCGACGTTACGCAACGTGGATCGTTAATTGGACCGAATATAGAGGTCGTGAATAAAGATTTATTCCTGTGAAACAGCCACGCTGCTTTTCCAGTTTAATAGTGGGCGGGTCCGGTCTTTTTTTTCACCTGACACGTGTTGATATATGACGGCAAACGAGTTACAGATTTACCCGACTCAATATTCGTACGAACCACATTTACTGGTACGTGTACAGTAAAGTCGGGTTTACTGTCCAACAGCCGTATTTTTGGCGGACAGTGATCCTGGTGTTGTGATCGTATTTTTGTTACTTCAAAGGAGAGTCCGAACATAGAGAAGGTCAGAATGAAATTCAAAGGAGAGTCCGAACATAGAGAAGGACAGAATGAAATTCAAAGGAGAGTCCGAACATAGAGAAGGACAGAATGAGTGTCTCTTTCTTTCCAATACACTGTCCTTCCTTGCGACAGAAACTTGAATCGTCGATTTAACCACTAAATACAATTGGAATTGTATCATGTTTGGTCTTACATTAATCAGAAAAATGCCAGAAATAGGATAGTAAAATTTCATTGAAAAATAATGAAAATTAAGAAAGTTGAACATTTCGACTCATTCGAGTCAATGTGTGGTGTTTACACCGATTTACCCGAGCCAATAGAGTGAGAAGGCACTGGACATTGAACGTAATATAAACAAAGGACGGTAATGTCGGCTTTACTGTAGATGGTTCGTAAGACAGTTAACACATTACCGATTATTGCATAATTTTGAAAAATCTATGGTACATGTCGAAACACTTTTTAATAGAACTTTCAATAGCAACAGCAATTTTGATTGCGAACTGACAAGTCACGCTCAATAACGTCATCTAATAGTTTCACTTAAGATTGCAATGTGAAAGAACATTTCTATGCTTTCTTTTGGTACAGCACAATTATTGAAAACCCTATCAATAGGCTTCCGGTAGGTAAAGTGTTAAATATTTATAAATATGGTTTTCTTTATCTTTCTGTAACTTTATGAAAAAAAATCGGACGACAATGTACCTTCGCTTATATTCGAGGGTCAAATCTCTGCTTTCACGTGCACGAATTCCTTTTCTGCAAAAAAATTTTTGTACGCAAAGCTGAGCATAAATGTGAAGATAGTCGATTTTTGACAATTTTTCGAATACTTGTGGGTCTGTGGAACTCAAAATTTCTTTTAGGAATTCAGACTATCGCGGAGTCGAAGAGTGAAGTTTCCGCTTTTCAATGACTCTAAAAAACTTGATCTACGAATTTTTGTTGCCGTTTTATCGCACTTTGAATGAAAAATGAGCCCATCGATGCAATAACTCTGATGCGATTAGATACATTTTTCATTCACGGTGCGATAAAATGGCCACAAACGCTCATACATCAATGTTTTTGGAGTCATTGGAAAGCGAAAACTTTACACTATTAACTTGGTCCTCCTATTTTCAGAGAGGCCCGCCTACAGAACACGCCCACTTTTAGGAATCCCCGCCTACATTTATGCAGACCCGCCCACAATCAACTAAACCTGCCTTCAATTTTTAATTGACACCTCCCACCGTGAGCTAGCATCACCCAATTTCCAATGTAGCTCGCACGGCGAGCGAAAACGCAACTAAAACGAGATCCACAGGTAAATATCCCCGGTTCCTGTTTCAGTCGGGTAAGAAGCCTCGTAGATGGTAATCTTGATTTAAAAGGGACGCGGAACCTTGTCGCTGCGGCGTGCATAATTCACGAAATGAACGCGTCGGTTGTCCTCGGCGGTACGTTTCCGCGACAAGAACGCGTTACACGCGGAAGATTATGTGTTCGCAGCAAAGACACTCCGCGAGAACTTTGATTAAAGCCTCGAACCGCAGGGTGCGTCGTATCGTGTAGCCGAGGAGTTAATTCCGGCCTATCCACCGGGTACGCGCGGGTAACCATGTGTCTGTGCCATCGGTTTCATTAACCGTGGTAGGTAGGCGGGGCGAAACAGCGTGTGGGCGGAGCTTGGAGTAGTTCGGAAAAAGCGAATGGGACACGGCTCATTTGCGTTTGCTTTAATCGGGCCCGGTGGCTTCGCGGAACGATCTCGCTCGCCCGAGCGTGGAAAATTAGGGAATTCGATGACCGAAATTTAAAATCGACCATCACCGGTAATCCTTTGACAAACACCCGGGTTAGTTCACCTTGCTGGAAAAGGACACGGAATTCGGTACACGCTGCCGCAGAGGTTCGCTGTTCGAATAAAGCCAGGCCCGTAGCTGTGCCTGGCTGGTCCCTGCGACGGCCATTTGCCTCCAAAAACAAGACGGGACACATACCAGGGCTCTCGTTTCATTAAGCTGGACGTGGCCGCGCGAAGTAATCTTTGAGCAATCAAAGTTGACCGGCCCGATTCATCAACTTAACCGCGGCCCCCGCCTCTCTCAGCCGGGCTGTGATACCAGTCCGTCAGACTTCGCGTCGGACATTCCCGGATGCGTTCCGACGCCGCTATAGCTGGTTTCGGACCAGGCACAGGCTGCGCGGCGATCGAAAACGGGAACGCGAGAAAACGCGGGGCTGCGGGCGGATGTGCCGAGGGCGGCGGGGCGTTGATCGATCGACCAACGGCGTTAATTATCACCAACGGGGAAGGCTAATTAATCGAAAGTTAACCGGCGCGTCGAGGAAATCGAGGTCGCACGCTTTCCACGGAAGCACAAGTTTCCGAGCGCCGACGAGAACGCGCGGAACTCCGAACAACGGCCTCTCGCTCGCCGTGTAACTAGTCACGCGTTTCCGCTTCCACTTTTTAGCCACCGACGACGCGGCTGCGACTGTAGCCGGCAACAGGTTCGCGGACACTAGGCCTCGGGAAAACGAGAATCGAACCCGGCATCCCCAACCGTTTCCCTTCCGGACCGTCTGGCTGGAAAATTTGTTTGTCGAAGAAACTTCAGCTCCGTGGAACAAACGCTGCGCCACTCCTACCGGAAATTCATTCACACTCTTCTCTTTAAGCGTACCGGGTGCCCCGGAATTTTTTCCGGCTGGTGGGCAGATACTCCGAACAATGGGCGGGCCCGAATTAGAAAAGGCAGGGTCAAATAGGTGAAGATATTATTTATTGAAAGACGGAGTACGTCTCGGAACTTGTTGAAAGTTGAGTGAAGATTATAAAGGGCGTTTTGCATTAGGGTGGGTCCAGTTCGGAGAGAATGACGGCTTGCGAGAGGAGTAAGGGCCAGTCAGAACATAAGGTTGGATAATTTAGGCGGTACCTAGAAAATGAACGGGCCCGAATGTAGAGAAGGCGGGGTCAAATAGGTGAAGATATTATTTATTGAAAGGTTGAGTACGTTTGGGAACTTGTTGAAAGTCGAGTGACGATTAGAAAGGGTGTATTAAATTAGAATGGGTCCAGTTCGGATAGAATTAAGGCTTGCGAGAGGAGCAAGGGCCAGTCAGAACATAAGGTTGAATAATTTAGGCGGTACGTAGAAAATGGGCGGGCCCGAATTAGAGAAGGCGGGGTCAAATAGGTGAAGATATTATTTATTGAAAGACGGAGTACGTCTGAGAACTTGTTGAAAGTTGAGTGAAGATTAGAGATTGTGTGTTGAATTAGGGAGGATCCAGTTCGGAGAGAATGAAGGCTTGCGAGAGGAGAAAGGCCAGTCAGAACATAAGGTTGGATAATTTAGGCGGTACCTAGAAAATGGGTGGGCCCGACTGAAGGTAGGCGTGTTCAAGAGCCAGTGGGCGTGTCCCGCATAAAGTTAAGCGATTTCAAAAGGGAACGACAACGAGCGAGAAGAAACAGGACTGTAAAGAGCTGACGGCCAATGGAGTCTTCGCAAAGAGGAAACACCGCCGTCGAGCATAATGCAACGGCAGGTGGTGCGAACGAGACTTTGAATTGAAAAATTACTCAGAATGTATAAACGAGGACCTCAGAAGTTCGTTGCTCGCCGAGAACTCGAAACCGTAATTCCTAACGACGACTTTTCTTTGCTCGTTAGCTTATTTTTCGAAACGCTGCTCGATACTCGCGGTTCTCCGCCGACGAGAGTCGTCGACGGGAATAATTGAAGCGCCGCGGACCTGTTAAAATGTTCGCCGGCGCTGCGACGGAGACTTTCACTCGATTAATTAAACGAGGGAAATTCTTCGAGCACCATCGGGGAAAATGATTTTTTCATTTGAGAAAATGTGTTCAGAATCATCACTAAAAATTACTGTACCATTATTCACGATATTGTTTACATTACGAAATATGTTTGTGCGCAATCAATCACTACACATTCAAGTATTGTATGAGGTATTATATCAATTTCGTATCTGTCGAGTAGCTTTCTCGATTCGATCAATGATGATCGTTCGAGTTACTTGCAAGTTAACTAGAAGGATCGCTAGACTTGCACGAGTTAACTAGAAGGATCGCTTCCCTCAATGGGAAGAACAAGATTGCAAGAAGGAAGAACGTTGCAACGACTCGCAAAGACTCAACGCAAAGCCCATCGTCGCTCGCAACCTAACGCTGGTCAACGTCGCTTTCTTTTTGTTTATGGCCCTTTTCCGGCCTTCGCTGTGTAAATATCCTAAAGTATCCTAAAATAACTCTAGAGTATACCTAAAGTCTGTATCTCAAAACTATATACCGGGTGCTCGAATATTCCCGATACCACACATGTATCATAGATGTTTAAAAATTATGCAATAATCGCCGGTCGGTAATGCGTTAACATACAGAAATACAAAATATCGCGGTGTTCGCGTATGTTTCTCGTGTCGATTGCGAGAGGGTTGTTAGCGATTCGAGTGCGGAAGGCGAACGTCGTGAAATCGAGCGTTTCCCGCGGGGTGTGGAACTGCTGCGCAATTAAAAAGTCGTTCGGCGTTTCCCGACAACGGGCAAGATCACGGAACAGCGCCGGCCAAGATGGCGGAAATGAATTTTCAGCGGAGCCGGGGGCGAGAGTAATGAGCGGCGTGCGTGATAGGACGACGCTGAAAATCTCGCCGTGCCGAGCCGGGCCGAGCACTGCGGCCTGGCAACGGTTAAGTGTCGGGCTGACCAGGTCCGGCAATGCTCGCCGAAAGCCCGCCGGCTCGTGACAAATCGAAACGACCGGACGAACTGGAGCAGTGAATTAATGGAGACTACCTACCCCGCACGTCCCCCGAGATTGCGAGGACAATAAGACCGGCAATAAATTCGTAACTCGTGAGTAATATTAATGAATCGTCATAATAAACTGGAACCCCGTCCCGTTTCACTCACGTCCGCCCCGTTCCGGGTCCGGCTGTTCGAATTTATCGTCGCGATAAACAAGACATGCGAGCAAATTAGTTCTCGTTCTACGATTCGGAGAGCTCCTCTCCCTTCGCGCTTCAAAAATCACCGTGCTCTCGCCTGCTCGCAAATTAATAGAAGCACGAGCGTCCAATGAATATGTAAAACAGTTTGAGCACATAAGTGGAGAGGTATTAATGAGTCGGAAGTGACTGGCCACGCCGGTGGTCCGCGAGCTGCGTGAAAATATGTGGCCATTTTACCCGTCGTTGTCGTTAACTATGAACGCTCCACCCTCGCTCTCCCCATAAATATAATATCTCGCGTTCTTGGATTCTCGAGATCATTCTCATAAATTCAGCGTTTAAGCGTCGTGAGACGGTTCTCTCGCCGTCGTAAAATAAAGCGACAGGGGGAAGAGTCCGCGGATTTTCCACGGTATAATGAAATTTCCATACACTGCGCTGACTGCTGGACCTGGTTTGGGTCTTAATAGGACCCCGTTCAAATCCCCATCGATCTTCTTCGGCCTCCACGCAGACTTAATTTGGCCCTTCTTTAACCAGTTTCCAGAACCTTGAACGTAGAACAAATTCGCTAAACATTTTGTATACACATCTCCAGGTAACTGGAAGGAAATGGGGCTCGCTCAGCTATAAATATAGCAGCGAGCGCGTTAATGCTCGAATTACGAACAGGCAAGGTGAGGGTTGCACGAGGGAGGGTGAGTGCTGTTAGCAGTGAGGCGGACAATTGAAAGTCGTCGAAACGACGCAGTCTATTCAAGACGTTTTCCGGCGGTTCCAGCTGTTACGAGCGGCGCCACCATTAAGAAGCTCCCGGAATAAGGGCAACAAGAGGGCAGAGAGGATCGCGAGCGATAGTTCCGGCCGTGGAAACGGGGCGGCACGCGCGGAAACAAAGCTTTCCCCCGTCTCGTAGCCCTGAGAAAGCGTAGGCTTGAAGCGTGCAACGAAAGAGCGTCGCCGCTCACGGTGCTTTCGAAAGCCTCGACATCAAAGCTGCCGTGGATAATTCAGCGTGGCGCGCGCTCCGCTAGGAAATTAAACAACTTTCCTCGCCTCCGACGACAAATTCGTACCGGTCTCGGTGCTCTGCGAGGCAGCTGCGTTCCGTGTCAACTTCGGAAACCCTCTCAGCCACGAGCTTTTTTACCCCCCTCCCCCCGACGACAATCCTCTCGATGAATCTACTTTCAGCTCAGAAAGACTCGGGCACTTTTACTTTCAAGTGGCCGGAATAACATAAGAAATTTTTTGCCGGAGCGCAAAAAAACTCTCGCGTATCCTCGGAAAATAGATCACGGATTCCAAGGCGAAAAGTTGTCGACTTTTAACCCGTTATAACTCCGTGGAAAAAAATCGGAGAGCAATCTGCTTTGGCTCGTACCGAAGCGAAAAGCCTCAGCTTTCGGATCCCTGAACTGTTTCTTTTCGGAAAAATGTTTATATCCAATGGTGATAATAACAGTGAAGATAGTTAATTTTTTACAATTTTTCAAATTCATCTGCGTCTGTGGAACTCAAAAGATTTTTTTGGGAATTCGTACTACCAGTCTCGCAAAGAGCGAAGTTTCCGCTTTGCAACGAGATTAATAAAATTACTGTACGATTTTCTCTTGCCATTTTAGCGCACTATGAATGAAAAATGAGCCCCACGGTGCAATGACCCTAGTATTATTAGCGCTTTTTATTCAAGCTGCGATAAAGCGGCTAAAAAAAATCGTAGATCAATTTTTCTGTGCTCGTTGGAAAGCGGAGATATTGTTCTTCGAATCCACGGTAGTCTGAATTCCGAAAAAAAATTTGGAGTCGTGCAGAAGTATCTGAGTTTGAAAATTTGTCAAAAATCGATCATTTGTACATTTACTCCCGCCGTCGAACGAAAGCGGCGAGAAAAATTTTTTGGTGAAAAAGTGATTTGTCGGCGTTAAAGCGGAGGCTTTGCGCTTTACAATGAGCCAAGATCGGTCGCGATTCGATTTTTCTCCACGGAGTTACGCGATGCGAAAGATCGGGAATGCTTGAAACCGGATTCAGCGACTGTTCAGTATTGAATTTCGGGGAATTGCGGCGTTATCGAGTGGATAGCACGTGTCGCTAATTTTAGGGTGATATCAGGAGAAGTTTATTTGGTGTGACCCGGATTCTCGTCGATGATCGCGGCCGACCGGTAAATCTGATCCTCGATCGGCCCTGTAATTATACGTGACAGGCAATTCTCATGCGTTGAACCTCGCCGTAACTACCGCAAGCTGTGCTTTAAATTCACCCGCGCGGTTAGCTTATCGACTTAACTCGCCGTGGAGGCATTCCGCGGGCTCGAGTACGCGTCCAACCCCACACAGCCCCTCTGCAATTTCTTGCCCGATCAATTTACATCCACTTGCGCGAGAACGTTCATCCTCCTCGTTTGCCAAAAAACTCGAACGAAAAACCCCTGATCTTATCGCCGTCAAAATTCACCGTTAAATCAATCGGCGAACGTCTTCCAACTATCATGGAATAATAATTGAACGCGGAGTTCGTTTCAATATTTCAGGGAAGAGAGCTCCTTTGCCAATTCTGCATCTCTCGAGCTCGAATCATTCAATTTTGAAGCGGCCTGTATTTACTCGACGAACTGCGCCTTTCTCGCGAGAGCAGACGGAGTATCAAAAGGAAACCTAATCGAAGGTTGATCTACATAAATCCATTGTAGCAGCAGCGGAGGAATGGTATTCCAAGCTCGTTCGACTCTCTCTCTGCGTTCTCCTCCTCTTCTCTCGTTCCAACTCTCCCACTCCCTTTCTATGCCGTTCTGTTTCTCCTTCCGGACGCATGCTCGCGGTGGTGCTTGCGTCACCACGTCGACGGAGCTCTGCCGACGAGGCGTCGGCCGCCGTCGGCCGGGATTCTTCCGCGAATATCAACCAAAGATCGGAATTGGCTATTAAAAGTTCGCGATAACTTTTCGAACCGGATAGGCGAGGCTGCCGGCTCTATCGGGTCTATCGGGTAGCCCAAACGTTGCCGGTTCGATTCCGTTTCTTTTCAAGTCTCCCCCACACACTGGGTGTGCCAATCGAAAAACCATTTACATGTCAGACACATTTCTTTCGACGACCTTCCACATCGAATTACACATTTTTGAACAAAACTTACGTAGCGGACAAAAGTTTAAGACGGTTTAAACAAGACGATAACTATTTTAGTATTGTACTATACGATTTGAACTTTTTTGGGAAGCCAGAGCAATTAGTTTACTACAGGATGCGAAAAGAAATTGTTTTAGAAATTGCAATTGAAAAAATACTAAAAATCGCATTTTCAACTTTTTTATGTGGACCTACATTGAAAATTTAAAAAATACGTTTTGACAATCCGTGTCGGTTAAACATATTCTGAAAATTTCGTCAAAATCGGTCGACGTTGCAATGAGCTACAAACGTTTAAAGACGGCAAAAATTGCAGATTTTCACGAATTTCGACCTGTAACTGCAATAAATCCAAGGATTCTTACATGCCAGGCATTTTCGATGCCAGTCGTTTTTTCCCGAATCAACCGATTTCGATGAAACTTTCACAGTGCATATAATTGACGCAGATCGACAAAACGTATTCTTTAAATTTCCAATATAGACCCTCATAAAAAAGTTGAAAATGAAACTTCCACTATTTTTTCTACAATTTCGATCAATTGCAATTTTTGAAAAAATTTCTTTTCACATCTTGCAGTAAACTAATTGCTCTAGCTTCCCAAAAAAAGTTCAAATCGTATAGTAGAATATTAAAACAGTTATCGTCTTTTTTAGAGCGTCTTAAACTTTTGTCCGCTACTTACATATTACACGTCCTGAATATTAGATATGTCCTTCAAAGTATCCATATAGAATTCCAAGTTTGTGTCTTGTACACGAAAGAAATTAGAGGAAGAAGTGTAAACATTGGCTGACTTTGCTCGGTCAAATTGATAGGACGCATGTAATATTTTCTGTTATTATGTACTCTGGCAGTAATCTGTCAGCAGCGACTAGAAGCAGACGTGCAAATTTTTCAGTTATCTACAACATTTATGCCATTCAAGTTAAAACGGGTGGAGGAAAACAATTAGACAAAAATGAAACCGACCGAATTTTGTTATTGCGGTCACGAAATCAAACTATCGCGACAATTGCGAAGTTATTAAATAGAAGCCGTCGCGTTGTGTATAACTTCTTAAAAAATCCGAAAATCTACGGAAAAATGAAAAGTACTGGCAGACCTCGTGCTCCTACAGAACGCGACAGACGGGCCATATTACGCGTAGCTTCTAATTATAAGGAAACTGCAAGAAAAATCGCAGAAGAAGCAGGTGTTTCAGCTAACGTATTAACTGTTCGACGCATTCTCCAAAGCGGTAAACAAATTGAACGAAAAAACTAAAAAGAAAACCTCCTCTAACTGAGCAACATAAAAAAACTCGTTTAAAGTTTGCTCGCGATCATGTTTCGTGGAAAATGAAGTAGAGAAATGTGATATTTAGCGATGAAAAGTAATTTAATTTGGACGGTCCTGATGGCTGGAACTACTATTTCCACGATCCAAGGAAAGAAGAACAATATTTAAGCCGTCGACAAATGGGTGACGGAAGTGTCACGGTGTGGGCCGGTATTGGATATCGGGGAAAAACTGACATAAATTTTTTATCAGGCCGTGTAAACAGGACAAAATATCTTGAATTAATAGAGGATCGGTTAAATAAGCACGCGACTCGTATCGCAGGCGGTACGTTTATTTTTCAACAGGATAATGCTGCGATACATACCGCAAGATGTGTTAAAACTTATTTTAGTTCTAAAAATGTGACGTGCCTCGAGTTCACCCGACCTTAATATTATTGAAAATATATGGGCAGAACTTTCAAGAAACGTTTATGAGAATGGAAAACGATACAAAAATGTAACGGAATTAAAACAAAGTATTGTTACAAAATTGGAGTCTTTTAAGACAAAAACGTATTAAAAAATTGTTAAAATCAATTCCTAATCGCTTGGTAGATGTTACACAGCGCAAAGGTGGTTTTACTAAATATTAATTTGGAATTCGACAAAATATTTCTGTTCAAACAATTGTATTTTTTAATAGTGTTCTATCATTTTTTCCGACTAAAATCAATACGTGTCTACATTATTTTCTCTAATTTCTTTCGTGTACGAGATACAAACTTGCAATTCTATATGGATACTTCGAAGGACATATCTAATATACAGGGCGTGTAATATGTACATATATGTGTTATATGAAATATACAAATACATCAAATGTCCTATCATTTTGTCCGGCACTGTATGTAATTTGCTGGTCACTCGATATTGCAAGTTGAATATTTTCTGAAACATGCGCGACAGAATTTTGAGAGAAATTGGTTGACGATAATGTTTGAGAGTAGATCGTTCTTGTACACCCTGTGGATCGCATGTCGGGAAGCATGATGAACTGTGGAATCGCAGTCGATCGGCACCGGCGATAAATTCCGTTATCGGGGACCGCGAAATTAACGGCCCTGTAATTAAACTGAAGTCGCGATGATAACGTCACGTTTTCGAAAATCCACGAGAAGCGTAGCTCCGCGGGCACGCATCCTCGAAATCTCGCCGGATGATCGTGGATCGAAGAGATCGAAGGTCCTTTGAATCACTCTGTACCCGCGAGAATAAATTCTCCACTGTACTTTACGACGCGGAAAACCCTGCGAACGAGAAAACGGTGGACATCGTGGCCCTAAATTCTCCATTTACGTTCCCTTTTAGAGCCCGGACTGTGTTTTGAATCGCCCTGTATAAAAATGCCAACGTACGGGCGGCAACTGCGAAAAATTTGGCCCCGCCGTTTACGACAAAAGTTGCGGCGTCGTCGAACTTCTCGAAGCTCTTTTTCGTTCCCGTGAACGAAACTCCACACTATTTTTCCCTCCCCGCGAAAGATTGTTTCCGAGACGATCGTTGTTTCGCATCGAGGGAGAACCCGTGTCGCGGGACAAAAGCGGAAGAACGGGGCGGGGCTAGGTGTGAGAGACAATGCCGAGCAGATTTTTGTTTAAATAATCCGTATCTCGGTTGGGCGATCCCTGGAACACCTCGGGATCGTGGAGGCGACGACTTCGCCGTCGTCGTCGTCGGAGCACAGCGGTCCTGACAGGCCGTGTGACCGCTCGAGAAGAAAAGATCCGGCGTCTTCAATTCGGCTGTACTCGTGTTCTTTCTTCGCTTGACCTACTTCAGGAGAAAGGACTCCTTCAACAGCCTCCTCCCAGCCACTGTTTAGCGTATCTATTTCTATCAAATATAGGTCGGCCCCTGTTTCGCCAGGATTAGCCCACCCATCCCACCCGATAGTCACAAATTCGTCCACCGAGCTAAAACTGTCTCTCCAAATTTAATCCGTACCTGGACCTAGCACGGGCTCGGATGATGCTCGTACCCTAATTCAAAGTGGCCGGATTGGATCTGAACTATGCTGGAAGCGGATCTTGTTTGGGCCTAGTTGGACCTTAAGGACTGCGTTTCCTAGACAGACGACACTCGCGAGTGACTGGACACATTCGTCACAGTACACTCCCACACCGTTAGACTGCGTATAGGATTGCAAGGGTCCGGGATTCCACTCCTGATTTCTCAATAATGTAGAAACGGGGTTTCTTAGTAGTCAAAATCGCTAGATGAAAGATCAATCTAGGAGGCTATTTGCCTCAGAAGTCCTACTTTTACGTTTACGACGAGTAATTCTCATTATTCGGCAGCATGTCGCGTAACCGCGAGAAGCAATGGACAGGCGACGGTGCTGCCGCCTATCGTGGCGGTCGATATGCTTGCCGAATAATGAGAATTACGCGTCGTAAACGTAAAAGTAGGACTTTTGAGGAGTTGCAAATCTTAGAGGAGAAGGTGGTATAATATAGCCACCCACTTTTGTATTCCCTCTTAAAACTTGATTCACAACTAGACTGTGGATTTTTTAGATTTATGGATTCGAAGAGTCCGGGATTCCACTCCTGATTTCTTAATAATGCAAAGACGCGGTTCCTTAGCAGTTAAAATCGCTAGATGAAAGATCAATCTAGGAGGCTATTTGCCTCAGAAGTCCTACTTTTACGTTTACGACTCGTAATTCTCATTATTCGGTAGGATTTGAGGCAAATAGCCCCCTAAATTGATCTTTCGTGTAGCGATTTTGACTACTAAGAAACCCCGTCCTTGCATTATTGAGAAATCAGGAGTGGAATCCCGGACCATTGCAATCCTCGCGTACGTATACGTGGTCTAGCGGTGTGTGAGCGTGCTGTGGTGACTGTGAGACGCAGTCCTTGATAGTAACTTTTGGTTGGGTATCAGATTTACTTAACCCAGCTCTGACCCACAGTACGTGTGCGTGAATTGTGCTGACGCAAGAGCTGAAGACGATGTTGATGCAGCCGGGATTGCTGCTCAATATGGCCGGCCGTTTTCTTCGACGCTATCACCGCCCTTAAGCACGTGGTAACAGCTATTACGAGTGTCAGCCAGTGTTTCACGAGACCGGCCCGTATTTACCAGTAATTTACGGCACGACGGTAAACGACAAGCGTGGGGAATCGATACCGGTCTCTTCGTGCAACGTGATTATCTTGTTTAGCGGACGGGGTGGTTCGTTCAATTGAAATATGCGGCCGTTTTAACGCTCCAATTCCTCGTGCCGCTTTTCGTCCGTAGCTCAGGCTTCCGACTCTCGGCTGCGACACCTCGGGTCAATATGGCGCCGATTCCTCGATCGATACCGTAGATCGATACTGTCGGTAATTCCGTGAGCTTCGACAATTTTTTTAACGATCCTGAGATCCCCTCCGCGTTAAACAACAAACTTATTCAAGCTCTGCGAGAACTTTAACCTAAACAAGTATGAAAAGAAATATCGACCTCCTGAAGGTCAAGCAAGGTCACTCGAGATTAAATGTCGCCAGCCTTTTAAATACTGCTTTCCACCGCGTTTCAGATTAAATCTTATCTGTCCAAGGTATACGAGGCACGCCTAATGGAAAACTGAATTTATCTCCGTTCATTTTCCGAAAATTCTTCGCCGAAGAGGTTACGGCGCACATGCTAGGTGTCCAGCGAGAAGCACGGCGCGGGTCGAAGGGTAAAAAAGAAAAAACGAAAAGAAACGTGAAAAAGCGGACAGACACGAGAGAGAATATCAAAGTTCTTGGAGGCGGGTGGTAAACGGGTCGGTTCCCGCGACTTCACGAGGTAGATTTAAGGGGTGGCCACTTATCGAGACTGCCGCGTAACCGCACGGCTTGATTTACTGGCTCGATAACCGAGTACCATTAATATCAAGCGGGGAACGGGACCAGCACATCCCGCATGCCGTCTGTGTTCCCCGTGTTACGGCAACGGACACCGGTGCGCCCTATTCTTTTCACCTGTACGCAACGGTCCACCCCTCCGCGCCCCGATCTGGCTGCTGAAATAAATTAGCTTCTTCGAGTGGTCAACGAAACCTGTTAACGGCAACCCCTCTTGTTAAATGGTTCTAAAATTATTGCGGACATAAACAAGCTCCGCCCCCAGGGGAAATCACTTTTAATTTCTTTTGTCCATGCAGCAAGAGAAAAATGTCAAGTTAACCCTTTGCACTCGGAGCTTTATTATAACTGCAAAATTCAACATTTCTTTCGATCTAGAATATTTCCATTCTGTATGATTTCTTTAAATTTGGTGGACATGAAATTGATGTGATACCTCGTGCGATACTTAAATGTTGAGTAATTGATTAGATACCGACAGATCTAATAATGTAAACAATATTTTAAATAATAGTACTCAGAAATCAAGACATATCTTTCAACCTAGATGATTTTTATTGTATATAATTTTGTTTTGCACCATTCACGTGAAATTGAACCTGTTTTCTCATGCGACATTTGAATTTGCAGCAGTTTATAGAATACAGAAGAATTTAATTATTTAAAAGATGTTATAAATAGTGATATGGCAATTTTGATTGGCGCCTCAGAGTCGCCATTCGAGTGCAAAGGGTTAATGTACAAAAAGTGGCAAATTAGTTAAGAGACGCGACGAGGTTTGACCCATGGGATCCCCCATGGGATTTGCCAAGATGGCGCCGGTTCGGCTCGAGCGCCCGCTCGGCCGGTAAGAACAGGCGGCGGAGATAAGACTGCGGGAAAATTTATAATTACCCTAAAACTGAAGTTATCTGAGATCTGGGTCGGTAATTATGAACACGCGTTCGCGGATAGCCTGAAACTCTCGACCGGGATCGATCGTCGTCCCTCTCCCCCCTCCGCCATCCCCCAGGTCAGAATCTCTGAATTTTTTAAACGGACATCCCTTCCGAGACGTTCGTGAATGATTAAAATGACCGTCGCGATGTCAACCGATCAAAGTCGAGCGAGTCGCTGCAGAAATGTCACCCGGTGCATGGTGAATTATCGAGACCCGTTGCGCCCGAGTGTGGCCTAAATTAGTGATAATTAAATGCAGAACTGAAGCCGTGGCACACGCTCGCCACGCATTCGAGGTTCCAGTTGTGAAATTTATCACGCGCGAGCGGAACCCGCGTCCTTCGCTGCAGTGTCCAGCTCGCGCGTGCCCATTTAGACTCCATTTTGCAGCACGGAATCGAGTTTGTCGCGTTTTTCGTTTTGAAAAGTGTTTCTTCGCCCAATTTCATGTAACGCGAAATATTTTAGCGAGCGCGAAATAAAACGTTCAATATTTGTACACCGTTATCACCGGTGAAAAACAATTTGCTGTTTTTCATTCGAAATGGAACGGAATGTAATATTTTTTAGCTTAATCTAGAACAGTGTTTTCATTAACGACTGTAGTTATATTTAATTCCTGCTTTGTTCGTTTCGAATAAAGAATGATATGGTCTCCGAAAAGCTTTAAGCACGAAATCATGCTCGAGAGAGTGCAGCATAAGTTTCTCAGATTGTGTTCGTACAAGATCAATAAGCCAATGTCAATCGTTGATCACGATTACTCCACAATATTAAACATAGTTAATCTGGAAACATTGTCCACTCGCAGAAGAGTATCCGACCAGAGCTTTATTTTTAATTTAATTAATTGTCATATCGATTGTCCCTCTCTCCTCGAGCAAATAAATTTTTACGTAACTGAACGTGTTTTGAGAACTAGGGCAGGATTTCAAACAATTAAGTCCATCTCCGCATGTGGATTAATGGATCCCTTAAATCGTATTATTGCGGACTCTACATCGCTATATTATATTGACTTTTTCAATGGGTCGTTGCAATCATTCGAAAGAAAATTGCGTAGAATTCTATGTTAATTTAATACCTGCATTCCTACAGCTTGCGGCATGTCCCTTTGTAAGTAATTTTAGGTTAAGACTTTCATTTTTGTTTTTCTTTTCTATCGTAAACATTTGTATAAACGGATTTCGGTCCGTATATAATAATAATAATGATAGTAATAATTCGGTGGATTTTATTTTCAGTAGAAATGGTCGATCGCGGCCAGACACCGGGAGTTCTGTCTTCGGAACGAGAATTATAGGTCACCCGGTATATTTTTTGCTTTTCGATGGTGGGAATAGAGCTAATGATAAGAAAGGCTGATAACGTTTAAAAGATTGTAGCCGCAGAACAGCAAGACACAGTCGCGAGCTTCGATCGCGTCGAGAAAATGCCAGGGCTCGGAGTACGCCACGCGGCCAGGTGCTTCTTTTTAATTATGCAGGCATCCCACAGCGAGCGCGGCCTTCCCTTCCGCTTTCGTGCCTCCTTTGTGTCGAGATAACGCGCATGAAACGCCCGGCGTATCGTCCGTTACGTTTCGAAAAGATCTGGACAGCCCGCGTTGCCTCGAACCGTTCTTTGAGACCGTCTCGACCGCAATTTCAAACACGAAAATAACAATTCCCCGGTGAAAATGTTCGCGAATCTACGCGGCTCGTCGCGACGAACACGCCACTGACACCTGTTCGCTTTTTACACCGACGTTTCCGGTAGAATATTGACTTGGGAATTTTTAACAAGCGTCTACAGACCTTTTAAAAAATTTATGCCAATCAATGTGGAATATTTAACTTGTCGCAACTTCCAGAAATGAAATCGGTTCGCGATCTACCTTAGCTCGTTTCAAAGGGAAAATTCTGCGCTTTCGCGTGTACAAGATGTTTTTTATTTTTAATTTTTAATGGAATGCAGAGATTTATTTAAAAAAAGAAAACATTGCATATGAAACCGCGAACTTTGTCCTTTGAAATGTGCTGAGAAAGATCGTGGTCCGATTTTTTTCCAATGCTGCGATCGATTTTTATTGGAGGCGTTCCGGTGACCTTGGGAACAGCCTTGAAAGCGTCTCGCGAGAACCGCAATGTCGTTTGCACACGAAGAAGTTCATCTCCGAGACTCTTTTCTGGCAAATAACGAAGAAACGCCCCGGTGAAAGGCCAATACACCTGAAAAGCAGGAATTTGCCTCCGGGACGTAGGCGTTTAATTTTTCACCAGATCTCCAGTGAATTTTCCCCTGGAATATGGCCGAGCGTGAAGGGAAGGGCGGGAGGGACGGGAAGATCGTCGCCGTTTCTTATTCCGGATGCTCGGGAACGGAAAGCTTGCCTCGTGACGTTCCTGGAATATTTTCCGCGCACGTATTTTCGATAGCTTGGAGCAGAAGGCGTGGATGTAGCGCGCGTCGAACATCCCAGTGCAATTATATTTGACTACTGCTGTCACGAAACCGCTCCCCTTCTTGGAAACTTCAGTATCATCCCCTTACTACGCATTCTAAACTCATTGTCCTTCAGGGGATACTTCTTGAAATTATTAAACTGAAAAATAGTAAATTATTCTCTACAATGTAGACGGTTCAGCACGAGAAACTGAACGGCAACGGATGATGAAAATATTGTACAGGACTTCCGTTTAACCTGTCCGATTGACGCTCGATGTTTCTACTTGCGGTAAATCAATGACATCGATGTCCGTCTCCTGAATTATTTCATAGACGTGCGATAAAATAGCTCGATGAATATTAACAAAATTAGAAGGTGCGCGTAGCAAGGTCGAGCATTAGTCGGACACCGGTGTCGGTTGGGTCGATTTTTCGTTGTTCCCGTTATGGGATGTGAATCTTGGGGCTCAATGCATCTTCGTCGGGGTGATTAGCAAGCCCCGGTGACAAAGAGATGCATCGGCCTGTCACGTGACCCATTTCCACCCCTTTGATCGAAGGGTTCGTTTCCTGGGGATTTGAAGCAACGAACGGCTGAATATTCATGCCTGTTGTGTGACCTCGCGGAAGGGGGTTGCGTCGGAAGGGGACAGCGGGGGGGGAGGGGCTCGACCGGTTGCATCCCCCTGCAAGTAACCGTGCATCCATATTTACGCGGGCTGCATCCGATTTTCGCCGCGACATTGGAAACGTCATTTCCACGGATCCCGTATTTGCCGAGCACGCCGGGACAAATATTTGAATATGCATGATCGACCGGAGTTGCTTGGCGAACGAATACCCGAAACTTGACGTTTGGGGGGGGATGAAACCGGAGAATTTTCAAAGAGCACGGACGGTGGGAGAGAAATTGCACGCATTCGAATCGCTGGAGCTTTAAACTCGTCGTCATTAAAATCGACGAGAGGACAAACGTGCGGCTCGACAAAGTATCAAAATGTTTGACCCACATTCCACTCGAAAATATTTTTTCCCACCACCGAAAAGTGGGGACACGGGTATCGAAATACGCGGACGGAATGGAACAGGGGCGAAACGCACGTGGAATTTTCGTCGGAATGAGCGAGCAGCTGCCGAAGTCCTTGACCCACCCCTATTTGCGGAGCAGGATGTTAGCAAAGTGGAATTTCACCCCTACGGGTTGGCAGGCGAAATTTTGTTTCTTCTTAAACGGAGATGCCATTTCGGGATGAATTTTCGAATTTCTAACGCGGTAATTTCCAATTCGCCCCCAGCCACCCCTTCCGGCGCTTGTTAATTAAACGGACACCGTTGCCAAACCCTCGCACCCCCGGACTGATTATTTACACGGACTGATCTCCGACTTTGCCGTGTCGTGTCACCGATGGGAGAATAATTAGCGGCCACCTCCCTGTCGAACAGGGGGTGTCTTTGAGGCGGCATTAACCGTGTACACAACGATATTGATTATCAACGACCTCCTCCCTGTTCTGGACACGACCCTCTCGCGTGGTTACAACCTCTGTTTGTTCGAGGGGGCGGGGTGACTTCCGACCGACCCTCTACCCTCGACTTTCAACCCTCGACCCTCGACCCTGGCCGCCCCTCGTGGGAAACCATTCCCGAGGGTGAACTCTTTCCTTCTTCGATTTTCCCGGAGCCCCTGCACGGCACAGCAGTTTTCCGGTATTATTTATAATAATACACCGACACGTTCACGAAGAATCGGTGACGTCCGACTTACCGTCACTTCGTACAAAACGATCGGACATATTTTTCCTCGAGAAAATCGTTCGGCAGTTAGTAAAAAAGTGAAAATGTCCAAGAATTCCGAAAACTTTTATCGGCGCACGGAATACAGACGTTCCGTTGCCATTTTTATGGAAACAGTTCCCGAGAAAACGAAACTAGCGCGAAGATCCGCATTCTAGTTGCAAGCTGGCGATTCTCGGGGGGTCGACGCATGGGTGAACTCGTTTCACGTCGGCCGGCTAGGTATCCGTTGGAAAGTACACTGACCGAACAAATAAATGGGAAGTTACGCGGGGCGAACAATGCAAATCGATTTTACCCGAGCGTGTCTCGCGAGTTCGCGAGAGGAAACGTTCTCGGGGGCGTTCGGGCGAGCATTCCGGGTGGTGCGCGACGCAACGAGGTTTGTCGTTCAACGAAATTCCGTGGGGCGACGACTGTCTCGGAGAGTTTTTGGTGCATCGGTGCACGCGAAAGCGTCCGACAAAAGTCGGTCCCGAGGGGATGGAAATCGTGCTCGGATGCGCCCGAGAACACGGTTCCCTCGCGAAGGGGTGCCGGCAGGCGGTCCCAGGGGTTGAAGGGGCGAGGGGATCTATGTAAATGCAGCTACCTAGTCGGAAATCAATTTTCGTCGTTCCCTTTTATCTTCGCCGCGGCCAGGCCGGCTATCGCCTGCCACCTGTGGAAAAGCCTCCCTTTTTCCCCTGACACTGGAAAACCGGTCACCGGTTCTTATCGCGATCGAACACGCCCACGCACGTCCGCTACCCCCGTTTCCAATCGCTGACGTGGATAACAGCGGAACCCTCGGAACTGGAATTAACGACGATGCCCTAACCTGACCTGGAACTGTTGATTCGCGTGATCCGATTCTGCTTGTTGACGTAGCCCTTGCTTTCAACAACTTTCGATTCGATTGGGGATCGCGTGTATGGAATTTCGATGGATTTATGGAACTTCCTGTAGAATGTTCCCCTTCAATATTTTGTTCGCGATGTCATCGTACTTGGAGAACGACCCATAGACATTCTACCCTTCCGAGTGGTTAATGCTATTGTAAAGGGTTGTTAACGGAATCTCGGAGAGCGAATTGATTTCGGGGTGCGTAATTGAAATACCGAATAATCCCGCCGCGAGATATTTACGGCGCCCAGTGGACCGGTTGCGCCGCACCGTTTACCGTTTCGGAATTTCCCCGGGGGTGGTGCACCCCCGCGCCAGCACGGAAAATCAGTGACAATGCGCGATTAAAAATTTTATTCACCCGCCCGATGGTTGCCAGTCCTCTACAACATCGTCGACGTTGCTCGTCAAAGGGCCGTCAAAGGGCGAAGATCAAGGGGTTGGTCCGAGGGTGGTGGTAACTTAATTTTCGAGGGATGGCCAGCAATGTTTTTCGGAAGAGTGTCTGTCCCCGTTGCTCCACCAGGAGAGGCATTGTCCTGCGAAACCCTTTCGCCTCGAAAAACTGTTCAATTTTACCAACGACAGGGCTGAAAGTGTTTTATAGGGAATTTCGAGGAAAACTTCGTTTCATGAAAACGAAGAGGACCACTTTAAAGTGCCGTTTGGGGGGCGGGCGGGCTGCACATGCATGCACCACCATCGGAGGCTCTGACGTGTTTCCCGGCCATCGCTGGCTGCCATTCTCTCTCCAGTATTAACGCTGGCGAAGGGGGCGCGGGGGTGACTTTTACACGAAGCCCCGAGACGAAATTGCCTCGGCCCTGCCCCGAGCCCCAAAATGACCTAACATATTTACTCCACGAATCTTGCCAATATTCTTCATCCCCTCGCGATACACCCTTGATACCTCGTGATACCCCACCCTCGCGCGAGGGTAAGTGGGTTCGTTCCTGCGCGAGCGGAAAATCTAGTCTGAGGGGCTGACTCTTCTTTCGGAGTGGATCATTCACCGGGGACAATGGCATTCGTAGACTGCATTTTCGAGGGTTCGAAACTCCAGTACTCTTCCCTTCGCCGCAAAACATTGGAATTCACAACAAAATTCGGGATACGGTAAATACTGGAGCTCGTTCAAAGTTCTTTAAAACGGCGACAAAAAATCGCAGATTAATTTCTCTGGTGTCGTTGGAAAGCACACGCCTCGCTCTTCGAATCCTCGGTGATTTGAGTCCCGAAAAAAATTTGGCGAGTTCCACAGAAACGCTTGAATTTGAAAAATCGTCAAAAATCGTCGAAAATTGACTGTCTTTACTTTTTCCCTCGCCATCCAATGCAAACATTTTTTTAGGCAAAAGCACTTCGTGCACGTCAAAGCGAAGGTTTCACCCTTCGGGATAAGCGAAAGTACGCTGCTCGAGAATTTTCCGTCGCCGTGTTACAGTGATTCGAATATCAAGAATTCTCATCCAGATTTAATGGGTGCGTCCGAGATCTTGAAAATGTCGTTACGAAAGTTTCAAAGGGAAACAGGTTGTTCCTTGTAAAAACAATTTACGGTTTGACGTGAGGAGAGCTTTTTTTTAAATTTCTGGAAAATTCGATTCGACGAATGTTCGCCGTTAGGAAAATCCCAGGGCCCAATGTAATAACGCGAACGGAATACTCGAGTTCCGCGTCTGACTCTTGACTTCCATTACCACTGTCTCGCGAGGTACGACTTCGCCTGACTCTGCGCGGTCCATTACTACTGCAGCGTGCGTCTTACACTACTCATCCGGCGTCGGATGTGTCTCAGGGCAACGTGAGCGGAATATCGACTGTCTGAGCTCGTTTCTGAGTGCGGAGTGACAAACTGTACCACTTTGGGCGGCCGTGCGAGCAAATTCACCGGTGACACGCGAGGCGCGGCGTTCCTACAATTGCTCGACTGCCAGGGATGATCTCCAGTCTCCCGACGCGAATGAAAAATTATTTCGACCTTATAGAAATTCTACGCTACTCCTCTGTCTTTCTGAATTCGGCTCCGAAAGTTCCACGACCTCGTTTCCGAAAATGACGCGAATCGATATATCGGGAGGGCGAACGATATTCAGCGATACAAGTGAATGGAATCAGTAGTACAAGTCAACTGATGCAGTAGTATAAATCAACCGATCGGATAGTTTCAAGGCGCGAGTAGTTCGGGTGAATGGACTCAGAAGTGGAAATCGATGTTGAGCAGCGCAAATCAACGGATGACGCGACCTACATTGATAAAAATAGCGATCGAGGTTTTCGAGGGTATCGGGACTCACTTGGAAGGTGATCGCGTCCCGTTCGATCTGGGACATGTTCTTGAAGATGTTGTTGATGATGCCGAGGAACTTGTCCCGCTCCAGGTAGCTCGCCTGATCCTTCTCGAAGAAGTCGATGAAGTCGTACAGGATGAAGTAGGTGCCTGGAAATAAAAGACGAAGGTCACATAGACGGAATAAGTAACAAAAGAATCGCGGCCGTCGATGAGTAGGGGATGAAAATCGAAACCACCCTCGCAGCCGGGTTTGTGCAGGTCCGTGAATAAAAATTAGCGAGTAGCAACGGCGTCGTATAAATCATCCTTATCACCGTGCGGACCGATTCTTTCCGCCCCGCACCGTTCACGCGTGTTGCACACCGAAACCCTGTGCTCCGTCGATATGCAAAAAGCTCGCCTCCGGTAAAACCAACTTTCAGATCGAGCAAAGGGGGTGTTTCCCGCCCCCGCCACCCCCTCCGGGCGCGCACCCTCCGCTGTACAAAGGATTTCCTGTCGAACCGATACCAGCAACCTGTCGGGCTATTTACATTGTAAATATTTTGCCGAAAATCCCTGTACCCTCGCCTCTTTCCACATGCCGACCGCGTCATCCCCCAGTGAAATATGAATTTCCCCGGTAGAAATTGGCTGCCTTTGAATCGACGGCCGACGTGGTAGCGTTTAGACGACAAGAAATATTACTTCCTTTCTTGTTACCGCGTTACAACTTTATTCATCGCCTGTCCGGCTTGCGTAAACGCCGTGGGAATCTCTGGGCGGTGTTGTGCATGCTCGAGCTGGACATTTTAGTAGTGCAGCTCGACGATTTCGCTAGTACACGTCACCAGATTCAGTAGCGCGAGCCAACGATTTCAGTTGTACACGTCACCAGATTCAGTGGAACAAGTCAATGACTTCGGTGCGTTGCAGCTCAACCATTTCCAGTAGTACTTACTGAAAGACCCACCAACTTCCGAGTAGTAACAGCTTTCTTACCGCAGCCGACTAAGCTCGGTAGCGCGAGTCAACGTCTCAGTCGACGAAACCGCCAAATTCAGTAGTAAGAATCAACGGTTTCAGTGGTACACGTCACCAGATTCAGTGGAACAAGTCAATGACTTCGGTACATTACTACTTAACCGTTTCCAGTAGTACTTACTGAAAGACCCACCAACTTCCGAGTAGTAACAGCTTTCTTACCGCAGCGGACTAAGCTCGGTAGCGCGAGTCAACGTCTCAGTCGAAGAAACCGCCAAATTCAGTAGTAAGAGTCGACGGTTTCAGTGGTACACGTCACCAGATTCAGTGGAACAAGTCAATTACTTCGGTACGCTACAACTCAAGCATTTCCAGTAGCGCTTACTGAAAGACCCACGAACTTCCGAGTAGTGATAGCTTTCTTACCGCAGCCGAGTAAGCTCGGTAGCGCGAGTCAACGTCTCAGTCGACGAAACCGCCAAATTCAGTAGTAAGAGTCGACGGTTTCCGCGACAGGGTTTCGCCGGTGCAAGAATACGAACTCGCGGCAAGCTCTTGTCGGTCGGAGAGCCAATAAGCCGTCCGAGGGACGGTTGACGCGGAGTTTTGCGCCAGCTGGCGTGGGCGTGCTTTCGGATGCAGGGACAGGAAGAGAGCGCGCGGGGATGGCGAGGCTGCGAAAGAACTCAATTACCGTCGGTTCTCGGAGGATATTCGAGATTCCTCGAGGCTCTGTGGGTTAGGTCTGTGACGTGTCTCGTGGCCCGAAGTAACAGAGTAGTAACGACGGAAATGGTAGAAGACAGGGGGCGAGGTACGCCGGACAAGCAAGGCAGAGAGGGGTGGTAGGCATTACGAGGGTAGGGGTTGATGGTGGAGATCGAGGAAGAGCGAGGAGGGTGGAACAAAGTGAAGGGTCGAGGGTGGCCGAGGAGAAAGTGTAGAAGACGACGAGTCGCAGGAAACCGGAGACTGCAGGAGAGGGTCATGAGAGTGAGGAAGAGAGAGAGAGAGAGAGAGAGTGAGGGTGACGGCCGTGAGTGGAAAGGGTTGAAAAAAAAGGAGGAGCTCGGCAGGTTAGACGAGTCGCCGGTGGTGTCTATCGATTCGGTGCTGGCAACTTGTTGGCCGGCCTGGCGATCTCGTGTGCGCTCCCAGACGTCGGGAACTCGCCCCTCCGCCCCTCCAACCGCCGCGAAACCAGCCCTGTATTTTTCCACGTGGCAGCTCGAGAGGGTCCGAGAGGGTCGTCGAACAAACATAACTTCTTTATCCGAATACGAAGTTCCGGTAGGGCGGTCGAAGACACGAAGGGTCTGCGAACCGGCGACGTGGACGATATTAAAAGAAACCCCGGGACCCCCGGGGGTGGCTCCCGCGGAATATCAAGATAGCGAACTTTTACCCGGCTGATTGAGCGGAAGGGGCGAAGTAACGATCCGAAGACGATAGAGGTAAATTTCGATGGGCCGGGTCAAACGGGAACGAGGGCACGTCGATTCCCGTCCCTAAGGAGAGGGATGGGACCGGGGGAAGGGTAGGGAGTTGGGTTTAAGGGCGACGGTCGATCGAACGGGGAGATAAAGGAAGGCTTACGAAAGAGAAGTGGCCGCGGCAGACCACGGACAGGGACACGACATTACGGAGCTGTGCTCGTAAAGCCGCTCCGAGGCCGGGACGAACTCAAACACTTGTGGCTCGCCGAGTGGTCGCAACTCGCATTAATGAGACACCTTTCGCGCGCCTGCCAGCCCACTCTTTCTTTCTCTCTCTCTCTCTTTCTCTCTCTATTTCTCTCGTCGTAGCTGATCTTTGAGGGTGGAAAAATCCGAGGGAAATCATTGAACGAGATTGGCCGCCGGTCTATTGTCCGACCGAAGAACTATTTTCTATGGGATCTTAATCTCCGATCTCTGGACAGTTTTCTTTGGAAACGAGGAATCTTTTAGTCGAGCGTGTTGAGAATAATTACGGCGAGGCGTGTTCCGTCGCGCAGGAACAGGACACGTGAGTTTCGTTCGAACAATATTTATGGCGCGTTCGTGGCTAAGCAGCTTCCTCGAAGATTAAGTAAATTAGGGTCATTCGGCGACCGTTCGAGACATCTGGCAAATGTCTCGTTGGTGTAGATCTTACAGAACAATGTACCATAGAATTCTGCCCTTCGAAACGACCACCCGGACCGTCACGGGCAGTGTCATATTCCCAACGCTTCTTCGGAACAGCGAGAAGGAGATGTCAACATTCGAATCATGCTGATTGGTAAATGCAACTTTCGGCAGGAACCAATCAGCACGTGTTTTTCCTCGTCGCGTTCGGACAGGAAATCGAGTTCCGACAGTTCCATCTTAGCTTTCGGACATGCATCATCTTTTAATCCTCGGTTAGACAAGTACAACGCACCGGCCGTTGTCTTGTCATTCAAAACGGGATAAGTGTCGAGACGTTACATTGCGGTAGTTCGTTGTCCAGCGATCGGAACAACCGCGCTAAAATCCGCGTCGTATCAATCGAAAACCCATCGCGTGCGCTAGCGTATAAGGCAGGACCTGCTAGAATTGCCTTACCGACGAGTCCACTAGCAGGTCCGGGACGAAACGCTTCTTTAACGTATTCTATTATAATTCGGCGGGTAGTAATAGTCGTACGAGGGCATTCGCGGGTCGACGCGTCCGCGATCAAACCGGGCTCAAGCCTTACAACCTTGAGTGGAATCCGTCCGCGCATCACCCGTGAGTGTCGCCTCAAACAAACGATTAAACACCAATGTATGTGCTCTTGTGCAAATTTCAGACGCACCGATTAATGCCGAACGGTTAAAGGTGGTTCTCTTTTCAATTTCATTCGAACTAAGCGCGAACATTCTTTTATTATCCTTTGCACATTACGTACATTTGTATGTACGCCAGCTGCTTTAGCAATTTGTCGCGATGTTCCCGAAGAATTCGAAGCTTCTTTTAAAATTGCACGTTTTCCGCGATCGCTTACAACTTTCGGTCGACCGGAACTCTTTTTTTTTTATCGTATGTTTTAGGATTCTTTAATAAATTATACACCACTTTTCTCCTTCGATGTATAATACGTGCAATTTTTTAAACCGAGTAATTCTCTTTGTGCAATGTCAAAATCGTTTTTATTTCAGCATCGAATTAAAGATTTTCTACTACCCATAGTGTAATTTCAATAGAAGATAATAAGAAACACGCACAATATTTAATGCACGGTAAAATAGTACACTATGCAAACAGTCTGACGGTCTAGCGTTAACTGCAGAGAAAGAATTTTAAGACTGTGCCATCATTTTGTCGCGTCGGTGACCCCGGTTGTTTACGTTTAGACTAGAATCTGTAACCTCCGTTTAACTCCGTCGGTGTAAGTAACCTTAAAGCTTCACCGAAGTACATACACGGAGAGAAATGTATCAAATTTCATCACAGTTTTCAGAAATATCAATATTTACGGGTGTGTCATCGTTTTGTCGCGGACTGTCTACCTATATGATAATTAACAGTAGAAATATTAATCTGTTCACTGCAGATTCTAATAAATTCTATGTAAGAATAGAAATGTTTAAAGTAACTAATCCTTTATTAATAAGAACAAAGAATAACACAACTTCAATTAACATGGAACAAGACACAATGGAACACACCGATTAAACATACAATTAACAAGACACAATGCAACACACCGAATAAACATTCAATTCTGTCACCGTAATTCGTACTCGTAGTCCGTATTCGTATTGTATCGTATCGTATCGTATCGTATCGTATCGTATCGTATCGTATCGTATCGTATTGTATTAACGAGTTCTGTCATGCGTTTGTGGTACCGTGAAACTGTCTCCGTGGCGCGGACGCGTCCTATTTATATGTTCCGCGATAGAACTTTCTGGAAAATTAATCAATCGTTTGTTTACGTTTTTGATTTGTCTCGACGGTCACACATACATACACGCGGCGCTCACACACACACACATACATTTATACGCAGGAGATTTCTAGAAGATTCTCTGCATCCTACATATATTTTAACAGAGCGCGTCAGTGAGTTTGACAATATCGTCGCTGTCGTCGTGAATCCAGCAACGGACCATGAATTTTGTATCGGCCGGAGAAAGAATAAGACGACGGGTAGAAATGAAGAAGCACCGCGACCGCACCTTATAAATCTTTCTGTCGTTAATATCGTCCCGTTAGAATTCGCGTTCGTCTCGACGTGGAGGGAAATAACGTCGACCCCCCGTCGCAGACGGCAACGTATCGCGCGGAACGAGCGTCGTCGTCTTCGTCGTCGTCGTTGTAAGAAAGCACGGAATAAACCGCCCACGTGACGCGCGCGATACATGCATATTGCACCGGTCGAATGCCAACTGAAACAAAACGTATTTCGCTTTTCATGAGCACGCCAACTTTACGAGTCCTGCGGCGTCGTCGCGTTCCCCGATCACGACTTGCTTTATGCCGTGCTACGTAAATACGTGCCGTTGATTCCCGGAGCTAGTTTAATGCCGGATTCCGGGCTCCGCGACGCGGCGTCAAACATGCCATAATGGATTTCTTTCGAGTCCTAGTTAGCTCACAGAAATGCGTATTACGTACACGTTAGAATCCAGCGAAAATAACAGATCTGTACGATGCAATCTCGGATTAATGATCTGGCGAAAGCTGAGGGGAATTCGTAACGAGGCTGAACCAGGTCTGAGCAGTGAATTGCTAGCTAGCAGTACAAAAGGGGTCCTACAGAGTCCGAATTCAGTTTTGAGAACACATTAGGTTTAGTATGAGCTCTACATTGGGCCCAGGTTGCGTCTGAGGACCCATTCGGTCCGATGTGCACGATAAATTTAGTCCAGGTAGATCTTGGTAGATCTCATAGAAGTCATTTATTGTTATTATAATTATTATGGCTAGGAGGGTGAACAGCTAAACTGAAACCTGTTTCTCCGTAAACGAAGTTTAAAATTATATTCGCTATTTTACAACAATTATTTACATCATTTACGCTCCTACCTTTAAACAAAGTAACGATAATTACAGTTCAGAATTATCGCTTCTCCATTTATCCTGACTACTTCGTTCATCATATCTTTCTCGTTTTTAAATTTTTCCTCTCTGTAATTTTGCTCATGTCCTGTTACGTCATGACTCTCTATCCGTCTTTCCTCAATTCTCTCACTCATCGTATCTCGTTCCATCTAACGGTAGTTGATTAAAAGGTGCGCGGAGCACGCGGAGCGCGGCAAACTTCAGTTTAACGAAAGTGTACTTTCTGTTACATCCATATTATGTAGATTCATACTGCGTTTTTTTCGCGTAGTGTCAACGCTAAACTGAGAGGACGTTAGGAAATTGTGTAGTTCTGCAGGATTTAAAATGGCTTCGAAGAAACATGGGAGTTGCGCGAGGTAGAAATTTCCGAGCAACCGAAGTTGCACCGAACATCAATCCAATATTACTTATCGGGAACGCGTGTTTGCCCCGAGATTCGTACTCTAACCGGCTCGATCATGATTTGCCGATACTTTCGCAAAGTCCTCCGATTCGGTGGAATAAAACGAGCTCGCGTCGGACACGGGGGAGGCTCGAAGCCGCCGGAAATTGCGCTCGCGAACTTTGTGGACTTAAGGCCTTAATCACACCTCGGGGAACTTTAATGGTCCGCCGAAATGTCATCCACGCGGTGACGGCCGGCCAAAGGAATTTGGTCCTAATATCGACTCGGGTCTCGGCAGTTGTTCCCCATCGATCTTCCCGCCGTGAAAAGAAATTTCTGGATCTGTCGGGACAACAACGAGCCTTCAACTCCTCGGAAACGTATAAATCCTGATTGAAGCGGACCTCGGTTTCTTTCGACGAGCAATTAATTCCACGGTATCTCCTTGATCTATGAAAAAGAGATGTGGAGAAACGATGGATCAAAAGAAACTGGGGACATATTGGCCGTCCCTTTCCCCGCAGCGACGACTCCTAAGCTTATCAAACATGGAAGGAGCGGGCTGACCTACTTTCCCATCCCTCTGAAACATCGTTTGGGCTCGAGGATAACTTGCTGGAAAGAAAACATGCGAAACACAGCGGTTTTATTAATTCTTACCTCCCCGGTCTGTAAATAATGCAAACTTCTGCTTCTACTATTTCCGTCATCGCCGGATCCTCGAAATTCGCCGTGTTTCCACAATCTTCTCGATTCAATCAAATTAAACCCACTCCACGGGGATAGTTAAAAATTCCCGGCAGCGGTATTGTGTTCCATTACCGCCCACGGTCGGTCTACAGATTTTCTTCAGCGGGCTGATCGCTACGTTTTCCTCGCGAGACGATGCAGCAAGCCGGGACGCGCAGATTGGATTCCCGTTGAACGACGCAAACCACGGTTTTCCCACCCCCCAAGCGACGGAACGACGGATAAAGGGTGCGCGCAGCGAGCTTTCATCAAAATCTCTTCGCGAGGTTACCGCGAGCACAGGCCTCCGCGAGCCTCCGTTTTCCATGAATTTTGTCTGTATTGTTGCGAGCAATGCCGAGGACGGGGCTGCCACCACCGGCGGGAATAATTGCGCGAAGGGCGCGCAGGAAATTTCCAGACGGACCCGGTTTATTATTCGAGCAGTCGAATAATAAATTGTGGCGCTGGCTTAAGCCGACGAACAATTACGATTTACCACCCTCGCGAGGGGGGTCGACATCTGGGGAAATAAATAACCCACACCGCGGAGCCTGTCTCGCGGACCCGGCGGGCTTCAATGCGAAGGAACTCAATTTGCGAACGCTCCACGGCATCCTCCACCGATTGTCCTTTTTTTTTCAAGACCTTCCGCAATCCCGCAGTACAATGGGAAAACAGCCCTTGATGCCCCGGGGCGAGTAGTTTTGTTCGTAACAATTATCTAATCGCGTGTTTCAATTTTTCCTGGTTGTCGTTCGGTTAGCTGGACGGGCGATTCAAATGTATCTCGAATGACCGTGTCGTCAGCTTCTGCAAAATGTTTGTCACTTTTGAAGTGGAGGTTGAAGAACGTTTTTCTATTTCTTTTATAATAACCTCTTCGCTAGCTGAGTTCACAAAATTTTTAGAAATATTTACGCAAAATCTATCGAGTGGCTTTTTCTTGAGAGCCGTTCGCGAACAGTTCATCGCGACAGGGGGGCGTGACCTATTTTCTTGAATAAATTCATAATGGAAAAGAAGACAGAGACAGAGAAAGAGAGAGAGGCGTAATTAAATTCTGAAATCGAAAATATCTTCCCGCAAAGTCGAGCAATTTCCCTCGCCTCTCCCTCTCCCTCCACGCCGTAACATAATAAATGAAGTATCCTGTACACCGGTCGATGTTCCCCGAAGAGAGCGGAATTCTTCCAAGAATATTCCCGGGGATAATTGCGTCACCGTACACGAAATGTTCCCGTAAATCTGACACGCTATTCTGCCCGGTTCCCAGAAGTGTACCGAGTTACGTTATCGGGTGTCCCGCGCCCGTCTAGAGCGGCAACATTAATTGCAATCGCGTTCAAAGCGCGGCGAGCGGACTTTCAGTGGTTCCACGGCGCACCTATTTGTCTAGCTAAGCCAGCTACGGCAACTTTTAGCAGTGTGGCGAACCACCGTGTGCTTACCCCGACACCGGATATCGTCGTGAACCGACC
The DNA here is from genome assembly GCA_028455805.1 of Lasioglossum figueresi. NCBI lineage: Eukaryota > Metazoa > Arthropoda > Insecta > Hymenoptera > Halictidae > Lasioglossum > Lasioglossum figueresi. The sequence goes on from CM052204.1 coordinate 3,857,251, forward strand.
AAGAGTCCGAAACTTCCCGGGGTTCAAGTTTGATGCGCGAAATGGACGAGCGCGTCCATCAATTTCCATAATTCTATGGAACCATTGTCATCGTCCACGGCAGCCGCCAGAATCGTTTGCGGGAACCCTGACTGGCCCGTGACGCGGTCTACTTCGGAACAATGGTTGAAATATATTAATGAATGTAATATCCCCTTCATTGATCAAGTCCTCAAAATCGAGAGGTAGAATTGAGGCAAGTGGACAACCAGAGTATTGGTCAGCCAAGTGGAGAACATCAGCCACTAGCCAGACAAGTAGACTAGCTCGGTCATATGTCAAACAACTTGAACAGCACTGGTCGCACGAGTAGCACAACTCTTTCGCTCGTCAGGCAAGTGGAACGGTATCAGGACTGGTCAGACCAGTTCGATAGTTTAATCATTCCCCGAGCACGTTGTTCAGGCGGACAAACAGAACGCATCAATCACTCGTCGGATAAGTAGAACAGCCCAGTCGATTCCCAGACAAGTAGTACAGCCCGGTGATTAGTCAGGCAAACGCAATAACGGTGTAGCTAGTTAGGCAAGTAGAACGGCCCGTTATTACTCCGGCAAGTAGTACAGCCGAACTATTAATCAAACAAGTAGAACAACCCTCCGTAACTAGTCAGACAAGTAGAACAGCCATAACAAAGTCGCTACGAAGGAATCGTTTTCCGCTCGAGAAGAGCGGAAACAATCGAGCCGTCGTGAATCTCCAGGCGAACGGACGGCTCTCGGGTTTTATTTTCTGGATCCGATTATTCGAATGGCCCGATCGTAGGAGGGGGTGTGTGCGACTGTTAAGTTTCCTTAAGATCGACGGGGCGAGTTTCTATCTAGTCGCCGGAATTTCCGGCCTCGCACGATCGTCGAAACTTTCCTAATAACACTTCAATGAACGTTCCTCCCGACCGGTTACGTTGTACGCGCTCGTCCGCTATCGTTCGTGCCTCTCCCATCCGCCCCGCGATACGTGCCCCGACACACACCGCTGCAAATTAATGTAAACAGTTTGCCACTCCGTCTATCTACATCGTTCTCAAACATTGCGTCACTGCGGCGCAAACAATCGCCAACGAGGTCGCCGCGAAACCGGATTACGTGGATTCGACGCCGGGAACACACCTTTGATCTCTTCCCGACGTCTCTTCCCGACGTCTTTTCCCACCCGACCAATTCGAAACCGAGTCCTACTATTTTCTATTCAGTTTAAAAAGCAATACCATGCTTCAAGGGATGGTCGGTCGGCGAGTATTTAAATTTTCTCCTCGAGACCAAAAAGCTCTCTCACTCTCTCTCTCTCTCTCCCTCTCTTTCTATACCCCGGGATTCATCAGACACAGAAAGTTCCAACGACAACAGAGACGTTGTTTGCGAATTCGTGTTTAACTGGAACCACGACTATAAAGACAATTCCATTTCAGCTGGGACGCTGTTCGTTCCGCGACGATGCTCGTCGAGCAGTGACCAGTAGAATGCTCGGACTGTTTCTCGGTCAATTAGAGTAGCAGGGTACCTATCCGCGACTGTTGCGATTAGGGAACTTTCCGAAAGTTCTTCCTCGTTACCGTCGAATGCCGTAATGCTCTTGCCATGTCGCATTTAAATATACTCCGGTACCATCAACCATCCGCCTGGAAAAACCGTGTAACGTTTACCATTCCGCTACTGCAGTCGACTTCGTAAGCGCCCCCGGAAAATTCGTTAACCTAATTCATTCTAGGCCGACAAACCGAGCGGAGACGCTGCTTAAATGCTAATACACTGTGTACATTGCTGCGCATCGGTCTGGCCAGTTAATTCTGTTGGCGGGCCTGCGGTCGATCCAGTTCACTTGTCTGATCAGAAGCCGATCTTCGCTACTCGTCCGACCAGCCGTCGATTTTATCTACTTGTCTGACCAGACGTTCATTTCTTTCACTCGACTGACTGATCGTCGATGAATTACCTGTTCCACTTGTCTGACCAGACGTGCATTTCTTTCACTTAACTGACTGATTGTCGATGACTGACCTGTTCCACTTTTCTGACCAAACTTGCATTTCTTTCACTCGACTGACTGATTGTCGATGAATTACCTGTTCCACTTGCCTGACCTGGCGTGCATTTCTTTCACTCGACTGACTGATTGTCGATGACTGACCTGTTCCACTTTTCTGACCAAACTTGCATTTCTTTCACTCGACTGACTGATTGTCGATGAATTACCTGTTCCACTTGTCTGACCTGGCGTGCATTTCTTTCACTTGACTGACTGATTGTCGATGATTGACCTGTTCAACTTGTCTGACCAGACGTGCTTTGCTTTCACTCGACTGACTGATTGTCGATGATTGACCTGTTCAACTTGTCTCACCAAACTTGCATTTCTTTCACTTGACTGACTGATTGTCGATGACTGACCTGTTCCACTTGTGTTCGATCATCAATAAGATACCAGCACGATGAACTTATTGTTCGTTGTCAAAAATGAATGAACGATCTCGAAATCGTTTCTAATAAACAGAGATTAAGAAGTATCGATGAAACGATCTCAGAATGGTTTCTAAACAAAGATTTCAAAGTATCCCACTTGATAATTTTTGTTTCAACAGCCGGACTATATTGGCCTAACCTAAACAATCTGGAGATACGAGTTGACCCTGTTTCCTTTTCGGGTTCCAACGATTTCCCTCTGAGGATGAGTCGAAGCTAAGATTTCGTACAGTAATGAGCTTCCTCTCGCGCCGCGAAACAAAGACTTGTTTTATTTTATAAATACCAGCGTGCGTTCATGAACACGCATATCCAATAACTTGTTTCTGGAAAAATCGATACGCTCCGCTCGCCACGGCGATATTTAATTTACGCCGCGGGTCTGACCAATGCGACACGTGCTCCACTTAAAATAAATTGAACCAGTTCTCGTAGATTATTTTGAAGCGGACCTATAGCGGTTTCGGGGGCGCCAGCGCTAGTCGAATATTAAAGCGGGAGCCCGCCAGTTCGTTTTAATAAATAAATAAGAGGATTATTGCCAGGGACACGAGAGCGTGGCGAATCGAAAATTCGAAGGAGCGGCGGACGGATTAAGCCCGGCTGAAAGAATCTCGATTAATATCCAATTGCACGGAGATGAAATTCATTTAGCTGGCAGTCAGGAACACCGGAGTCGCGTGTAATTGGAATTTTCTCGTCGGCGCGACGCGGCCGATACCGACACACTCTCGACGGCCCCTGCGAATTGGAAAACTCGCCGAATGAAATATTGTGTTTGGAAAACCGGGCGCGGGAAAGAGGATGCGACGCAGTGCCGATCCCAACAGCGCAGAGAGTGAGAGAGAGAGAGAGAGGTTCGGAGCGGAATTTCGGATACCGAGTGTGGCCCCTCGGGGGCGGGGAGTCTTTGTTTGGAATTCCCCTAATTTCGAGCAAGTCGGGCCGAATGAGAACGATTGTTCGCAACGCAGCTGGAACGTCAAATTCCCGCCATTCTCTCGCTATCTCTCTATCTCTCTCGTCGCTATAGACCCCCTCCGGCTCGAAGAACTCTAACGCGGAATTTCAGCGAGCACCGAGGAGCTGCCGAGATCATGCGGCGTTTAAAAATCGTTTAAATATTTTCAAAGCAACCGTCTCGCTAACATCGCGCACCGCTTTTTTGGACAAACACGATTAGACTTTCATATCCCGTCGAAAATATAAGCATCCGCAACCGTTCGCGTTGAACAATCCTGTTCGCTCTTCGCCGCCTATCAGTCTTCTAAATTAGGCGGTTCGAATTCATTTGAATTTTTAATTAAATTAACCCTTTCCACTCGGAGCTATTTTAACTCGACAATCAGACGTCCCATCTGACCTAGAATATTTCCATTCTCTACGATATTTTAAATTTGGTAGATGTGGAATTGATAAAACACTTCATACAATACTTAAATCTTTAGTAATTGATTAAATACCGACGTATCTAATAGTGTAAACAATATTTTAAATAATAGTACAGCAATGTTTAATAGCGCCTCGGAAGCGCCACTCGAGTGCTAAGGGTTAAATGTTTATTTAATTTTTATTCGTGTCCAACCATGTTGTTGGGACCCAACGTGAAGCGAGACTCACGAAAGTGTATCTAGAATTTGGCACCATTTCCCAAAGACTTCAACCACCCGACTGGAGGCAATAAATTAGGTTTTTGACTCGACAGTTCACACCACAGCGAAGACCGACGGCATTCCACTCCGTGGCGAGTCTCTCTCGAGTCCGACTCAAGTTTAGTCTGGGTCAACGTTCGGGGAAACCCTCGCGAAAACTTTCCTTACAGCGGTATCATTATTTATGTAGCCCAGCAATATTAGGCGACCCGGCTGCGACTGAAGGAACTGCACAACCGAAGTTTTGGTTCCCGCGCGGCGGAGATGGTACCCGGCCGTTCGAGACGGTTGACACCCACGCGATTTCATTCCCCGTCGACGAAGAATGATGTCCCCGGCTGAAAGTCGAGTCGAAAGGTAGATAAATTACCGGAGATAAATTGCGGGAGAGCGGCCCTCTCGCGCGCCCAGATCCACGTCAGGCAATAAAGAAAGTCCCGTTTAAAGAATACTGGCCCTTAGCCGGGACACAAAAGTGAAACTGCTCGACCCCGAAGTCGGTATCGCGTTTCAATCTCGATTTCCTGCAGGTTTCATTGTGAATAAATCGAGTCGCTCTCGCTACGGCTGTGCGCGAACACTTTGGCACTTGAACGTGATCATTGCCGTTCACTTGATTGCATTTTCCTCGGCTAGCATTGCCGTGGAAAGTAGAAATTACTCAGATCTTTTGCCTCGTACGGACCTGAACATTTCGACGAACAGCGCGCCGGACAGCGCCGCGAACAGCGCATTACGGCGCACACAGTGGGTAAAACCGACGAAATCTGTGTCAAAATCAAAGAACTTTCGATAGAAATGTGATTGAGCTATGAAATTGTTTTTAAATGAAAGCTGAAACTTTACAGATTATGGGATAATTATGGAGATTGTGGTACGAACGTTTGTTAACCTTGAAAAAATTCGTTAAACTTGCATAATTTGAAGAAAATTGTGGTTTTTCCAATACCACGCGGGGAAAAAATTTTTTTGTAACATGCTATACATTATTCCCCGTAGATTTTTTCGCGCAAAAAATTTTCCGCGCGTGGTATTGGACAAACCACAATTTTCTTCAAATTATGCAAGTTTAACGAGTTTTTTCAAGGTTAAAAAACATTCGTACCACAATCTCCATAATTATACCGTAATCTGGAAAGTTTCAGCTTTCATTTAAAAACACTTTCATGGCTCCATCTCATTTCTATCGAAAGTTCTTTGATTTTTACACAGTTTTCGTCGGTTTTACTCACTGTGCGGCGCGTCGAATGCCGCACCAAACGCCGCGACTCGGCCAACGGCGAACGGAACGAATTTGTGCTATTTCCATAATTTCTTGCGAACAACTATGGAAGCTGCAGCGGCGTATACTACACAAAGAAACATAGAAAATATTGGCAGTTTATCGAATGAATTAAAGTTTCAAAGTGAAATGTTCAGGTCTGTGCGAAGAATTAAAGACATCAGATTCGAGATTAAATGACTTCAATTTTTGGAAATTTTATGACATTTCGACGAACATTGCGACGAGCTGCGCGCATATCGATGTGCATTTCGGCGCGCATTTCAACGCGCGCGAAATCGAACGGGTAGCACTTGCAAATCTGTTTGCAGGACAGATAGCATATCCTAAACATTCATGATATAAAGAATAAATGTCATGAAATAGAAAGAAATTTATAAACAAATATTATAAACAAAGACATTTGTTAACTTTGTTGGTACGGTATGTTAACATTTTTCCGTTACCACATCGCGGCAACAACGTCGAGATGAATTAATTTAAACAATGTTTTCTTGTACGAATAAACGTGTTTTTACTTGCTATATCATTACAATTGTTTTAAACAAATGCAACGTTTTCATAGCAAGGGCCTCTTTAATAATTTGAAACAAATTAGGAAGTAGAGATATAATTTTCTCAGATAATTGAAATCACCGACGTCTTTGTTTATAAATTTCTTCATAGTTCTTGACATTTATTCGTTATATTATGAACGTTTAGGATTTGCTATCTGTCCTGCAAACAGATTTGCATTTGAAATGTCATAACATGCCATAACATGCCATAACATGTCATTAATGCTTCGTACAGACCTGAACATTTCACTTTGAAACCTTAATTCACTCGATAAATTTCCAATATTTTCTGTATTTCTTTGTGTAGTACACGCCGCTGCAGTTTCCACAGTTGTTCGCAAGAAATTATAGAAATAGCACAAATCCGTTCCGTTCGGCGCGCTGTTCGTCGAAATGTTCAGGTCTGTACGAGGCATTTCGTTGAGAATTAAATTGCAAAACTCAGTCGAAATTGATGAGTGAACGAAATGAAAAGATTGTAAAAATATAGTTTTCTTTTAAATAATTGTGTTAATAATTGTGGCAGGATGCTGCTGAGAGGACACCCGGTGGATACCGAGAGTTCGCGAAGCAAGAAGCCCGCAGGAAAGTTGATGCCACGATAAATTCCACAACTGACCGAGGTCCTCGTGGCCGCAACCGCGAACTGTCAGACTTTTCCAGCTAAGGGCGGGCCGAAAGGACCTGTTAACTGATCGACACCGGCATAGAAACGGTGGCTTGAATGCGTATTGTCCCTGCCGGCGCGCGATCATATTCCCTGGGAACTCTTGGAAAGTTCGGCTTCCGGATCCCCGGATCTGAATCCCGGGGAAGCGTGAATCTTTCCTCGAGGATTTATCGAGAAACCACTCTAAACCCGCCGCTGTAGAGATCCAGATTTCATCTCCGGATAGTCGACGCGGTATCGTGGTGCTTCAACGATCGAACTTTCCAGCGCGAACACTTTGACCGCTGACGCGGGACGATATACTTCGAAACGATTGCGGTGAATTCGATTTTTCAATTCTCTAATGAAGAACAAATCTCCTCGCCCGTCACGTCACTGGGATGTTACACTTATCTTCAAGATACGCTGCTTGTCGGACTTTTCGTCGATACGATTCCCTCGTCCGACTTATTATCGAGACGCTTCGCTTGTCAGAGTTTCAACCGGAATTCTCCACGGCGGAAGAACAGTCTGACCGTCGGTAAGTCGATAGCTCTTCGACCGCGGCGAATTAAATTTCCCAATTTTCGAACGAGAGGAAAGACGCGGGCTCGGCCGCGGATCGGATCGAATTTCAACGAGCCGGCACGACGACGCACGCAAATTGCTTTTCGCCAGGGGAATTTTGCTCGATCAAGCCCTCTGGCTAATCGGCGCCCGGAATTTCCTGGGTTACACGTGTGCGAACGAGAATCCACGGCGATCACCGGATGCGACAGGATTCGATATCTCTGGCATGGTAACCGAGCGGAAGTGGCCGCGCGCTCGAGCTGTAACGAGACCCGACGGAACCGCAGCCCGAATTAATCGCGCAAAGTCGTATTGCATCCCCACGATCGTCTGTCTGTCTGTCTGTCTGTTCTCTCTTTGCGTGCCGACTGTAATCGGGCCTATGGGAGCTCGGCAAACATGTTTAACCCGTGTTCACACCCGACCCGAAGCACGCGTGTGCGGCGGTACAGTCGTGGGTTTACAACTATTCGCGTCAAACGTTTTCGTTCACCCCAGAGATTTTTCGGTAGCTCGCTGGAAAATAGTAGAAACGCGATTTTTCCCACGGATACGCCAGTGAACGAGAGGATTTCATATATCAGGCAGGCGGAAAAGTTCAGTGAATATTTCTAGTTAGATATAGCGGAGCAACTCGATCACTACTCGGACAAGTAGCCTAGGTCAGCAACTGGTTAGACAGGTTTGATTTATAGTGGAAGTCTTGTCTGACTTCTAACTAGGTCACTATACTTGTCCGAGTTATAATTGAGACACTCCGCTTGTCCGATTTATTATTGAGATAGTGTGCTTGTCTGACTTATAACTGATGCACTCTACTTGGCCGTGGTATTATCGAGATACTGTAATCGTTCGACTCATAAGCGACGCATTCTACTTCGCTGAGATCTAATTGTGACGCATACGTTGCTCTCGTCTGATTTACAGCCGAGATGATCCATGCGTGTGACTTATTACCGAGCTGCACCCCTTGTCGGTCTTATCATTCAGACATTCCACTTGTCGGATTTATCACTGTACTCGTCGAAACTTATACCATCGAGATACTCCACTTGTTCGACTCGCGATCGAGACGCTTCACTTGTCTGATTTATTACTGGAGACGCTCCACTTGTCCAAGATATAATTGAGACACTCCGCTTGTCCGATTTATTATTGAGATAGTGTGCTTGTCTGACTTATAACTGATGCACTCTACTTGACCGTGGTATTATTGAGATACTGTAATCGCTCGACTCATAAGCGACGCATTCTACTTCGCTGAGATCTAATTGTGACGCACGCGTTGCTCTCGTCTGATTTACAGCCGAGATGATCCATGCGTGTGAGTTATTATCGAGCTGCACCCCTTGTCGGTCTTATTATTCAGACATTCCACTTGTCGGATTTATCACTGTACTCGTCGAAACTTGTACCATCGAGATACTCCACTTGTTCGACTCGCGATCGAGACGCTTCACTTGTCTGATTTATTACTGGAGACGCTCCACTTGTCCCAGATATAATTGAGACACTCCACTTGTTTGACCTATAACCGACACTTCGCTTGTCTGATTAATGGCCGAGCCGCCCCGCTGCGCATTAAGGATGCGGGAACCAATTTTTCGCCGGTGACAAGAATAAAAGGTGTTGTGCCGGCACTCTAAAATATTATTTCGCATCAAAAAACGAACTCGAGGGGGTTGATCTCAGGGGCGACAACCATGAATCTGAATCAACTATTCCGGGTCCGCAACGCGCCGGAAGAGACAAATAAAACGCGGTCTATCTCCGTTGGTGCCGGCATCACTGGAATTCCTCGCCCGAAAAAATGCCGAAGTTGCGCCGTTCCGCTCCCAGGCGACCCATTAAAGCTCTCGTCCCACGCCGAAACATAAATTTTCGAGTCGCTAAAACCACGCCGGCCCAGAATTCCACGGGTTCCCGACGCTCTCTTGGATTCCGTTCGCAGCCCTGAAATTTTTCTTAGACCCCGGTAACACGACCTCCCCCGTTGTTTCACCCTCTGTCGCCGACGGCCGATTCCGATCGATCCTTCCATCGGGGCGGCTACCAACCCCTAATTGATGGGGCTGCTTTCTTCTGCAATATTTTTTCTGACAGCGAAATTATCGTGCTGCCACCCCGGGGGCAGGTTCTACGATTTAATTTAGCAGAAATGTTACTGCAGGCGCCACTGAAATATTCACTGTAGAAAGGTGCGGCATTATAACAATTTTCTTCAATTTAATTTGACAAAGATATTTATTGGAAATAAATTATATTTTAAATTCACCGCGTCCAATCAACGGTATGCGCGCCCTCTTTCCGTCTATTCTTTTTGTACACTCTATGATTTCTCTATCCTTTTTTTGTTCTAATTCAAAAACACGACACAAAGAGTTAAAGAAATTTATTTAGAAATAAAGCTGTGCAATATTAATAAACAAGTCTGTGTCGGTTTAATAAGACTGATTATGATTCCTTCTGAATATCCTAAACCACTAACTCTAACAGGTTATGGGCTCAGGCTGTGAAAATTTATAAAATCGCGAGTGAACAAAATAAGCCGGCGTTCTAACATAACCTCAAAAGCAAGTATTGCCACGTGGTCGACATGAGCGCAATGCATAACGTTGAGATCGAAAAATTAAATAAAGACAACTATGATGTCTGGAGATCGCAGAGAATCCCTGGTGTTATTTTTATTGCACACAGCTGCACAATTGTGATATATTTTCTTAATTAATCCCTCCGGACTCGCGGCGTTAAGAAATAATGAAAACATTGTAATTAATTCGGGAGAAGACGTTAGAAGATTTTTTCCTTGAGACCGAGGACTGCGAGTCTCGCGAAGGTTAATCGAGCCCTAGACACTCGATAATTGCGAATCGAGCTTCAGGGTACCGGATTGCGGCCGAAGTTTCCCATTGTCCACGGACGAGGCAGCGGAAAGGATTAATTAAATGGCTTCTTTGGGATTGCAATTAAGCGACGCGAAGTTTTGTTCCAGCCCGCAGGGCGTCGAGCAATCCGTACACCTGGTACGGAACCCGTGGAGAACCGGCAATGCAAGGGTTCCCATTGATAACGAGAAACCGATGGCCCGGAAAAATGAGAAAATTTGCATTTAGAAAAGACTCGCGGGGCTCCTGCGGGACACTTAACTCCTTCGATGCCTCGAGGCGACGGTGCATCCAGCGTTTTCGGTGAGTGAATAGACTTGCGCATATTTGTTCCCCTCGCACGCCCCCTCGAGTTTGCATAAATGGAAATTATAAATTCGCTTTTTACGAGTTTCCGAGAGAATTTCGTTGACGTGTCGAGTCCGGTTTCCACGGACATTATGCGTCGTTTTCTCTCGGCCGTCGAATCTGCCCGGTTCCTGTTGGGATGCGTGACTTTTGATCTGTGCGGAATTCACGTTGTACGGGACGTTCCAAAATTCACCAGACCATTTTCAATCGAGCTGTTTTTTAAGAAGTTCGTGCCCAGGATTAACTGCGCGCGGACAGACGTTGAAATAAGGAAATGCCAGGAAAAAAATCGAGGATTCGTTCTTTCAGCGTCTGAAGAATTCATGGTGCAGGACATGTCAAAGTTAAGTGCAGTTATTTTTAATTAAACTCGCCGTCTGGTCGGAGTTAGAACACCGGCGAAAATAAAGCAGAGGGGACATTAAAGTTCGAGGGACGTTTCTATCAATTCTTAAAGGATTCATTCGGTACAGGGTGTTTCAAAATTCAACGGGGTGATATATAATGGATCGTTACAAGGGAGAGCAATTTCTTTGAAGGGAAATATAGGGCGGGAACCACAGTCGGGAGGTGAGTTCGACGATCGTTTACTTAAATTCTTGAACAATTCGTTGTGTAGAGTGTGTTTCAAAATTGAAGGGACACGCGTGGAGTGCTTCGCAGCTGGCTGAGAAGTTTTATACGGGAAGAGGGTAAACAGAAGAGACAAGAGTTCTTTCAATTATTCAACTGCCCGTCCTCTACAGGCTGTTTCAAAGTCCACTACGATATTTATCAACGGCGTGTACACGCATTACCCACTGAAATGAACAAATAGAACAATAAAGTGCGTGTAAAAAAGAAAGGAGGACAACATTATTTATAGTATTTAATCGATTTCAGTTATAGAGAGTGTTTAAAAAAAGATGGGAAAAACTTCCTGCAGAATATTCTATCGGTAAAGATAACCGTGAAAGTTACGAAATCGAGGGAGCGGCTTTGCAGGCGCCTAGAAATTCGACCGCGAAAGGTTTAAGGGCGGCTCGAGTCGGCCGGATCGACTCGGCGAATCGATTTAAAGCGTCTGAACGGCCGTTTAACGAGCTCGATCCACGAACGAGTCATGAATCAACATCGAGCGAGGCGTGAGAGGGCGTCCCGAGCGGGGGAAAATAAAGTTTTCCGACTGATTGGATCTAACCGAAAGTTTCCTGCTGCGAATCGCTCGCTCGACTTTAATCTCCCGCGGGTGAACGTCTGCCTTTCATTCCGGGCTCCGCCGGAGAGGGCGGGAGAAGGGAACGAAGGCAAAGGGAAAAGGAGGATCCTTCTGCGCGTGCCATCCGGGATTCCTTGTGATTTACTGGCGGGCCGCGCCGATCGATCTCATCGACCGGGGCCGGTTCGACGCCTCCGCGATCGCTCGCAGGAAATTCGCGGATAATTTCCGCGACGCTGAGCCAACCTATGAAACGTCCCGAGGGTATCCGACCGAGCCCTGAAATCGACTATAAATAATGCTTGCACTTGCCGATCTGAGAACCACCCCAAACTTAGCCTAAGTTCTAGTAATCGCGACGAGACCCGGATCAATTTTTACGTAAAGGACATACGAGGTGCGATCAAACGGTAATGTTCCGTCGCGCAGGAACACGAGACGTAGCTTTCTTTTGAACAATATTTAGAGTACGTTCGTGGCTAAACATCTTCCTCGAAGATGTCGTAAATTAGGGTCATTCGGCGACCATTCGAGATATCTGGCAAATATCTCGAATGTGTGTACCTTAAACAACAATGGAACATGGAATTGGTCCTTTTGAACGACCGCCCGGACCGTCACGGGCAGTGTCGAATTACCAGGAACACAGTCGAAGCATGCTGATTGGTAAATGCAACGTTCGGCAGGAACCAATCGGTATATCTTTTTCCTCGTCGTGTTCGAATAGGAAATCGAGTTCGGTCAGTTATATTTTGGCTTTCGGACAAGCAACATCTTTCAATCCTCGGTTAGACAAGTACAACGTACCGGCCGTTGTCTTGTCATTCAAACGGGATAAGTGTCGAGACGTTACGTTGCGATAGTTCATTGTCCAGCGATCGGGACAACCGCGCTAAATTCCGCGTCATAAACGATCGACAACCCCTCGCGTGCGCTAGCGTATAAGGCAGGACCTGCTAGATCAGCCTTACTGACGAATCCACTAGCAGGTCCGGGACGAAACGCTCTTTTAACGTATTCTGTTATAATTCGAATCGATTTGTCTTATGTAATCGCTTAAACCATTGAACCGGCTACCCAATATTAATTTGGCGGGTAGTAACATTCGTGCGAGGACATTCGCGGGTCGACGCGTCCGCGATCAAACCGGGCTCAAGCCTTACAACCTTGAGTGGGAATCCATCCGCGCATCACTCGTGAGTGTCGCCTCAAAAACACGACGTAACAGGTAAGGTGAATTTTTGAATTTCGCGGGATACCTACAGTCGATTAGAGTAAAAACGTAGATCCGCGAAATTAAATATTTAAATACACTCGGTCCCGACTCGATGTCACGCGTTGTTACAATGTTACAATCAATCTAAAATCTCTGGGTTCTTTGAGACCACATCTAACTAACGGCGGGTTAAGGGCAGATTCGGAAGCGGCGCGAAGAACTGTCTAAGAACCACCCAACTGAAATTGGGAAACAAATTTGATGTTGGATAGTGTTATTGGAATATTATTTTGGATCAGGCCTTATTTGTCGCGGTGTGATCAAAATGTAAGATGACTTTGTGAATTTCGCGGGATACCTACAGTCGATTTTCGTTTTCTTTTTTTTTCTCATGCTGATACACTCGTCCCGAACATATGTTCATAGTTTCAGCTATATAGCATTTTTTGTTTGTTTGCGAGAAGCATAAAGGTTGGAAGTATTTTGCGTGTTCGGCGAAGTTTGTCCGAAACTGCTTAATTTTCACCAGAAGAAACGTCGCACGAGCATCGCTCGGGAGATGTTGAACGACGTCAATGATGATCCTGATTTGCTCAAAAGGGTCGTAACTGGTGATGAATCATGGGTACATGGTTATGACGTCGAAACCAATGTCCAATCGTTCCAATGGAAGTCCCCAGAAGAGCCAAGACCGAAAAAAGCACGCCAGATTCGATCAAATGTTTTGCTCACTGTTTTCTTCGTTTATCATGGCGTAGCGCATCAGGAGTTCTTAGCACAAGGTCGTACGGTTAATAGGGAGTATTACCTCGAAGTTATGCGCCGTTTGCGTGAAGCAATACGAAAAAAATGCCCGGAATTTTGGAAACACAATTCATGGATATTTCATCGCGATAATGCATCTGCTCGCGCATCGTTGCTTGCGAGTAATTTTTTGGCCAGAAACAAACACCGCGATCATGCCTCGGCCACCATATTCACCGGATTTGGCCCCCTGCGACTTGTTCCTGTTCCCAAAACTGAAGAGACCCATGAAAGGACGGAGATTTGCAACGATCGAGGAGATAAAGACTGCATCGCTGGAAGAGCTCGAAGCTATACCAAAAAGTGCTTATCAGAAGTGCTTCGAGGATTGGAAAAAGCGCTGGCACAAGTGTATTATATCTAAGGGGGATTGCTTTGAAGGTGACAACATAAATATTCATGAATAAATAAGTGATTGCGGATTTTGTCAATAGGTGGTCTTAGCACATTCTTTTGTTTCGTCAACGTGCTCAAAGCACCTAACCTTTCTTGTTCTTTGGACTTCCACCTTTAATTTAGTCAAAAATTATATCGATTAGTTATTTAGTTTCGTTTTTATACCAATTTATCAACGGAAGAACAAGACGTGCATTTCAGACAGATTTTATTGTATTATTTCCGAAAAGGCAAGAACGCGTCGCAAGCACACAAGAAGTTATGTGCCGTACATGGGAATGAAGCCTTGAAAGAAAGGCAGTGTCAAAATTGGTTTGCCAATTTAAAAAAAACAACCAAACGATTAATTCAAACGTGTACGTTCAACAACTCGGCAAACTGAGCGATGCAGTTCAAGAAAAGGGGCCAGAATTGGCAAATCGTAAGGGTGTTGTTTTCCAGCATGATAATGCAAAGCCCCACACATCTTTGGTCACTAGCCAAAAATTATTGAAACTAGGTTGGGGGATGTGTTGTAACATCCACCATATAGCCCTGACCTTGCGCCTTCAGATTACCATTTATTTCGTTCCATGCAGAACTCCTTAACCTCTTAACTGCGGAATTTAGTTTTAAAAATCCCTCGAAGAGTGCGGAATTAAAATCAAACAATGGCGTGTCTACGCGTCGAACGCAGGGCAAATGGTTCTATTATAAATTTTACGAAAAACGAGGAAGGATTACATTTTTATTCGATAAAAAATTAACAATTCACTCTTGAAAAGGTTATTGATATTGCACCGCAATAGAGATTTGGATTGACGCGTATACAAGTTGAACGCAGTTAATTGGTTAAATAGTAAAATTCTTAACGACGCTGATGATGTAAAATCACATTTAACTCAGTTTTCTGCTGGCAAAAATCACAAGTTTCATGAACATGAAATTATGACGCTGATGATATAAAATCACATTTAATTAAGTTTTCTGCTGGCAAAAATCACAAGTTTTATGAACATGAAATTATGACGATTTTCCTTCTTATTTAAAATACGCAATCACTTAGTTGCCAACCCAATATTCATGTCCAATCCCAAAGCCACATAAAGACGGAGCCCACGATCCACGTGCATGCGAAGTTCACACCCTGTTACGTCAGTTCAAGTTACCTTCTAGCGAGAAATTCTTATGGGGTCTCATCCGAGTAGCGGCAGACGCTGCCTCGCTGTGTACCTGCAAGTTCGTTCTGCAACAACACGAAGAAGGGCTTCCGTAGCATCAACGTGGAATGTTGACCAGCTTTCCGTCGGAATCCATTTAACACGTACTCCCGTTTCGATTGCGTTTAGTAGAATATTCAGGCATGTCATTTCCCCGGAAGTGGAACTTAGCCGGGCGGAAGCAGCGTGTTGCGAAGTTCGCGAAGGTTTCGGTGGGTTAGGGTTGGCGGGTTAGGGTTGGCGGGCGTGGGGGTGCTGGCTGCCGGATAGGCGATCGTGGTGGTGGTAGTTGCAGCTGCGTCTCCTGACCGAGTTCTGGCAGGACGGATAGCTCAAGGGATGGCGTGGAGAAGGCGAATGAATAATTTAGAACTGCGGCCTGCCTCATAATCGTAGCTGTCAGAGGGTGGAGAAGGGTTGCGTCGAATTTCTCAACCCTTCCGGACGCCGTGCTGCCTGGGAAAAAGGCTGCCCTCCGTCTTTGCCGATTCGAACCCATGGAATCGCCGCATGAATTTTTCATCTGCACTTAACGCGTGTCCCGTGACATTTATTTCTGCATTCCGCCCGTCGACAACAAATATTCCTGCCGTGTAACATTCTCTTTACACAGGGAGAGAGAGAATTCTGGGAGAATTCTGGGAGAACGAGAGTTTCGCCCGCTGCGACAGAGAAATTGTTTCCGAAATTTTCGGAACTACGTGCTCGAGGAGAGAGACAGAGCGCCGAGCGGTTGGGAATAGAAATTAAAAATTGCTCATCGGGGAAGATGGATCCGCCGGATTCCGAGCCGGCCAAGCATAAAGGCATTCACTTTCCTCCGCGGAAAAATTCATCGAGAGGTTTATTCGCGATGCTCACGGTATTTCGCGGCAACGCCGCAGACTGGCGTGCGTCAGAATCGTTTACCCGTTCCGAGCGGACGGAAAATTGGGTCAGATATCCTGGGATATAAGTCCTTCCCTTTGTAGCCTTTTATCGGGCTACCCTTGCACGATACTTATCGACTCTTATCTGTTCCCAGCCCCGGCTCGCGTTTGTTTCGCGATTTTAACTCCGCGACAATTTAGATTACGGCCTCTCCTACCGTTAATTGCTTTTTCCCCCCCCTTTTTCTCGGCGACCTCTTCAACCATCGAGTATGTGCCCACGTCGATTGCCGACACTCCATTAGGCCTGATTCTTGGGAAACTATGCTGCAAATGTTTTTCCAAAAATTCCCTCTAGCAACGGGGCCGAGGGGGTGTGAACTTTCGAACAGATTTACTCAGCAACCAGGTGAGATATTTGGATGAAACAAAATACGGGTTATAGATGCGCATTAGTAGCATTACATATATTTTTTTCAAAATTTTAGTCCACTCATTAAGGGTAGAAAAAAATTATGTGTCGTTAAGGGTCGTTTTAGTTTCATCTCTTAAGCAAAACCTACCAAAAGAATCTCGCAAATAAGCTAAAAATTTTGATAAAATTCCACAGTATAGTAGCAATTTGGGCCTACTATTTCCAGTTTGTTTCATCGAAATACCTTGTCCGGTTATTGAGAAAAGCGCGGTGGAAGTTGCAGGTTCTCACCCCCGTAACTCGATTACACGCGGGTAAATGGCTAATAAAAATAAACGCGAGAGGGGATGCTTCGTTTAACCAGACTGCTCGTCTAATCAACGAAAGGAAAATGGAGCGACGGTTTTCTGAATGCCAGGAAATTAATATGGAACTTTCGCTGGATATTAAACATTGTTTTAATCGACCCCCCCCCCCCTCTCTTGAAACAGGAAACTGGAGACGGCACGGCGGTATCGTTTTACGGGAATCGATATTCGATTTCAATGCGCCGTTCCCCAGCCCCGTTCTCGACTATTGTGTGTCGGCAATAAACGGCTCTAATGAATTCTTAACGGCTACTTTGTTCCCGTGACGATTAAGAAGATTCCATTTCTCGTCTCGAGCGGAACGGGAAAAATGATTTTCCTTCTTTCCGATTTAATCTAGAAAAACCGCGAGACACGCTGCAACTCTTGTGGCACCGGGTGCGCATTATATAGACGCGCTACTGAGAACGTTCTCTGAATTATGCTGCGTGCCCACGCGAGAGCCATTAACGAGAGAGATTCTTAACCTGTGTATTCACTTCGGAGTAGCATTAGATGTCTTCAAAGGAATCCCGAATGTTTATAATCAATTGAAGGTAATGTAAAAATTAAATATAAAGCTGTGTATACACTCGACGGTAC
>CM052204.1:3874841-3890060 GCA_028455805.1 Lasioglossum figueresi
CTTTTTATTAAGGTACTCCACTTGCCAGACTTATTACTCAGTCACTCCACTTGTCTGACATATGATTTATACAGTCCACTTGTCTGATTTGTTATTGAAGTATTCCACTGGTCTGACTTATTATTGAGGCACTCCTCTTGGCGGGATTGTCTTATGGGGATCGGAGATTTTGCCTGATGGAATTTTTGACATAATGAAAAATGGTCTCGGGGTCGAGGCGTCTGACTTGCGTTTAATGAAACTGTCGTGGCTGACGAACACGTTCGAGGTATCGAGACGCGGATCGAACCGGTGCAATCCCGCCCGGTCATCCCGACCGATCGAGATTTAATGACGACTGCTAGTCGCGTCCGCGATCCGGCACAGTAACGCCCGGGAAAGCTGGATCTTTATGGTTGTCATCGTCGGCCGCCGAAACTGATTCCCGTCACGTAGCCAGCCGGCTCGTGAATAAAAATTCGATCTCTATGGAGATGAGCCATCCGGCCTACTACGCGCGGACTACTGATTTTTTGAACGACTAGACTCTTTTGGCGGCCTGTTAACTTCTTCCCGCGAGCTTCCAGCGAGTTTCTTGTGTTTGTTCGTTCATTCGCTACACTCCGCGGAGAAAGGTCGTTTAATTGAAAAATCGTGAACGATGGTTGAAAACGTATCTTTCAATAACGAAGCTATCTTTTCCTGATTGGAGAATTGTGGATCATGAAAAATTCAAGCGAACGACGTACGATATGTTGACACCGCTCCGCCGATAAGCCGAGTTGTCGGACAAAGTATGAGCGGCACGCATGGAAGCTCTGGTATCGCGACTATTATCTGCAAATTACTGTGCGACAGGTGATCTAAATTGCAGACACGTGACACACCGTTGTCCGCAGCTTTTTATCAGCTACAACGCTGCAGTGTTCAAAACATGCCTTTGTCGGACGGATAGTAAATATAATTTCGAAGAATAGAACAACTTTTGGATACTTCTGGAGCTTCTGGAGGAAGGTGAGAAGGGTTCCAAGGGTTCCAAGGAACATCGTGAGAGGTTTGGTTGCACGCGACCAGGACCAATTCGTTTCAGGTGCAGCCGGACACCTCCGTCTAGTCGAATTTCAGGGTGTAACAGTAACGAAGCGCAACCGTGGCGGCGTAGATTAGATTAAACGGCGTTGCCCGGCAGGTTCATCATTGTGGTCTGAAGTTCTAGTAAGTTTTCGAATATCATGGCGGTATGGTTAAACGCCATGGGACCGGCGAGACTCTGCGGAGGACGGGGCCGCAAGCGTGAACGGCGAACACGTACCCTGGAGTTTCTCTAATTACTTCGCGGTGATCGTTCTCACCTCGGACGCGCACATGTAGCCGGGAGATGGCTTCCGGTTACTGATAAAAATTATTCTTGACGCACAGCTGCGCGCTGCCAACACCTAGAAACCCCGCAAGTATTATGATAATCCTCCGTACAGGAAGAAAATAAGAGAGGAATTCCACCATCGAAAAATAGGGCAAGTAGAATATGCCGCTGTGTGACAGACACCGTGTACGCTGGCTTAAATATTATACTCGACGCGGAAAGAAAATAAGAGAAAAATTATATCGGAAGAACACTCTCGAAAAGTGAAATAACCAGAGAACACCGGCATGACTTTATAACATTCTAGCGAATTTATACAGTCCTCGGAAAAAGGAATGAAAAATGAAATTGGACGGTTCATTATTTTGTCTGTCATGCAGCGGTTCGTTCAGGTTGTTAAATTTTTTAAATGTCGCTTTATTATTTACTGAATAAAAGGGGGAGCGCAGCAGGTCGTTTTACGGGGGATCGCAAATCTCGACGGCATTATTAACGAGCCCCGTTAAATATTAGAACGGTCCCGAATGAGGATGTTAGTAAATCTGACGATCTCCTGCGCCCTCGACGGCGGGCCGCGCGACAACGTGCTTGTTTTTTCTGTCGACGAAATTACAGAAGGCATTATGTATTCCATGCATTTCGTTTGCGCCGAGATCTCGGCGAGAACGTGACGGAAAATCTGCCGTCGGAGGCGCGACGGGAATGTTATCTCCGGAGTGCGAATGTTTATGCAAATTGGGATCCTTAAGGGTTAATTTATGAAAATAGGTGTCGAACATAAATTTCCTCGTCTGCAATTTTTGTCCGGGAATTAGCGTGCGAAGGAGACGTATCTCTTTGCGACGACGATAATGCCAATCTGCATTTACAAACAATCCCATGCATTTATTAATTAGAAATTATAATGTAAGTATCAGCAACAGTCTGCTGGGACGCGAAGTTGAAAGTGCCTTCGGAAGCTGAAGTTCGGTGCAGAGTGGTCTCGAGTCGGGCAAAATTGGGTCTGGATTTCTGCAGAATATGTTGCAGTTTTAGTCAGCGATGATTTCGGCTCGACGGGGTTAGACGCCAATCCGATCGATCTCTCGGAAAGCGATCAAATTCGACGCGAAGTCAAAGGGACGTGGAAAAAAAAAGTGGAACAAACGAGGGGGATCTCGTACGAGATCAGTCGGATCGAACGAGGAGATCGTGGTGCAGCGACGCGCGGGCTGACTACAAGAAGAAAATCCGGAATTTTTCCGGCACGGTGAAATGAAATCGCTGGAATTCCTCTGTTCGATCCGGCAGACAATACCAATTTTAATTTCCCTTGCTTCCGAAGGCTGTTTGGAGGACTGGGACGCCGAGTCGTGTGCGCGATTCCGAGTTGTTCGCGGCCGCGTGTCCCGGATTCCACGGTTCCTCGGAGTTACGGGAAACGCGGAAAAATCCTCCCCGCTTGTTGCCGTGACGCGACATTCGGCCTGCGTTTCCTCTCGCGCGTGTATCGTTCTGTTCGGTATGCTGCCGCAGCTGCAGAGGCCGGCCTCCCGACGGGGGTGCAGGCGCGGCCCGGAAATGGGCTTCCATCTCGAGGAAACGAGCGAGTCGGGGGCTCTTTTGTCTGAAAGAGACCTCGTCAACCGGGAAGGCAGCCGAACCGACATATTTCTCGTGGAATGGATTCGAAGGAGCCTGGCGAATGGGTGCTCGAGCCACGAGCCCGACACGCTGATTTCACTCGAATATGCTGGAACGTTGTTTATCTCGAGAGAAACGCCGTCCCGCGCAATCAAAGAAACTTCTGACTCCGAGGATGCCGCGAATATCGATATTAATGGCAGCGATAAGCAAACGCCAACCTTTCTGCGACCATTTCTCTCTCGGAACACTCTTCGTCGCGAAAATAAAGTTTCATCGTTCTCATTTCATTCCTCTCTCTCTCTCTCAGATATTTAAAATATTTCAGTTTGATGACGAAATGAAATACAAATCAGAGAAAATAATTCAAGGGCCACTGTCTTACACGTTTCGGCATTTACTCTCTGCAAGAACGCTATCGGGGGACTCAGCGAGACTATATCGAGCAGCGCGTCGTTTCTCCGGTCGAGGAGCACGAGATTACGAACTTATCGAGGTAGATAATGAACGTGGCTATCCGATACGTTCCGGGAGCCACAGAAAAATGACTGGAACGACGTCGGAGGCCGGAGGATCTCGTTAGAAAGACAGCCGACTATTTTCAGCGGCGTCATCGTGCCGAGGTAATTAATTAGAGAAATGAATTGGCTTTCAGCAAAGTTCCCGCAAAAAGGAGACGCGTCCTCTTTTTCCCGAGGAAATTTCCCATATTAGTCAAAGCATCGGTTCATTAAATTTTCACGCGTTACCCCGGCCTTAATGAAACTCCTTTTCGGTTTTCGATTACAGCGCGCCCGCGCGCTTTGATTCGTGGCTGGCCCCCTCGATGCCCCACGCTCCCCCTGCCGTCATCTTTACCCTTCTCACCACCTCGCCTATGGCCCGGGAAACACGGCCGTAGCTAATTGGCGGCCGGGGTTCCACGGCAGAAGCGTTTGTCCACGTGGAGGAACAAAAAAAAAAGGAAATAGAGGGAAATTCCTCTCTTCGGCCGACACGGGAAAAAGGGTATAGAAATTCTCGCGAAGCGAACGCTAGTTGCCCGCGGAATTGAATCGAATCGAACCCGTCGCTGTTGCGTCGTCGCGGTTCGACGGGCCCTGGCCGACCCACGGCTTTTCAATTTCAATGAAAGAACGCCGACCAACTTCGTTTTTCGGACGTTTAATGGCTACTCCTTTCAAAATCAATTTCCCGAAACTACCAAAAGCGCCATATTATTTGAAATTCCCGTTTGTTAATCGAATAAAAATAAATGGCACTAAGTCCACAGACGATTGGTTGAGCTCGTGAATTTTTATCTCTGAAACTGGTCGTTCGATCGGAATGAACTTTTCTTCAGTTTGATCGGGAAGGTTGAAGCTACATCTACAAATTTTTCTGAATTGATAAATCAATTTTGTAACGTTGAAAATTACGAACAAATTCAAATTGCGCGACTGAGAGTAAATTGGAAAATCTCATTTTGGAAAACAAGATGCAACATTTTTAAAAAAATATTATACGGTTTTGGGAAGTGTTGCTTATAAAACGAGATTAGTTCCATGGTCGAGTCTTCAAAATTCACGAATTGATAAATCAATTTTGTAACGTTGAAAACTATGAACAAATTCAAATTGCGCGACTGACAGTAAAATGGAAAATGTCATTTTGGAAAACAAGATGCAAAATTTTTTTTTAAATATTATGCGGTTCTGGGAAGTCTTGCCTGTAAAAGGAGCTTAGTTCCATGGTCGAGTCTTCAAAATGAACGCTGTGGCGAGCGTTTGAAAATTCAATGTAAGTTACGTTGGTTTATCATTTTTTAACAATTTTTTGTAACCTCCTCCGTAATCAAGTTTGAAAGAGCTTTACATGTAAATATTTCAAATTTTCGCTGTTTTCCGGGGAGCAAATGAATGTGCATTTATCTTCACCCGTTCGAAAGTTATGAATTTTTGAACGGGGTCTCGGTTCTGCGGGCAGTGCGTTGGAAACGCAGCCGAACGGACGCCGGGGAATGCCGTTTAATTGGAAACGGGGATGATGGCCGGGCGCGGCGGGCTCGCAAGCAAGAAAACGTCAAGCTTTTAGTTATGATAAGCTTATTACCGGGGCGCCCGTAAGCGTATTATCTGCCCCCGCGGAATGTTTTCGATGAAACTTGCGCGGCCGCCTCCTCTAATTAATGGAAATTCACGGTTAAACTGTTCCCGTCGGGCGGCGCCGCGTTTAAACGGATCATTTCGACGAACTGTCGCCGCGATTTCCCACCGACGAATCCGCGGCTGATTCGTCCCGGAGGCGGTCTTCATTGTCGATTCGTAAGAGGAAACGTAGAGGACGCAAAGGAGGTAGAGAGAAGGATCGTTAATCGATTCGCGACGCGAGTTCGCAAACCGAGCGGAAAGAGGATCGCAGCGTCGAGGCAAGGCTATTAAGGTGTTGCAAAGAGCTCGGGTGAAAACACGCGGAACTCGGTCTTGGGACGCTTACCATTAGGTGACTGTAAGCGCTTTAGCGCCGGTGAAATGTCTTCGCTGTTTTATTGCGTCTGCTGCCTAATCTCCTGATCTCGCGGCGAATTCGCCGAAAAACTTCCCCAATTCTTTACTTTTTAGTCTTAAGATCAAGGCCGTCGTGTTTATGGACCCCTCGGGCCTTGAGCCTTTTTGGTGCCCTGAACTTTTTCGACCTGTAGCTTTATGGACTTGCAACGTAACTCAGAATGCTAGATTGTTGAATTTTTTGATTGTTCAACGCTTTTAAATCCGCGAGCTTTCAGGATATCGAAGCTCCAGGATCTGACCCAGAAGATCCCAGCTTTCTACGTCCTTGGATTTGTCGTCCGAATATCGTCGAATCTCCAGATCCCCAAATTCCCGAGCTTTCTTGATCCCTGAAATATTTCTGGACTTTTCGGAACCCCCGAGCTTTTTGGCGCCACCCCCGCGGCCACTAATAACGTAACGTCTCGTAAAAAGGCGCAAGCTGCTGCGAGAACACCAACGAACTCTTCCGTTATCTCGTTAACCAAGAATTACGAGGGCTTTTTTCTGAAACGGACGATCCGAGGGGCGGCGAAACGACGCGATACGGTGATACGAGTGGGGTGACAAAGTATATACAGTTACGTACAGTCGCAGCAAGAAACAAGTCAGCGTCAGCATTAACC
Organism: Lasioglossum figueresi; assembly: GCA_028455805.1. Lineage (NCBI taxonomy): Eukaryota > Metazoa > Arthropoda > Insecta > Hymenoptera > Halictidae > Lasioglossum > Lasioglossum figueresi. Next base: position 3,880,961 of record CM052204.1, read on the forward strand.
TGATCTTAAAGATGATCCTTGAAGAAACGCGCCTTCCAACGTCGCTGAAACAACTGGACGCTGACAGAGAAAATTAAATGAACCTGAGGCGGATAATAGAAAACATGCGATAACAGGTGATAGGAATTCGGTACGAGCGGGCAACTTTCCGTGTCGACTGTAAACTACTACCATTTACCACCGACAGGCAGATAGTGACGCTTTCTGTTCGGCCCGTTATCTGGCAAGCGTGAAGAGCCTTCGCTTACAATTAGAATCGAACGCATTCTGCCGACACGAACAATTTATCATCTCGTCGGCCACGTTTGAAAAAAAAACGTTGACGAAACCGCCATTGATTCCCGTCTACCTCGGTCTCTCGCTTAAAAGAAATCAAAAGACCGACGTCGGGCGGCAGTCGGCGGACAGGAAACGACGGTGAATAGAAATGATTGGGGATCGAGACCCGAGTCTCCGCGAAATCATATCCGCGGCAGGATTCTTCCTCGAGCAGGATTTTTGGCTAAGCGTTCCCCGGTTCGAGCTAACGGAATTTCTAAAGAACCGGTTACGACCGCGGATTTACGGGATTCGCGGCGAACTTCCGAGCGAGCATTCATTTTTCCTCCTCTCTCTCTCCCTTTCACCCTCTCGGAAAGAATTAATGGAGAAGAATTTTCCAGCGTGGCCGACGCTCGATCGTGAAACGAATTGGAGGATCACCGACCCCGGTCCGAGCACAGAAAGATCCCCGTAAATTTCACCAAGTGGAAATATAAATCTCCGTGCACGAGGTAAGAGAAAGGAGGTCTGACAACATTACTTCGCGGGGAAGTGGACCCCCGAGGTTTACCGGTGGATCCCGCGTACCCCGTGGACCCCCTTGGATATTATGGACTCCTTTGGACCCTATGGAACCAATTTGGATCCATGAAATCCAACTGGATCGCTTTTCGAGACTGTAAATAATTTTTGGATCTCTTTGGACGCCTCGGGACTGTGGAAATTGATTTTATATCTCTCTGGATCCTGCGGAATATTTTTAAACTCCCCTGAATTTCATGTACGAGGGTGTCGTCAAACGGTAAGGTGACTTTTTGAATTTCGCGGGATACCTACAGTCGATTTTCGTTTTCTTTTTTTTCTTTTGCTGGTACACTCGTCCCGAACATATGTTCCCGGTTTCAGCTGTATAGCATTTTCTGTTTGTTCGTGAGAAGCATAAAGGTTAGAAGTGTTTTGCGTGTTCGACGATTTTCTGCTGTCGAAAAAAATGGATCAAAGAATTTGCATCAAATTTTGGACTAAAACTCATGGACCCTGATGTTGATGGATCCCTTCTGGATCTATCAAATCTTGGACTTCGAGCTTTTTGTATCCCAACATGGATCCCTGAGCTTTCTGGGTCCACGAATTCGAGAATGATGGACCCCAGTCCAAGTGAAACGGCTGCCAATAAATTTGTTCAAGCCGGGAAGTAAATTTTCAAGGTAATTACTTGCAAACTGAATCGGACACAGCGATCTTATCGATCCCCGAGATCCCCCGTGTAATTGACGAACGGAGATGCTGTCCTCGATCCGACGAGAAACACGTCCCGGCACGCCGGACCGCCTCGAGCGGTCGTAAAAAGATGTACAGTAAATTTCCGAGAGGCGGATAAATCTCTTCGCGAACAGAGTCTGCTAGATCTACAGCAGGAACATAAATCTTCCGGGGGTACAAGACGGAGAACGTCTTAGAAAGGTTGAACAACGTCCCTGTGTAATTAGAAGTCTCCTTCGGCCAGCAATAATTGTTAAACTTTACTCGCGTTGAATTATTCGCGACTTTTCTTACTGGAATTAATTCCGGATTTAATTTCCAGTGGATCAAACAATTTCCAATTATTATATAACATAAAATTGAATGGATAAATAGACTCTCAACTTAGACCTATGATAATTGTTAAATATTGATCGTGGTATTGCAAAGAGACCGTAGAGATATGGGATTGGGATTTTATAAATAAATTGGTACACTCGGACACGGTGTTAATGGCGTCTAAACAGATAATTGTTGTGAGTGTTCTATCGCTCCGTCGGAGAAATCAAATTCCCAGCCCGAGAAACAAGAGACTGGGGCGTCGGGGAGATAGAGAGAGAAAGCGAGAGAGAGATAATGACGAGAAGATGCGCCTAACAACCGTGAATCTGCGTCCGACGTCGTCCACCCACAACAGACAATTGCCGGCCATCAGTGAAATTGCGGGAGATCGCGAGGCAAGAGGCTTCAACGCCTTATCGAGTCAAGATGCCGGTTACGCCGACGCATCTGCCCTAATCTATCAATAAACCGTGTCCGATGAATTTCGAGCACGCCACAGACGACGTCGTCTCACCATCCGAGCACTTCTGCACTTCAGCACCTTTTTCTACTTGTGTGCGTGGGTAAATACATCTCCATTTTCATACAAATATTCATACAATAGAAATCATTCTACACTTTTGTCCAAACAGAAATTTGTTCCTCTCAAATTTCGAATCGAACAAATCTACCTTGCAATTTATTGTAATGTAATTTTTTAAATTTTGCTCTTACTTATTCACCAGTTATTTTCCGAGGCATAAAATACGTTGTTTATTGCAGAAAGAGTGAAATTAATGTAGTATCGTAAATTCATAGCAACTGTCGCCGAGCCTGGACCCATGCTTTGGGATTTATGACCATCTCCAGGAAACGTATTTTTAGGGACCGAACGTGAGGCCTGCGTGGACCATAAAGAGTTTGGACCGTCGGGGAAGTCCGAAGGTCCCAGGGAAAATCCGAAGGTCCCGGGGAAAACCCGAAGGTCCCTGGGAAAGCTGAAGGGGACGGAAGGGCTCATCGGAAAGTGCCGATGGGCGAGAAGACAGAGTTGTTTTCCGCGTCGAGCCGAGCGGTACTAGTTGTAACGAGTTGGAGCTGTGCTCACACATTTACCACGTGTATTTATTAATCTTATTAAACTGTTTTATTTCCCTATCTCGAACTTCAATTAATCCCCACATTAATAACTGAAATTATTGTAAATGTAAGTCCGTCAGAGAACCGCAAGAAATGGATTATACGTTGTTACAATGAATATCTTGCAAATTTATTGTAATGTAATTTTTAAAATTTTGCCTTTTCTTATTCACTAGTTATTTTCCGAGGAATAAAACCAGTTGTTTATTGAAGAAAGAGTGAAATTATTGTAAATGTAGGTCCGTCAGAGAACCGCAAGAAATGGATTATACGTTGTTACAACGAATACCTTGCAATTTATTGTAATGTAATGTTTAAAATTTTGCTCTTACGTATTCACTAGTTATTTTCCGAGGAATAAAATCAGTTGTTTATTGCAGAAAGAGTGAAATTAATAACTGAAATTATTGTAAATGTAGATCCGTCAGAGAACCGCAAGAAATGGATTAAACGTTGTTACAACGAACATATAACAATAACTGTGCTTTACAAATTAAATTAACGCGGTAACAATGATACGGCGGATCAGTGGGTTTCAACTTGTTCGAATACGTTCAAATAATCAATTGAAATAAATATCCACGCTTGCTTTTAATATTGATCGACCACAATAAATATTAAATGCAGCGCGTTATTTCAAGTCAATAGTTCTCCAACTATTTCTGCACATTTGAGCAGTTTCTCTACGGGCGTGGGACGTCGATAAATTTTGGAACTGTGAAACCTACGAAATCCGTGGGTAATCAAGCTAATTAAATAAGCGCATTGTAAAGAGGGCAAACCGTATCAAATTAATTAACCGCGATGTTTAAAGTACTGTGTGCGACAGTGGTTTTCAACCGGTACGAATGGTAGAGCCTTTATCACGTTGCCAACATTTATCTCGCATTGTTAAAACGACTAGACCCTTTCTAAATTAATTAACGGTGACATTAAAAGTTCAGCAGGCCAGTGGTTCTCAACTGGTAAACTTATTCGTACCACCCCATCATCAATTTGGAAAATTTTCCAAAATAATGACGTTAGAAATGATAGCATGGACTGTTAAATAAATAAATAAATAAACGATCAATAATATTGACAGTTTTCGAAAATAAAGTATTAAATGAATAAGCATACGAGCAGTCATCCCAATGGAATATGATTAATTGTGACAATTTGGAAAATTAATTATAACAAGAACGAGGGTGTGGAGCGTTAAATAAATAAGTGGATGGGAATAAGCGGGAGGGAATTTCCGAGAACGGCGGCTGAGTCGCCGCGATTTCTCTACAGCGAACGATTATGAAAAAGGGAAAATGGGAAAATGGCGATGTGCGGGGGTGGACGGCGACGCTTTGATCGTTCGGAACGCGGCGATTCGAAACGGTCGAGCGGTCCGCGAGCAAACACCCGCTCGAATTCCGCTCACGTGAAACTTGTTGCGCTCCGAATCCGACCGAGAGCGAAATAATTGGCCGTTGCGTGTCGCCCGCGATAATATTACCAGCCCGTGGCCTTTGTTTTAATTCGACGCTCGGGATCCCGTGAACCGGAAGTCCCTTTTTAACCCCCGCCGCCCTGGGTCACGCCTTAAAAATCCCGGCCCGGCCCGAACCCGAAAACCTCCGACTACCTGCGGTTTCGGAATTCCCCAGGAACGTCGATTTATTAAAAAATCACAGAGAACATGCAAGGTCTCTTTGTGAAATTTAATGAACGGCAGAAACAAATGTAACAAAATGAAATAAATACCTGCAGATGGAAAATCATGGAAAATGTTTACCGGGAAATTTCTGCGAATTCGAAATTAATATTATATTTTAATATTTTGTTCTGTCCGTTGTTATTGGTTGCCAATTGTTCCGCATCGGCGTAAATTGTAAATATTTGTGAAAACGAAGACACCCAACAGACCAAGCACTTTCAGGGACCGATTTTTTCTGCGCAAGCATCGCGAACCGTGAATTTCGTGAGAAGTTCAGACGCGTTTTCTGAAAACTAGTTTGCCTTTTACGGTGACGCGGAAAACTCGAGTTGCCTCCCACTAATTAACGCGAAATTTCGCATGCAGTTTTCTCATAAGATCCCGCGTTTCGCAACGACGTATTTTTTTCATCCGATTCCCCGTTCTTTGTTTATTAAAAACGTAGGGAAAATATTTTCTTCGAGACGACTCTTTTAGTTGTTCAAACTTTGGGACCAAGTTTATCGAACATGATAAAAAGAGGAGCCTTATATATTTGTTTATAACTTTCACAAAAGTTTATGTACGGAAATGAAATTTTTTGTACAAGTATATCAAAGTACCATCTTCATGTGGTAAAAAAATAAAAATTTTCTGACAAGCCGTCCGACTGTAAAAAAATCTGGAAGACTAGGCTTGTTTAAGTAGAAACAGCCAGCCATGGTCAGACAAGCTGTAACGACGAGCGATACTAATTTTATGATGGCAATTGACTAGGAGCCGATCCTGGAAACTCGATTAGGGTAGAAACGATACTTTTCTAATCGAATCGGAGGAGCGGTCGAGTTCTAAATCGACACTCGGCGAAATAGTAAATAAGCAACCGGTCTTCCGATCAGAGACGAACCTTTGACAGAGGGGCCGTTTAAATGAGACCTCGGAACCAATCAAACTGTCGAACTCGAGAAGATTGCGGGCCATTCGGGCCGCGAATTCACGGAGAAAGTCGGTTGATTGGCAAATATTTGGTCGCCGCGACGGGTTTGTCGTTTTAGCACCGAGCATTTGCTTTCTACAAATTTCTATACGCTCCGCACAGCTGGCAGAACCTCGACGAGTAATTCCCCAGGTTCTCTAAATCTCGAAAAAAACATAATAAAAACCTCGAGAAAATTCCCTTTCACATTTTCAAACAAATTTCGAAATGCTCGTCATCACAATTGAACCTGCAGAAATGAACAAACAGGCAAAACAGATTTTCGATCGATTCAATAAATCCAGTTATAAAAAACACCAATCCAGAATGATGATTATTTCAGACTTCATTTGACGTTGCATTGCCGTTTGATGCTGACCAATTGAATTTATATTTCTAGTTTTATCGCAATATCAGTTTTTATCTCGATTTTCATATTTATTCGAATGTTCAATGTTCGCGAACTGAAACGAGGGGCAAAGAGGAATAACAATTTCAAGAAGAATGCGAGGTCGCAGGTGGCCGATTAGCCGTTTGAAATACCGCCGCGAGCGACTTCCGCGCTTTAGCGGCGTGAGAACCGGCCGAGAATTTATTGATTGCTTGATTAAAACATGACGGTCGAGGTATGTAGGGTAAGCGGCACAGCTATCGACCCCCAGACGGTGATTCGTTATCGCGGCCGGGCTCACGAGTCGTCGGAACAACCCGCAGATAAAGTTTGTCCGTGGCTCTCGTCTGCCAAGGCTGCCTCTTACAGATCCTCTGGAAAAAAACTAACGTTCAACCGGATTTTCAGTATCTTGCCGTTTCAAATCGGATCCCACCTTGGGCTCTTTGAAAAGCTAGACTCTCGTATCAGCAGCTGTGGCGTCCCTTTCAAGGGAAAACGACATGACACGAGTGAACCGAGGCACCACTGGCATTGAACCTGATCCTAGATGCAAGATAGATGACAGATAAGTGACACCTGCCCCCAGGAGAAAATTTTACCAACGAGATACTTTCTTTCAAACACCTTAAAGAATACTTAGGCGCACCTGGTAGCTAACTCTGCATGCTGGGTTACTTTAAAGATTACAAAATTGAAGCTAATCTAATTACGATCTAGTAAAGACCTAACCCATTGCATCCAGATAAGGTCCAGGTAGCTAACTCTGTCTACATCTACCTCTAAATACATCATAGGCCCCTCAAGAAGGTTAGGAAGCTCGGAGCACGTATAAATGACCGTCCGGAGCCAATTGGGAGTGTCCCGGAGGACCCACCACGCCCTAGAGGCGGACCTCGCCCCGCCCACTCAAGGTCAAGCTCGTTCTAATATCACGGAAATATCGGATAACGGAAGTATCATGTGTTTGGTTACTTTAAAGATTACTAATTGAAGCTAATCTAATTACGATCTAGTAAAGACCTAATCCATTGCATCCAGATAAGGCCCAGGTATCTAACTCTGTCTACATCTACCTCTAAACACATCCTACGCCCCTCAAGAAGGTTAGATAGCTCGGAACACGTATAAGTAACCGTCCGGGGCCAACAGGGAGTGTCCTCGACGCCCAACCACGCCCTAGAGGCGGACCTTGCTCCGCCCACTCAAGGTCAAGACCGTTCTAATATCACGGAAGTATCGGATAACGGAAGTATCATGTGTTTGGTGGCTCCTGATTCCCCTCAGGTCCGTCGGCGAGCCTATAAATCATTCTCAGTCATCCTGGCGGACATGTTCTGAACCGATAATTGGACGACGAGTATATCGGCAACGCGTGACCCGTCGTACAAAAGTTTCCGGAGGACTTTCCCGCAATCTCTGGAAATAATCGATCTGCGGTTCGACGGGGATTGGTTAATGCATCCGCCCCTCGTCGCCGGGACATTCCATTGTGTTCCGTCGGCCGAGACCGCAAACTTTGCTCACGGATCCCGGCCCAAGGCCGATTAATCCTGGGATCCGGACCGGATTCGCCGATATCTCCGCGCACGGAACGACTTCTTCGGCCCCCGGGATACGGTTTGTTTCGTCCTCGGAAAAACCCCTACGGCTTATCGAAAAACCGCTGTACAATGGGCTGGAAAAACGTTTCTTGTGGTTAAAATTATTTTAGGGTTGTTTTATCGAGGTTTAAGGTTACGGTCCAATGGATCGTTGAATTCGTTTCGACGTCAGCTGGTATATTATCCAGTCGACGATATATATTAACGTCAATATATATATACACGTCAATCCAGAACTCTATTGCGATGCAATAACAATAACTTTTTCAATAATGAATTGTTAATTTTTTATCAAGTAAAAATGTAATCCTTTCTCGTTCTTCGTAAAATTGATAATAGGACCGTTTGCTCTGCGTTCGACGTGTATACTTGTCATTGCTTGATTTTAATTCCGCAGTTAAGAGGTTAAGAAATTGAAGTTACTTCTATTTTTATAACATACGTTTGGTTTCCAGCCCACTCTGCGCTGGTCGAGACTCGAAGAAACGGTTTCTCAGCGGCCGAAGAATTCTCGCGGCCCGGTAAATTTTCATATCGAACACAGTCCCGGGGCTCCATACTCCCGGCGCACAATAACAGATGTCTCCGGCGGATACACCGTTAAATCCTGTATATGAGATAGTAAGGGGGATATATAGCCCATAAAAAACGCGGTATAGTTCCTTACGAGCGCATAGCCGCGGAAATGGTCAGCCGGGACGAATAATGGCCGTCCCCCTGTTCTCGAGACGCTCAGATCCGAACTCGCCCTTCAGAGGATATTCTCGCTTCTCATTTTCAAGAAGTGGCAATCGGTGATCTTGATTAAACTTACTTGAAAAAAATTACACATATCTTTCCAATACCAATGAACATATATGCAAACTGCCAATGCAAAAGGATCGATAGCTTTGTCGAAAAAAATTACTGAAAAGTTATACAGTAGCGGTCTCGAAAACCAGAATGCCCCTTTAATCGCGACTGGAATTTCGCGGGATTTAATTTAAAGGTTTTTCCGCTGTTTTGTGTAAAATTCTCGAACCGAGAGATTCCACGGTTGCTCCATGCCAGGCGCAAATAAGGACGCCATTCTTCCGGCCGTTATGACAGAACTTTAACGCCAGCCTCCCCGGGAGACTCATTTCGCCAGTTTCCACCGACGATCCGCAACGCGCGCCTAAGGTCCCGGTCATTTTCCACGATCACCCTAACTTCCGCCTCGCAGTTCCCTTAAACGCTCGCTACGAAACATTGAAAACCCGACGGACACCGTAGATATCGCCTTTACAGTCGTTTCTTTGCTATTTCATTCCTAACGACGCCGATTCCGGACCTTCTCTCATGGGGAGACTCGATTTTATTCGAAACGAACATACAATGCAAAAGAATTTAGCCAATTTTCAACATAAATCTTCGTTACCGCTTGTCTGACCATGGTCGTCTGGTTCTACTAAACTGAGGTTCGCATTTCGGATTTTTCTCCAGCCGAACGCCTCGACAGAAAATTTTAATTTTTCTGT
>CM052204.1:3890160-3912753 GCA_028455805.1 Lasioglossum figueresi
CGCGAGAGTCGTTTTTCAAGCGTGTACGAAGCATAAGAATTGATCTGGTCAGCGTTTCTACAGGGGAAATGTATAAATTGATTGCTGCTCTCGCTAACAGCGCTCGAGCGGAGACGCAGCGTAACAATCACTCTAGAGTCTCGATACCTGAACAAACACGCACCATAAGAGCCACTCTCGTTAGTGTCTTCCGAAGAGAACAGTTATAATAATTGCCTCAGTCGATAATGACACTCCAGTGGAGATGCAGAATAAGAACCACTCTCGATAATCACTCTCAAGTGGAGATGTTCCGTGAGAGCCGTCCTCGAGGCTCGAACATAAACCGAATACACACTACAAGACCTATTTTCGCTGTAAACCTGTACACAAACAATATATGTGTCGTCGTCGATCATTTCCGTCACTCGCGCGGAGACGCAGCTTAAGATGCAGAGTTTAATAGCTTTCCACACTCGTCCTAAATAATTCAGAGTAACACGTGGACGCTCGTCGCAGCTTCCCAAACTGAAAAACGATCTCTCTCTCTCGTTAAAGTCACTCCAGTGGACACTCAGCCTAAGGCCGATCGGAAGCGAAACAGGAATCTGCATTTCCAACAGAGAGAGAGAGAGTGAAAAATCGGTCCGCGGGAAAAGGTAGCAATTATTTTTTCGACGGCGCCCGGAGTTTTGATCCACCGAGGGCAGTTTTAAATTTGTTTGAGGTGACTCGCGAAGGGGAAAAATGGCGGATCAGCCCCCGTTGGATGTAACCAGTCAATTAGAGGAAACGTTCCGTCGGCTAGTCTGAATTTCGACGGCTTTAACCAGCCGTTCCAGCATCTGTTGAATCTGGCGGTTCGCCAAGTCCCGTCGAAGTAACGCCGGCATGTTTCTTGTTTCTTATTCGCGGCGACCGAGTGGCGTGTGTCTGACAGCCGTGACAAACTTTCGGATTAACCGGTTATCGACTGAGCCGGGAGGAAATGGACTGGCGAAGCAACGCGACGGGCCCTGCTTGTGACCGGAACGTTCCTGTCGTGCGAAATCCTCCATTTAAAAAACGAATAGATCCGCGCAATACATTTATTCGCAAAGGGAGTAGTCGGATCAGATTTTTGTTGGAGGTTTTCATTTTTTACCAGCAGGATTTTCACCTAAAAAATCCGCGTTCAGTTGCGGTATTGTGTGTGTTGGGTATTATACATCTGTACAATATTTTCAGAAGTTAAAGAAAATAGAAAATAGGTCAATAAAAGAATTTTTCGGTTTTATCCCACACCTACCCTCCCGGTCGAGCTACGGGGTTAATTTTGACCCTTTGCACTAGGAGCTATTTTAACTGGAAAATCAAACGTTTGTGCTGACCCAGAATATTTCCATTCTCTATGATTTTTTAAATTTGTTAGATGTGGATTTGATATAATACCTCGCACAATACTTAAATCTTTAGTAATTGATTAGACACCGACATATTTAGCAATGTAAACAATATTTTTAATAATGGTACTGTCGCCACTCGAGTGCCACGGGTTAATTTGGCCGAAAGAGAGCTTTTCATTTATCCGTGAACGTCGGTCCTATTTTGCAAGGGAGGTTTCCATGTAAATTTGTTTGTTTTTATTTTGGGGAGACGCGCGGCGTTGAGGAGAACAAAGTGGACAGTGTTTCGGAGGAAGGGAAAAATACGATCGGCCGTTTGAGCAACATGTTGCCAGTGCCGACGAAAAGAGGCGATAGCTTGACCGAGGGAATGGGCTCGAGTGGGATTTCGACGAATGTCGATAACAATCGCGCGTGTTTTCGTACGGCGGAACGTGCTGCTCGTCCGTCGAACCGGCCAGCCGTCTTTGCCTTTGAAATCACAGAAGCGATCGTTCGTTTGCGATCCTCTGACTACGGGATCCCGTTTAAAGAAAACCGCACCAAACCGGAAGACTGCTTCGAATCGGGCTGAGATACTCGGGATTCTAACGTTGCTTCTCTAGAAGAACCCTGACGAGAAGATAGCGATGAGCCTATTCCGAGGCAGACGCAATTTAAATGTAAATTTTGAGGAGACCTAGAAAGCTCGGACAACGGTGCATTCTGATACAAATAGATAAAAAATTCAATGATTTATATCAATGCAAAGAAAATGAATTTCTATCATTTAAATTTAACGGCACGCAGGGAGACGCGGCTGAACAACAAATGAAAAGGTGTATGAAAACTGAGTCAAATTTTCTACCAAAGTGATTACCAAAGAAAGGATTGTAAAAGGGAATTGACACTTGAAGAATAAACTTTAAATGTCGTTTCTCTATTTCAGGTAAACGTTTGTGTATACTAGCCAGCGTTTTTCTTGTAAATAGTAAATATTAGAAAACAATGAAACAGAAAAAAGTGGTACTGTTTTTTTATACGCGACACAATGGCGTATGTGATTTTTTTGTGTTTAGAGTATTTTGTTAGATATGAAGGCTACCTTCAATTTTTAAAATGGAATGCTGTATATTTTTTTATAAAACGAATTCATCGGTATACTGCACAGCGACCTTCAAGGTCATGCAAGGTCAGAAATGGAAGAAATATTTTGAATATTTTGTACTAATTCATACCGATGTGTTTACAAGTATTCCTTATTCATACGAATCGGATGATGTTGTCATTCACCATCAGAGTGTTTACTTCTAGTTTCGTCTATGAAGAGACATTTTAAGTATTACTTCCGAAACCAATCAGTAATATCGCATAGGAATGTATTGTTATTCGGTGGACGAGAAAGCGGATATGGTAAGCATTTATTTTACCAGTGCAATGGAAATAAAAAACAAAGTCAATTGGAAATACCTAGGAGAATATCCGGGGAGAGTGCAACCAAATGAAAATCATTTTGTTTCGCTTGCAAAGCGTTTGAAGGAAACAGGGTCTTTGCAAAATAAGTGTCATAATCGGTAACGTATTCTTTCTGAAGATAAAAAGTTACAAGACCTCTTACACTTCGAACAAAATCCGACAACTTCGGTACGAAAAGTAAACTTGTAAAAAAAGAATACTTATAAATAAATGTTTCTTCCAATTTCTGACCTTGCACGACCTTGAAGATCGCTGTGCAGTATACGGATGAATTCGTCTAGACACACGCTTTCGTGCGTTACAAAAAAATATACAGCATTCCATTTAAAAAATCAAAGGTCACGTTCGTATCTGACAAAATAGTATAAACACAAGAAAGTCACATACGCCATTGTATCGCGTATAAAAAACAGTACTACTTTTCCTCTTTCATTTTTTTCTAATATTTACTATATACAAGAAAACCGCTGGCTAGTAACAGCGTGAACACAATGTAAATAACATTTATTTTAACCAAATTAAAAACTCTATTTCAGAGCAACGCGCACGTGTTTACTTCGTTTGCCTATTTCCCAAGATGATAATACAATAATCTTATATCAATAATAAATTGATGATTAAATAAATGAAACAAATTTTGATGGGATCTCGGGTTTACGTGTGTCGAAGGAACCGTCGTGCGCGTCTCGAATCAGATTGCAAAATTGACTGGTTGTACAAATGATAGAAACAAGAGCCATGCATATTCATGAGTGTCCGGGAAGCTGTCCAGCGCTCGTATCAACGTGTGCGCTAATCGTGTAATCCTAAATCACCTAATGGCTGGGCCGAATACAATCAACATTCGATTGCGCGAAATACTGGGACAGGGGTGTGAATCGGTCCGCGTTAAAACATACGCGACAAGTGTCGGCTCGTTGCATCTGAAATGATGCTCCGATGACCTGGATTTCTGGCTGTGTCCAAACCGAACGCGCGCGCCTGAATTAACGCCGAGAATAATAGACACCTCTATGAATAGAATATGTCGCCGGGAACTCGATGGGTTTTATAATATATACAGGGAAACAATAAACGACTGGTGCAGGCGTCGATGGCGGAGCGCGCTAGGCCGCTCGAATGCCACCCGGTGAGCCCGGGTTCGAGTCCACGGCGACCACGGGAAACATTTTTCATCGACTGTCGATCATTTTCCACCGTAATTTCCGCTCCTACGAGGAAAAATGTCGGAAAAATGGTCAATTGGGATAGATTCCAAATCCCTTTCGAAAGGGGAAAATTCAGAAATTTATCAAATGAAAAAGGAAAAACGGGTGGTGAAAAATCTTTGACAAGTTCTTTCATCCAAAGAGAAAAAAAAGAAAGTTTCTCAAAGGTGTCAAAAAAGGGGAAAGAAATATGAGAAATATGATGAATGTGATCGAAAAGGCACATCCGAAGGAAAAATCGAAATGAGCTCGCCCGGAAAAATCTTTGTTAGAGAAAATTCCAAAGGAGCATTGTGTGGGATAAAAACCCGGGGAAAATTGGAATCATTGGAATTAGAAGAACGGGGGTGCGAAAACCGTCAATTGTAAAAAGTGTGAGAAATGCGATGGGGGAGTCAAGCAGAGCGCCCAGTGAGCTGTTCGACGATAGAAAATGCAAGGCATCGCGACAGTCGCATATTTGAAGCCGCAAGGTTATGCAGCCGGGCTATGAGCCAATGTATACTAACGAGGTAATCCCTGGCCAACTGACGTTCCAGGCCACGACTCTGTCGTCATACGTTCTGCTACGTGTGCATCGGTATCCTGATGCAGCAAAACAGGCCACAAGAATGATACATCGGGTGGACCGACCGGCTGGAATTCTGCCAGTGATTGGCCGCGATCCCGTTACGGCAAACGCGCACGGTTCGGCTCGGCTCGCGTTACCAACGCTGAAAACTTTTCCGCGCGTCGTTCGCGCGTCGGTTAACGCGCGCAGCGTCGATCGCGTGCACGCTCGCTGCATTTTAATTGCATCGGCCCCAGAAGGATCTCCCTCGCCTCTAGAGCCGTCTGAATCTGGGACTCCTCGCACGCCGACAAATAAACCACGACGAAACGTTGCTCCGAATAGAACTGCGGGAAAAAAAACCATCCGCTTCCACTGCGAAGCTCTCTCTCTCTCTCTCTCTCTCTCTCTCTCTCTCTCTCTCTCTCTCTCTCTCGAGCTGAATAAAAAATAAAAGACGATGAGAAGCGAAAAGCAATTAATTAAGAAATTATAGGAAAAGAGAATAAATGGAAAAACCTGTGAAGTTCAATCTGGCGAGCGCTTTGGCAAGCAGAATTCGAACCAGATTTCCTTGAAAAGCACAGGCGTGTCGTTTGAAATATTGCTCTGTTTCGTGTTCACGACTTATTTTTCACGGGGGCCGTGTCTCTCGCTCATGGGAACGAGCACTAAAAATGCACGGGAGTGGCGGGCACATGTGGCTCTCCGTGCTTCTCGTTATTCCAGCGAGAAAAACAGGCTTTACGCGGCCGGGGTTAGGGAGAGAGCGGCGCGGCGGCTCGCGCGTCCGGGATATACGGTGAAATCTCGTTGTTCGAACAGGTCGAACGAGCTCGGCCCGATTTGCAAATCCGGTTGCGTCGGGTTGCACGCGCTTCCGACCTGATCTCCCGTTACCAGCCATCTTTATGTGAAATCACAATCCCGTTGTCGGATTCCCGACCGAATTATCAGGGGAATTTCTATCGTACGTGAAATTTGTTTTTCACCGTTCCATCGGAATTATATCTGCTCTTTCGGTATTCGAGTTTTCCATAAAATTTCTGTAGCGTATAAAAAGATAGTTCACCGTATGAAATTTCCATCATGTATCTGGGTCACAATCTTGAGAATCGAAAGATTTCCGTTGGGAATTCGCGGTGGGTCTCTCCGGTGACCGGGATATCAAAAATGCCGGTCAAAGGGCTGTCCAGGTATGTGTATGTGTGTGTGTGTGTGTTTGTGTGCACGAGCAGCCGTGAATTCGCAATTAGACCTAAGCGTCCTCGTAAATTGTCACGTAACGCGCCCGTTGGGGCCGGAATCGCCGCGTTCCGGAATCGCGTGTCGTGCCGCGGCACCGCAGAAAAATCCGACGCACGAAACCGGCCGGAAATCGGCCGGCAATCACGTCCATTTCTCCGTCGAGGCCGCCCTGTCGCCGATATCCTTTACCAACACCGCCAGAACCGTCGCGTCGTCGATGTCTTTTACCTACACTACTTACCCGGTCGTCTGCGACATCATTTACCCGTTCTACTTGGCTCCATTACAGATACCCTTTATCTACGCTGCTCGCCCCCCCCCCCCCCCGACGATATCATTTACTTACACTACCAGACGGTACCAACGGCATACTTTACACACACCGTTTCGTACCAAGGACGAGCTCTGCTGTACTCCTTGGGGATACTATAGTCGCTGTATACTTCTCGATGTCACCGGTAACCTCTAACTTCTGCACTTGGTTCTGTCAACGGCTCTGTTTACATGTAACACTCGCCGGAGTCGCTGAAATGGTTTATCCGTACCGCTTGCTGGTTGGCTCGACCGTTTGTCTGTACCAATTGCCGGAAGTCGTTTAACTACTGTCGTCGACCACGTCGAGTTTATTGTTTGCTATTGGGCAGCGTCCCAAGAAATCGTCCCTTCGATTATTATCATTAAGGGTGCGCAGGAGCGAACATATACCGCCATCGGCGTAACGGTGAACTAAGAAACAAAGATGGAGAGGCAGACATGTTTCTCGCAGGAGATACAAAGACAGAGAACACGAAACAGCTTGTTTTTTTTCGATGACTTTACTCCCATTTTCTGAAGCGAAGAAGCAATATTTTTTTATGCTCTTTGCGTTGAAATATTCTTCGTATAATTTCGGAGGGGCTCTTAGAGCCCTTTTTTTAGAAAAGTGTACCGAATAAAATTTATTCTACAAAAACGTGCGCTATTGTAACTTTATCGTTTATAAAGTTTCAAGAGACAAATTGCAGAAAATGGCTCCGAGAGCCCCGTCCGACATGATACAAAGAATATTTCAACGCAAAGAGCATGAATAAAGATATTGCTTCTTCGCTTTAGACAATGGGAGTAACGTTATCGAAAAAAACGAGCCGTTTCTTTGTCTCTCCTGCGAGAAACATATCTGCCTCTCTATCTTCGTTTCTAAGTTTACCTTTACGCCGATGGCGGTACATGTTCGCTCCCACGCACCCTTAACCTGCACCACCTGGCTGCGTCGAAGAAATTTTTCACACAACACTTTACCTACCGAAAGCCTGTTAACAGGATTTTCAATAATTCTGCTGTACCAAAAGAAAGCGTAGAAATTTTCGTTTACATCGCAATCTTATATGAAACAATTAGATCAAGTTACTGAGAGCGACTTTGTTGGATCACAATGAAAATTGCTGTTGCCATTGGAGGTTCCATTAAAAAGTGTTTAGCAATTAACCATAGATTTTTCAAAATTATGCAACAATCACCGATCGATAATGTGTTAACCCTTAGCATTCGAGTGGCGACTTTGAGGCGAAATTGCTGCACCATTATTAAAAATATTGTTTACATTGCTAAATATGTCGGTATCTAATCAAGCTGTACTATTATTTAAAATATTGTTTACACTATTAGATATGTCGGTATTTAATCAATTGCTAAAGATTTAAGTATTGTGCGAGGTATTGTACCAATTCTACATCTAACAAATTTAAAAAATCATAGAGAATGGAAATATTCTAGGTCGGAAGAAACGTTTGATTTTCGAGTTAAACTAACTCCGAGTGCAAAGGGTTAATCTACTTCGACTTACCAGTATTCTTAAGTCTGCGAGGAGTTATGATTTACCTCTACCACTGGAAGTCGTCACCTCCATCCTTTGCTTCTACTACTTGGCTTTGCTCACCCGAAAACAGCCATACAGTGCATTCACGATATCACTGACCTACACTACTTAACGACCTCGCAAAGCACATCCTTAATACCAGGTCGCCTTTATCGTACGGCTATACTACTAACGTCTCCGGTATCCTTTACCTATTCTACTTGGTCTCCCCGGGCACTGTTCGAGATAATATCATTTATCTATACTACTTGGCGAGGTCCACACTGCCCTAACTATCCAAAGTCCTGTCCTATACTACTCGACGTCGCTATCGTTTACCCGTATTACTCGATCACGTCATTTTCTCGCGGAACTCGATCGGGTCTATCCTCGATATCTCTGATACCAGTTCGATTTCGCACTAACCGATTTTTCTGAGACCGTTATCCGCCATTTTTCCGATCACAGGCGCGCTATTTCCATTCGGCGCGCTTCGCCCGGGGTGAATTTCAACAGCTGGCACAGCTTTCGATGGCCGATTAATGGTCCACCGAGATCACCGTGGATCCAGGGATCCGACTGGAACGCAACCGTTCGGGAAGGAAAGCAATTAACGGAGTGGTTCGCGCCCGGAAATACTTCCGGTTCGGTTTTCAATGCCCGATCCTCGCGGATACGAGAACTGAGAATTTTATTGGCCGCGTGTGCATCGGGTGTCCCACGAATTATCATAATGTTTATCGTTCGTTTAACGAGAGATATCGTTATCGCGGTCATTCGCCGGAATCGAATGGATATCCATTGAAACAAATTGGAAGTTTCAATCTCTGCGCAAGGGTGAGAATAAATTTCGAGTTCGCCCCGCGGTCAAATAGTTTCGAAAACACCGACGAGCGTACCGGATGAAAAAGTTTCAGCCGCGGGAGCAGATTTTTCGAAAATCCGTTTGCCCGTGTCCGTTCGATCGTTCGACGGTTAAACATTTTCACCGTGAAAAGTGGTTCTCGATTGTGAGCGAGAGAAAAAAAAAACACCAAACGACCGACTCGAAACGATCGAGATACACTCCGCCGATTGTTCATCGTTACAAATTTGCAAATGGACGATTCGCCGATGGTATACCATCAGAATAATTCCCGCTAATTAACCGAGCAGCGAGACGGATAGCCCAAGGCCGTCCCAGACGCTAATTCCGCCACGGGAAACGGTTGCATCGGATAATTAAACCGGGTCAGAAGGAATTCCGTGAAAAACTGCACTCCCTTAATTAATCCCTCTCTCGTTAATGGCGCGACGGCTCAAAGGCGCCTGATATCGTCGAATCCTTCGGCCGGCCGGAAATATTAACTGGCAAACTGTAGGCGCAATTAGGTTATTTGAATAATACAGGGTGTCCTAGAAAAACCCCTCGCGGGACACACTAAATCATTCAGGCGGCTATCTGGTAATTTTTTCAAGGTGCCCGACACCGTTCAGAACTAAACCAAGTACGCCATGGCAAGGTACATCTATTCCAAGAACATTTTTCTAAAAAAATAATCCGTTCTGGGAGTTGTACAGTATGTCGTCGACTTTTATTACTCGCTGCCATCGCGGAACACGAACGGATGGGTCGGAATTTAAAAGTTGAGCTTTCGCGTGAACTAAGAAATTGGAAATTTCAACAAACAAACATATTTCTCTAGAATTGTAGAACGATTTGACCGCGGGTAGTTGGGGAAACCGGTGAATCAGTTTGTCGAGCGATCTCGCCGGTGTACCCGAAATATCGTCGGGAGAAAAAATTCTGACGGCGCTCGAAGACAATGGCGGAAATGTTAAAAGGCCGAGAAGCACAGCCGGGGTCGTCGCGGAATCGGGAATGAAAAATTGACGCGCGGACACCTGAAACATTCATCGCGGTGCCGGCGCGGCACCGGGGAAAGGTCAGACAACGCGAATCCGTATAAAAGAAACTGAATAATGAAGAGAGAGAGAGAGAGAGAGAGAGAGAGAGAGTCTGGTTGGCACAGGCCCTGTCGCAGGCTGACCTTAACCCTTTGATCAAACATATTTCGAGTGGCTGGCTCCGGTGCTGCACCGATGCACCCTTTCGCTCCTCTCCGAGCTTAAAGCGGACCAACTCGTTCGATACTCGACCGCAAATTCTCGCCCGGTCTATTAAATAATTTACTTTGTTTGGTATTTTTTTCATTTTTCCCCGACGAAAAACAATCCACCGGGATTTACTACCGCGAGGGCGCAGAGATTCGAACGGATTTTTGGGTGGAATTTCCCTCGGTTTCACCTCGTGATCTAACAATTTCATGGTATATCCAGGTGGCAATTTGTCTCGTGTAATTACACGCCACTGACAAAAGACGTTACCCGGTTTAACCCTTTCCACGATTCTAATGACGTTAGCGTAACGACGCCGGCGGAGCTTGTCGCATCGCGAGCGTCGCGTCTCGAACCTAATAATCCGGAGATGCACTTTCCCGGAATTATGCTGCGAGCTACTGTCAACCTTTTGTTTGCGTTCGAATTTTACCTGATATTTCTAAACAAGGAAATTCGACGGGTAAACCGGAGAAATTGGAAATTTAATGACAGGAAGACGCGCACCTCGGAGTGGTACGAGTCTGGCATTTCGATGAGCGCTTGGAACTACTTCATTTCGTTCGATCATAACATTTCCCAGGAGCGGTTTGCATATAATATAACGTGAAAACTACAGAATTAAAAATTTAAAGCTTTCGGAGGAAGGAGAAATTGGGAAATTTCCGTGAATGCGGGTCAAGTATTTCGCCGGGAGATTTGATGTATTCGATAAAGTTCGGTTCCGCAGTCGTCCAGGAATATTTGTGTATAATATGCCGCACAGAAGCTAAAAAAGTGTGAGATGTAGGACAGGAAGTTCACGGGGGGAGGCGAAGGAGACTTAAAGTTTCAGTAGTACGAGTCAAGCATGTCGACGACCAGTTGCAGAGATTCAATTTTGTTCAATCCTGCAGTTGTCGGGGAATATTTCTACCGAGTTTCCTTTACACGAGTCGTGAGAACTGAAGAACTTAAGACGAGAAGTTCGCGGCGAGAAAGAAATTACGGGTTTCGGTAGCACAGGTCAAGCATTTCTTCAACAGCTGGAAAATATTTGATTTCGTTCGATCCTATCTTCCTTCGGTTACGTTTCTGTTACGCTGCGCCGCTAATAAATCAAAGAATGACAGATCTAGAGTAGAGAATCGATAGGAGGCGAAAGAAATAAAAAGTTTCAGTGGTACGAGCCAAGCATTTCGCTGACCTAATGGAAAATTGGATTGGACTCAATCTGGAGTGTAGTAGAAAGATCGAGAGCTAATGAAAACAGTGCATTAATCGAGGCGAATGGCTGCAGTGGTTCTGGTCAGCCATTTTCTACCGCCGACGGAGTAGATTTAATTCAATTCGAAAATTGCTCCGCGATTTTTCCGGGTGATTTCGCTTTGTTATAGATTCAGGAATGAAAAACGCGAGGCGATGATAACGCTGGAAATGTAACGAGTAGAGCGAGTCGTGCATTTCGACGTCGCCCCGATAAAAGCCGGCTCTCCCATTGTATTTCTATTCTCCGCGTTGCTTTTCTTCTCTTAATTGTTATTGTGCTACTTCGCCGAGCGAAACGAATCAACAGTCGCGATCACGGGAACGTGGAGAGCGAGCGTGAAACAGAGAGAGAGAGAGTGAGAGGGGGACAGAAAAAGCTACTTCCCTCCCATTCTTTTTTTTTTTAATTCTATCCGTGTTCGCGTGACTGATGTCCTTGTTCTCGCGTTAATTAGCGCCCGGGTCTTAATAAAAATCTGCGCTGCCCAGTTACAACGGTAATAACGCGCTAGCGTGCTCTCCGATCGACCGAGCTAACGACTGTGAACTTTACACTTCGCACGATGTAAATCCATTTCGTGTAACACGATCGCAGATACGGTGATTTTGCCGCGTTCCTCCTTTTTTCTCGTTTTCACGTGAAAAAAAGTGACGTCGAGGTATTGCAGGCAACGGTGCGAATCGAATTGCGTTTAATTGCTGCAAAAACCACTCGTTAAGACTGACCGAGCGTAAACCGTCTAATTCATCGTCTCGCGTCAGAAAAAAATAACGTTCCCGCCGCGAGAGAAAATTTTGTCCACGTTGACTGTTGCTTTTTAGAAAAATCGTCCCGCGATTATTTTCGCGATTATGACGTATTTTTCTCGTTGTTCTCTGGTAGTCCGCGGAAGGACGAGTTCAACGATGCGTCGCACACCAGTCTTTGGAAAAATCGCTGCGAAGCTGACTATACAGGGTGTCCCGATGATTTCAGAACAATTTTGTGTACGTAATTAACGCGAATCTCTTTTAACACGAAACACAGTATCAAGAACTATTGTATACACAATCCTTGCTTAAATTTTCGAGAATGTATACATACTTTTCTTGAAACACCCGGTATAACCGTGGCCCTCTACTCGTTCGTTGGAAGGCGATCACGCGACGTATCTTTTAACTCGTATTTTTCCGCGGAACAAGAATCCGGCAACAAAAACACACCATTACTACATGGAAATATTTCTTTATGAAAAAAAATCTGGAAAAATTGGACCCCGAGGCTACGGAATATTTATTCGTCCGCGAGGATTTTAGCAGTCTGGTAAAGCGACCACTTCATCCGGGGGAAACAGTGGTTCCAACGAGACTGGGCTCACAATTAATTAAACCCGGTTGCGATTAAATAAGAAGCATCCTTAAATTAAGGGGATCTCGGGGAACGATAAATTTTTTCTAAATCGTACCCGATGTCGCAACAGTATTCCCCGTTCCATTACTCGAATCTACACCGCGCTTCGATCGCATAAATCACCGGGAAACGAGTTTATAAAAATGCGCGAGGCTCTGGTGGCCGGGGGTACAAAATCGAGTCATTTGTCAATGAAAACTCGGCTCCGGGACCATTAGACGCGATGAGGATTTCGGGGGGTCGAACGGGAAAAAAGCGGCCATTGTTGAACGCCCGATTGTTTATCGATCGCCGTGGGAAACCGGTTCGAGACAGTTTTTTTTTTTGTTTGTTTCACCGACTGTTTCCCGCACCGCCGGCGTTTATCAATGCCGTTGCAACTATAAAATTCGTTTATGTCGCGGACGCAATGTTGGATTATGGTTAAGCAATTGAAACGTTGACGCTTGGATATCGGATTCGGATCGCGCGGCTCGAATTTTGATACGTCGAAACGCGCCGGTGGCGAGACAGAGAGTACGAACTTGTCGACGGTCTAGGGATTTTTATAGCGACCTTGACGGACTCGTAGGGACCTTGAAACCAGTCCCCTATCATCCACGAACGTTCACGAAGTCCAGGCACGCGAGTTTACCGTCGGATTACCGAGGAATTCGGCGATACACGACGGTCAACGGAACTTTCAGTGGTACGAGTCGACCGTTTCCGCGACGGACGAACTTTGGATCGATTTAATTGGCCGAATGATCGTCTAGCATTTCCGGATTATTTTGGTCCAATGTGCGTCACAGCGCGAGAACGTACAGGTGAAAGTTCGCGGGTGAAGATAACGGTCGGAAATAGTACTCGCAGTGATATGAGTCAGCCACACGTACGCCGACGTATAGAATTAATTAATTTTTTCACATGATCTGAGATTAGTTCTCGTTAAATCCAGCTCTGTTTAAGGTCGAAAATGGGAACACGAAACTTTCGGTGTATAAAAAGACCAATTAGAGGTCGGAGCAGTTCGATGCCAGTAGTACGAGTCAACCACTTCGTTGCCTGTACAGGAAAATTCGATTTTGAAATGGATTTTAAAGGGTTCTCGGAAATCTGCGCCGGAACTCTGCCGCGGATAGGCAAACGTGCCATCGAACGTTCGCGTAAGCTTCAGCTTCGAAAATTACACTTTTCGGAGAAGCATATTTTTTCGTAGCAAGCAAATAGAATCTTTTTTCGGTTCCTCGATGTTATTCGCTTTTACAATTCGATTGCGCACGCAACTCGGCCTGTTGAATAAACGAGGAACCGTCGAAATGAGTAATTTCAGTGGTACGAGTCGACCGAATCGACGAGCCCCAGAGAAATTTCAATTCGAGAACATTTTTCGACTGTTTCATGGGACTGTTCACGTTGTACACAGTGAAATACATCATCGGAGAATGCGGAGTGCAATTATCGAAATCGAAAGTTCCAAAAAGTACCCTCTACAGGGAAGTTTGGTTTTCCAAAATGGTGGCATCCAATTGTTCCTTCATGGCGCTCGCGCTCGTAATTCATACCCGCGCTCAACAGAGCCCTGTAAATAAATAAACAACCGAATTACTGGGGAAACGAGGGAGGGCATTTCGGCAGTACAAGTCAATCATTTCGGCGTGCGCCGAGCATAAACTGAATTTAGCTGTATTTCCGCGCTTTCCTCCGTCATTTCATACTAATTACCGTTTGATACACACCCGGGGAGAGGAAAATACACTCCTCGATGTTACTGAAAACGATAACCTGGCCGTATGTATGGGCGGAAGGTAGGGAGAGGGGGACGGGTGAAGAGGGTTTCATCGAACGTGACGCATTGCGCGGCCCAGTCAGCCCTAATTACTCGGGCTCGCGGGGGTACACTTTCCTCGCCCCCGTAATTCCGTTTCGGTTAATGCCGGCTGCGCAAAGAGCGTCGCATTATTCGGTTAATAGCAGCAGTACGGGAATTTATGCGCGTATTATAATCCCTACAGCTTGTTGATGTAATTATCGGCAACGCGGCCCGTCGTTTGACCTCGTTAACACGCCCGACCCGTTGCCAAGGAGTTTACTCCATCGGATGCGACCCGCGATTCCGGTTCGGTTCCCAACCCGTTCCTCCGAGTCCAGAAAGAACCAACAATCGGAAAAGAAAAACAAAATCACTGCCTCCGCGCTCCCTCGATCAACTGCGTTCAATCGCTCGGAAAAATAAGCAAATGCTTCGCCGCGACGTTACAAATGGGAATCGAGCTTTATTTGTGTTCAGAGCGATAAATTTTCAATCCTGTTGTTTGATTGTTTGCGATACCGTGTTGTCGCTTCTATTTGCGTCAGCTCTCCCGAAAACATTTGAGTTCTGACTGTAGTCAAATTATGGGGCTGTTGTTAGGTTCGCAATATTTATTTAAACAAGTAGTGAACGATACGCTTCGCGTGTTTAGGATTCTCAACAAGGTTTTCTTGAATTTGTAGAAGCTACTATTTTTTGGAACAGCGATAATGGTAATTGGTTGTAACCTCGTTTGTAAATCCCGCCTTTTTGAGGACATAACCTCTTTCGTAATGCGCCGTGAACCGCGGCAGGTCAAGGTCAAGCACTTTCCATTTCCAGCACCGAATTTTCGTCCGCGAAGTTCGCACTCGACGATTTTTTAGCATTCCAATGGGACATCAGTCGTGTCAGCCACACCTTCGAGGATCTATTAAAATTCTGAAGGAAACGTCGGGACCGGAAGCTAGTTAAGCGTCGGGAAGAGTCTGAGCTGGTGGGAAATTTGAATCCAGGTCACTGGATTTTCCAAAGTTTCTTCGACCGACAAACTTCCCGAAGAAACCAAATTGCACGGTAGTCACGTTGCACACCCCCTAACCACCCTCGCGCGCTCACCCCTACGCCCACATCAGCCTAGTAGTACCTCAACCGTCGGAGATCAATCATTACGTGAACCACCGTGCTTAACTTCCGCTAATTAACGAAACAAAAAGTACTGTGAAATATCCTGGCTGTATACCCGAAATAATTGTTATTAGACAGTGAATCGTTTTGCTCGTGCAATCACAATCTTTGTTTTAATCGCGCCAACACTGTTTACGGGGGAAACAATATTTTATATTGTATATTTACAATATTTATATTTTATATTCGATCCGACGCCACTGGGGCGACTACAATTTCAGAACAGTTCTGGGCGATTTCGTAATCGTCGAAATTTAAAGGTACACCTTCTTTTTGCACATAACGAGCGAACAAACAATACGATAAAAAAACTGCGCGAGCCTGCAGCGAGTCATTATCACCTCGAAATAATTTTCTAATTATTCCCCCAAAGCTGCGAACGGAAAAACAATATTTTATTTCAACCCGTCTGCAAATTTGCCTCGAAACGTCAGCGGCCGGTTCGCGCGGATCGAGCTAATGGACAATATAAAAAATTGCAAGACCACAAAGGTAACGTCCGGATCAACGAGCAATCAAAAGTAAATTGCGGGTGAAAAAAACCAAAAGTGTGCGCGTGAGCGTTCCGGTGATCCAAACGAGGAGAAAAACGAAAAAAAATAACAAAACAAATAGAACGGTGCGCGGGGCAACGTGCATACACGCCTGACCGGGCCACGTGACACCGAAATTGAATCGCGAGATTCGCGCGTTGCCGGCGAACCTCGGTTTCCAGTTTTTTGTGCGTCGACGACAGAGACTTCCGGGACCGGAAGTGTCTTGAATTATTGAGGAGGCCGGAACCGGATCGAAAGGAAGCGTTTCTCCGCGGGAATTGAATCACTTTGCCCGGTGGATGTCCACCGCGGGCATGATTTATGCATGAGTCGTGAACGCGCGCGCACGCTTTCACACGGAACTAAACGAGCCGAAACAATCGTTGGGGTGGGGACAGAAAAATGGCGGTTCGGATCGAGTTGTCGCACGGAGAAGACGGAGGACGGACACAGCCAACCGGGATTCACCGATCCGGAATTACAGAAGCGCCCAATTGTCAGCCGCATTGCGAATTTACACAGGTGTCACGAGCAAGATGTCACATCGAGCAGGACACTGAATAGGCCAAATTGCTGACGCGGGCTACATGTGCACTGTGCCTCGCTGATGCAACGTAACCCCGAGCCACGATGTTATTCTTAGCTGCCCCGAGGCAGAATAGAAACCTGCCGAACCGAAATAACACGCTCCCCGTCCCACGCAATACTGCATTTTGCACGAGAAAACTTCGTTTTCGAAATGTTCGACATACTTTTAATCGGGAAGGTACACTTTTCTTGATGTACTCTTGTAGACGAGAGAAAATCCAATTCAACGACACGCGACAAGTTGGTATTCGCTCGAGTAAATTTGTCAAATTTTACAGGGGCTGCGTTTTTTTGTCTGCGTTTTTTATGCAAGACTTCTTCTAAAGGTACACGCGCGACTCCTCGTTCCACTCGCCCTTTCGTCGCCAACAAGAAGGCATCGATAAAAATTGATCAATGTTATCAAAAAAATCTGGGTATCTCGGAAAATCATTAGAAAATCGCTTAAAAAATTAAGAGATCCGGACCGTGAACGGTTCCGTCGAGCGGAACGGCTCTCCGGCGTGATCCGGCTGCGAATCTCCGCGATAGACGAGAAAAAATCTAATTCAACGACACGCGACAAGTTGGTATTCGCTCGAGTAAATTTGTCAAATTTGACGGGGGGTGCGTTTTTTCGTCTGCGTTTATGATACAAGACTTCTTCTAAAGGTACACGTGCGACCCCTCGTTCCACTCGCCCTTTCGTCGCCAACAAGAAGGCATCGATAAAAATTGATCAATGTTATCAAAAAATCTGGGTATCTCGGAAAATCATTAGGAAATCGCTTAAAAAATTAAGAGATCCGGACCGTGAACGGTTCTGTCAAGCGGAACGGCTCTCCGGCGTGACCCGGCTGCGAATCTCCGCGATTCCAATCTCCGCGGACGGTCGCGTCTCTATCTCTTTGTTTGGAATTGTCTGCGAAGTGGGAACGATTCCGAGGCAGTTGCCGAGGCGAGCAGTTATCGAGTGATTCGCGGCTCTACGTGTTCCCCCGTAACGTTTATCGGGAAAGTCGATTGTCCCCGGCATCGGTTGTCTCGAATCAATTGGCCCGCGAGGTTCCCTGGAACCGAAACTCTCCATGGTTACCCGGCGCGCGGCGATTCCCCGCGGGCGCGCTCAACGAGAGGGAATACATCGTGGCCATTTTTCAGGTGGTGTGCTCGCGGAAAGAAATGCCCCTGGGGAAATGTACTAGGCGACTATTAGTCATCTTCGATGGGATACTCGATGGAAATTTGTCAGACTTAACGATGGTCGGGGCGAACGCTCCGGGATCTTTCTTTCTCTTCTAGGACACATGTCGAGAAAATAGTCTCGAATGGGCGAGGTTTGGTTAGGTACAACGACGGTGCTAGGACTTATAATTCTAGATCTGGGTTGGGTCTGATACAGTGCCGGGCAAAGTGATAGGACATTTGATGTATCTGTATATTTCATATAACACAATAGGATATATGTACATATTACACGCCCTGTATATTAGATACGTCCTTCAAAGTATCCATATAGAATTGCAAGTTTGTATCTCGTACACGAAAGAAATTCGGGAAAATAACGGGAACACTATTAAAAAATACAATTGTTTGAACAAAAGAATTTTGTTGAATTTCAAATTAATATTTAGTAAAACCACCGCTGTGTAACATCTACCAAGCGATTAGGAATTGATTTAAACAATTTTTTTAATACGTTTTTGTCTTAAAAGACTCAAATTTTATAACTATACTTTGTTTTAATTCCGTTACATCTTTGTATCGTTTTCCAGTCTCATAAACGTTTCTTGAAAGTTCTGCCCATATATTTTCAATAATGTTTAGGTCGGGTGAACTCGAGGCATGTCACATTTTTAGAAAACTAAAATAAGTTTTAACGCATCTTGCGGTATGTATCGCAGCATTATCTTGTAGAGAAATAAACGTACCGCCTGCAATACGAGTCGCGTGCTTGTTTAACCGATCGTCTATTAATTCAAGATATTTTGTGCTCTTTACAAGGCCTGATAAAAAATTTATGTCAGTTTTTCCCCGATATCCAATACCGGCCTACACCGTGACACTTCCGCCACCCATTTGTCGACGGCTTAAATATTGTTCTTCTTTCCTTAGATCGTGGAAATAGTAGTTCCAGCCATCAGAACCGTCCAAATTAAATTACTTTTCCACTTCTTTTTCTCCACTTCTTTTTCCACAAAACATGATCGCGAGCAAACTTTAAACTAGCTTCTTTATGTTGCTCGCTTAGAGCAGGTTTTCTTTTTAGTTTTTTTCGATTTATTTGTTCACTGCTTTGGAGAATACATCGAACAGTTATTACGTTAGCTGAAACACCTGCTTCTTCAGCGATTTTTCTTGCAGTTCCCTTATGATTAGGAGCTACGCGTAATATGTCCCGTCTGTCGCGTTTGTAGCGCGAGGTCTGCCAGTACTTCTCTTTTTTCCGTAGATTTTCGGATTTTTTAAGAAGTTATACACAACACTTCGCAATTTTCGTGATAGTTTGATTTTGTGACCGCAATAACAAAATTCGGTCGGTTTCACTTTTGTCTAATTGTTTTCCTCGACCCATTTTAACTTGAATGGCACAAATGTTGTAGATAACTGAAAAATTTGCACGTCTGCTTCTAGTCGCTGCTAACAGATTACTGCCAGAGTACATAATTACAGAAAACATTACATGCGTCCTATCAATTTGACCGAGCAAAGTCAGCCCATGTTTACACTTCTTCCTCTAATTTCTTTCGTGTACAAGACACAAACTTGGAATTCTCTATGGATACTTTCAAGGACATACCTAATATACAGGGCGTGTAATATGTGCATATATCCTATTGTGTTATATGAAATATACAAATACATGAAATGTCTTATCATTTTATCCGGCACTGTAGGTCTGATGATTTTATATCCCCACGAAGGTTCCTCAGTTTCTAACTCGGTTAGGTCCAGTTCAAACCTTATTTCACGAAATCTGACAGCTATACAAGCCCCGAAATGGCTCGGCGTTTCCCGGGTAAAGCTTCCCGACTCCCCCAGGCCCTAACCAATTAGATTTTGCAGTGTATTTCACCGTGAAGATAAATTTCCGCCATTAAAGGTAGAACTGTGTCACGAACGTACTCGGCAACCCCTTATTTAATTCTCGATCACCGATCACACATCCAGGGAACTGGTTCCAAACGATCTGTAATAATAGGGGTGAACGTTTCGCAGCACCCGAGGGAGAAAAATCAGGGATTTAGGACGCGGCGGGGTCGCTCATAGAACGGCATTCCCTCGAACTGCTTAATTACCACGACTCGGCCGACCGAGAATCGACTATTAATGGCCCCCCGGCTTTTGCCTCCGCGGAGTTCGAGAGAACATCGAGATCTCGTGTTTCCGGCAGATCGACGCCGTTCGAAAACAGCATCTACCCTCTTATCGGGCCCGGTGACTTACGTAAGCATCCAAACACGTTTTTCAATCCACGGAGTTATCGCCGGGGTTTCAGATTCACGACGCTCTCGGAGAAAATCAGTGTTCTAATTAATCGCTCGATCTCGGTGCTCGACTCGAGAAATTACAAGCGTCGGAGGTTGAGCGAGCACCATCTGTTAAGTTCGCAAAACTTGCCGGCCCTGAACCACTCGGTAAGCGGAGATTTACAATTTAAATTCTTGCGCGATCTTAATGTCGAAACAATTTTCATTTTAATTTTTCGACTTCTCGAACGCTCTCCGCAGTCCCACAGCTCGGCCTCGATGCTTTTCTAGGTGATCCAGGTTAGGTCTGATTGTTAAATCACAAGGCAGTTCAGGCAGAAATGCAAACAGAGGATTTCTGAACTGTCCTTCATCGGGCAGGATAGTTGAATGGGAGGATAGGGCCCGAGGGCCCAAGGTGAGTGGTTATTTTCAGTGGGTATTGAGGAAACCTATCACCTGTTCCCTCGAGTCCCGCACAGCGTACAGAAACGTATTTCTTTTCCACTTATCCTTAACACTAGGTTTACGGGATCCGTCAAAATGACGGGTTCTAATATTCTTAATTTGCAATTATTAAGATTGTAAAGATGCTTCCCTGAGAAATGATTTACCAAATTTAATTCTTGGGGTATATACTATCGGAAAAATGGCAAAAAATTTGGATAGACGCGTTCTTGTTATGTTTATAAATTAATGTAAAATAGTTATATTTAGACCTCCGTAAACCTAGTGTTAAAATCAAAAGAAAAATGTTAGGTCTGATAGTTAGACTAGTCCTGTTGATGCTAGATCTTGGTTAGGGTTGTATTTAGTTTTAAAAATCCCCGACTGAGTGCGGAATTCAAATCAAGCAATGACGAGTATGTTAAGATACTGCAAATATTTTGTAAAATAAAAACTTTCGTTTATCATTTACTGTCTTTGGAAATCCATGCATTTCTTTTGCCTGACCCATATACGAGGTGTGATCGAAATGTAAGGTGACTTTTTGAATTTCGCAGGATACCTACAGTCGATTTTCGTTTTCTTTTTTTTTCTTATGCTGGTACACTCGTCCCGAACATATGTTCACAGTTTCAGCTATATAGCATTTCTTGTTTGTTTGCGAGAAGCGTAAAGGTTAGAAGTGTTTTGCGTGTTCGGCGATTTTCTGCTGTGGAAAAAAATGGATCAAAGAATTTGCATCAAATTTTGTGTAAAAAAAATGGAATTAAGTGCTCCAAAACACTTAAAATGTTGACAGTGGCATACGGTGAGTGTGTTTTGAGTAAAAAAAATGTTTATAAGTGGTACAAGCTCTTCCAAGAAGGCCGAGAAGATGTTAATGACGAAGCTCGCCCTGGACGCCCCAGCACGTCAACAACCGACGAAAACGTTGAAGAAGCGAAGAAAATAGTGTTGGGGAATCGTCGGTTTACCATTAGAGAAGTTGCCGATGATGTCGGCATCTCGTTTGGTCCGTGCCAAGCAATTTTAACGGGTGTTTTGGGCATGAGACGTGTGTCGGCGAAGTTTGTCCGAAACTGCTTAATTTTGACCAGAAGAAACGTCGCATACGAGTAATTTTTGGCCAGAAACACCACCGCAATCGTGCCTCGGCCACCATATTCACCGGATTTGGCCCCCTGCGACTTTTTCCTGTTTCCAAAACTGAAGAGGCCCACGAAACGACGGAGGTTTGCAACGATCGAGGAGATAAAGACTGCATCGCTGGAAGAGCTCAAAGCCATACCAAAAAGTGCTTATCAGAAGTGCTTCGAGGATTGGAAAAAGCGCTGGCCCAAGTGTATTATATCTGAGGAGGATTACTTTGAAGGGGACAACATAAATATTGATGAATAAATAAATATTTTTTGATAAAAATAAAAAATCACCTTACTTTTTGATCACATCTCGTGCTTTCTCAGGCGTTTCGAAGCCCCCTGAATTTCCGGGGAGACTCAGATGATCGAGAATTCTCGGCCCTCGAGCTAATTTCGTTACGTTTGCCAGCGAATCGGGCGGGGACAACCGTCGGCGGAAGTTGTCGAACTCGTGCGACTCAAAGACGCCGCGGCCGTGCGGTGTTCTTACAAGTAAACCGTCGATCGAACCCCGGCGACGTCCCCGAGGCCGTACCCGTGGCAAAGGTTAATTAGCCGGAGTGGATAAAGACTCCGGTAGAGAGAAAGAGAGCCTCGGCAAAATAATTCCCAGCCCCCTCGCGCGGTAAAACGCGTCCGCGACACACAGCTTTTCATTAACGAGAAAGGTGGATCGCCAATAATGAATAGGTTTTCTGCGTTATCTAACGAGTCTACGGGACCATTGTTCCCGATCGGCGACGACAGCCGTTCCAACCAGCCCCACGATTCACGTAACCGACCGGGATAAGCATCGTTCGCAAACTTGAAATCGAGCCCATGCCGATTCTCCCGAGCCTAATCGCTTTTCGAGTAATTTCACCCCATTGTTCACGAATTAAACATTTTCGACCGAGCGTCTCGAGAGGATAGCTCGAGACGATTTTAGAATTTGTTCCGGCGGAATCTCTTGAACGCTCGAAGTCTCAGAGTGCGACTGAAATATCCCACTTGGTCATAAATACATTTTCGTTTAAAGGGAAAGTAGATGTCGCGTCGCATAATTGAATGATTGGATACCTTTAACGGATAAGAAGGAATC
>CM052204.1:3912853-3930878 GCA_028455805.1 Lasioglossum figueresi
GACCGAGCGTCTCGGGAGGATAGCTCGAGACGATTTTAGAATTTGTTCCGGCGGGATCTCTTGAACGCTCGAAGTCTCTGAGTGCAGCTGAAATATCGCACTTTCTGATAAATTCATTTTCGTGTAAAGGGAAAGTAGATGTCGTGTCGCATAATTAAATAATTAGATACCTTTATGGATAAGAAGGAGTCGATATCTATTTTGGAATGTGTTCTCATGGGTATTTTCGAACGTCTGAGTGCTCAAATTAAAACTGAAGGATTGCACTTAATGATGGAGTCATAGAGCTGTCTGAGAAAATTCGATGGCACGTCGGAAAATTTAGAAATTCCGTCCACCAGATCTGACAGAAATTCAGCGATTTTAAGGGGTAACTTTGGATAGCTTTTAAACATTGTTCTCGCAAGAATTTTCGAAGGTTCGACGAGTCAAATTGAAGCTGAAAGATCGCACTTAATCGCGATTTAGGTTTATAGAAATATTTGAAACCCCATCAATATCTCGGTACATCTCGAACGGTAGGGAAAAATGAGCGAATTTTAAGAGGATCTTCAAATAGACTCAAAAACGTATTGCCGTCGGAAATGTCTCCGAACTTCCGTTCACATTGAAGCTGAGATATCGCACTTTACGATACTTCTATTCGGGTCAACGGTACACCGCAAAACCGTATCGGAATATTAATAAAACTCTGTCAATATCTCCGAGTGAAATGATTAGATTCCCCGAAGTTCTTCAATTCGATCTTAAAACGTTCCTGCAAGATAAATTTATGAACTTTCGAAGGTTCTAACAGAACCGGGAGGGCTGTTTCATCGGACCGTTAACAACTTCATTGCCCATCTCGGCGAACAAAGAAGATACCATTCCATAAAACTTCGTTGGAGCTCGAATCGAAACGCGGCACAAACAACCGGAACAACACGAACAACCAGGACGACCTTTTGTTCCCTTACACCGTCGTCGAACAATATTATTCCGTTCCATTAGCGGGCAGACGGTCATGGGAATATCGTTTGCGAGACAACATAATTAACAATTGCAATTCTCCAGAATCGATTTTATTCAAATCACTGAAAGATTCAACACAGGCGTAATTATCTGCTGTAGAAAGAATGTTGTCCAAACAGCTCTTCAGCGCCGGTCACCGGTGACCGTCACGATACCGTCGAAAATGCGTATTTAACACGCTAGTTCGCAACGGAATAAGGTGGTGTGAAACTCACCCTCGTTCTTGTTGTTCCCGATGAGTATTTCCGTGTCCTTGAAGTCGGCCTCCTGGAGGAGCTCGAGCGGGTCCTTGGGGAGGAAGATGCCGTCGATTGTTGGCGCCGATGGGAATCCCAGGATGCCCCAGTAGCTGTTCCACTGCTGCACAGAGATGGCCCTGGCGTCCGCGGACCTCATGCACGCCATCACCCTGGCCGGGTTCTCCTGCAGCATGGTGGAGTTGCAGCCGCAATCGTCCACCAGGACCCGGGCGACCTCGTTCGCCTTTTCTCCGGTCATGTAGCTCCAGGGAGCATTCAACGTGCCGCTCTGCAAAATCCCACGGCGCACCAGTCCCCGGGTGACCGGCGAGATCAGGTGCAGGGACACGGAGCTGCCACCGGCTGACTCGCCGAAGATTGTGATCAGGTCAGGGTCACCGCCGAACGCTCCGGCATTGTCCCTGAGCCACCTGAGAGCCAGAGCCTGGTCCCACAAGCCCATATTCCCCGGCGCCTCCTCGCTGTTAGCGAAATGTTGATTCAAATAAAGAAATCCGAAAGCGCCGACCCTGTACTGCATGGACGCGATGATGACGTTGCTGGTGGCTGCCATGATGTCCGCATCGTACACGTCCAAGGTGGCTGTTCCCGTCATGAATCCACCGCCGTATATCCACACCAGAAGAGGAACACCGTTTCTGTCTCCGTTGTTCGGTGGTTCGGAGCCCTTGTGCCTCAGCCGGAGCTTCTGCGGCACCCAGATGTTCAGATACAGGCAATCCTCGGAGATGTTGGTGTTCGGATTCCACATCTCCTCGCCGGGGAACCCGGGGAAGTACTCGTACCTCTCCTGTATGCAGCTGTTGGGTAGCACGGTGGCGTTCAAAACACCGTGCCAGGGTTCGATCGGCAGGGGTTTCCGGAACCTGAGGGGACCTATGGGAGGCTTGGCGAACGGGATACCGTAGAAGATGTGCACCTCTCTGTCGAGCACCGTCCGGGAGAAACCTCGGACCAGGCCACTGGTTGTTTCTACTACCAAAGGATCACTGTGGACGTTCCCGTTCCTCTGCTGGGCGACGTTGGCCCTCGCCGAGCCCAGCAGGGCCAGCAGGATCAGCGCGGGCAGCCTCTCGGTCATCGCGTGCCCCTGGGAGCAGCCCTGAGAGCAGCCCTGAGAGCTGGCAGACTCAACAAGTTAGCGGGGAACCGGCTTCCGCGCGGAATCCCTTCTCCTCTATCCACAACTCGGCGCCCCGTGTCTCTCTCTCTATCTCTCTTTCTCTGTGTCTGCACACACACCTGGGAGGAGAGAGAGTCTCTCTTCTTTCGATTCACCGCGACCTTCCGGGGGCACACGCACCAACTAGCACACGCACGCACGCGCCCTCGATCACCCTTCTTCTTTTATCAACCCTCTTCGCACCCCCTAGACCACCACCGACTTCTCTCTCTCTCTCTCTCTCTCTCTCTCTCTCTCGATCTCTCTTTTTCTTTCTCTCTGTTTTTTTTTGTGTGTCCTGCGTACCTGGGGTTACAGTAGGGAAAACAGGTAAACAAGCTTCCGGGGACTCGAAAGGTTAGGCGAGATCCTCGTCCGAGAGCGGGAGAATCGAGCAACGATGATCACACGAGACTGTGCACTAGGTTTAGGTATCGCGCGGCGGCCGGCGAGCCGCGTTGCACGGGGTCGACTGATCGAGGAGAGGTGGCACGAAGTAGAGGTGCGCGCTGATGGCTCGCCAGCGATGCTGCTGGCAACAGTGGTGGTGCTACTGCTCTGGTGGTGGTGGTAGTGGTGGCGGCGGCGGCAGTGGTGGTGGTAGTGGTGGAGAGAGAGTGTCGAGGCGGCGCACGCCTCGTGCCCCGTATCCACCGATGCCCATTCAATTCCCTTTGTTGCGAGTTTTCGAGCAACTCCGACGAGACCCCGGGAAAGATTCGAGCCTCGTCCGAAACTATTCGGAAGACGTCCCCGCGCCCGCGCTACTCATTTAACTTTCCGCCAGTGCTTCCGGCGCTGGCAAGTTTTTTGATTGGGAGGGGCGTGGGACGTTGATCTACGGGAGAGTGCCAAAAGAGCCCTTTTCCCTCGTTGAAACCCCCGGAACCTTGCTACCCGACGAGCTTCCGTCTTTAATTGACGTCTAAGAACTCAATTCGAGTCTCCGATTCACCTGGGAATTTTTTTACACGCCTCTGAGTGGATTGCAGATGTTAAAACAAGTGGATATAACTTTTTTTGTTTGTCTGTTTCGTTTTGTTTTCCCGAATCGCGGTGGGCGACGAACGTGTTGACACATCACCGACCGGTGATTGTTGCATAATTTTTGAAAGATCTGTGGCACGTGGCTAAACACTTTTTAAGGGAACCTTCAATGGCAACAGCAATTTTCGTTGCGGACCAACAAGTTGCCCTCAATATTGTCATCTAATGGTTTCATTTAAGATTGCGATGTAAAAGAACATGTTTATGCTTTCTTTTGGTGCAGCAGAATTATTAAAAAACCTGTTAATAGGCATCCGGTAGGTAAAGTGTTAAACGAACCACCGCAGAGTAATAATTGAAAGTTTGCCAATTGTTGAAGTACGGTAAAGTTTCGATACTAGTTCAACCATGAAACTCGCTCAAAACCACCTTAACTCTCTCCCTGGCTGCCTCGCGGCTACATTAATTACAAATGTACTCATATGAGACAGTACCTTCTTTTCTGTTTGTTTAAGGGCGATGGGGGAATAAATTTAAGCACACCCTCCCACAGATGATAGCTGGGAGAATAGTGTGGGACTCGGCACCCCATAAGATGGACTATGTTACACTTGATATATTCCTACCACTAAACCACTAAAACGCAAAATTTAGTGACATTTTGCTATAACTTCTAAACAATTAACCCGTAGCACTCGAGTGGCGCCTCTGAGGCGCTATTAAAAATTGCTGTACTATTATTTAAAATATTGTTTACGCTATTAGATTTGTCGGTATTTAATCAATTGCTAAAGATTTAAGTATTGTACGAGGTATTATATCAATTCCACATCTACCAAATTAAAAAAATTATGGAGAATGGAAATATTCTGAGTCAAAAGAAACATTTGATTTTCGAGTTAATAACTCCGAATGCAAAGGGTTAAAGATATCGACGTGGGGGTGTAGGATATTGACATGTAATCTTTTTTAATGGTGTACAATGTGGTACACTTTTCGTTTATTTAATAGGTTCTTTTTTACTATTTTTTAAATATATTTACAAATTTAACAACTTTTAGCAAATTTCTTGAAATTTAACACATTCAGCTTAGTCAATGTTGTATTAGTCTTCTAATTTTTTGAGTAAATCGCTATTTGAATTAAATTTGTTTCTCGATTTTCCAAAGCCTCCAGTGAGAATTTATCTGATCCTTCTTAAAAATTCACAATCTATGGCTCCTGTATAAAGCACAAAGTGAAATTTAAACAATAATAAATATAATAAATTTAGTTTATTAGTTGAGAATTAGATAAATTATTTATTCTTACTTTATCAGTTAACAGTTTTTATGTAATTATCATTTTCTCTGCTTCTGGGTCCAGTGATCTTGGTTTCTTATTGTTAGACTTTGAACGTAAAAATGATATATACGGATCTCCCATAGAGGCGGGTTTCCCATAGAGCCATTTGCCTGAGTATCCAATACGGCAAGAGCCATAAGGATGGCGGGAAATTCATTTTTGCCATTTTGGCCACGTTTTAGCGCTTTTCGACCATTGTGCGACGTGACGAATGAACGCGATATTTGTACTCCCACCGTTTGGTAGGTAAAAATGCTAAGACTTTTATACTGCGGGTTTCCCATAGAGTTGTTATCTGAGTATCCAATACGGCAAGAGCCGTAAGCCTGGTGGGAAATTCATTTTTGCCATTTTGACCACGTTTTAGCGCTTTTCGACTACTGTGTTTCATCTCGTAGGCATCCGGGGCTAACGAAAGTTGCGCGACCTTCTGTTCGCATTACTGCGCAAGGACCAAGTGGATATACCTAGGTTATTGTTTGTGCAAGAGAATTTTCGGATAACCTGTGCTCGAAGAAAACCGAGATAACCAGTCTTCCGATCGAGCTCGCTTAACCTTGCGATCGAGAGGGATGGCGACTCGAATCTGCGTCGAAACTATGTCGACGAATTAGTAAATGTGTCAATGGTACTTAAACTATCGGCTCCGTGGATTTATTCGAAAATCGTCGGCTCCGTGGGCGATAATTATGGATCCCGACTGTGTTAATGGAAAAGTTAATGTACCGAGGCAGCGACGTTGTTTTCCCGCGACTGAAAATAGTCTGAATATGGAAATACCAGAGCGAGGTCTGGCCGGGCCGGCGAAAATGTAGAAATTAATAATCCATTCGTAGTACTGCGAATATTATTTTAATGCGTACTAATGCTCGGGCGCGCGCGCGCGTGCGGAAGCAACAAACGGCAGCTGAAACGAACGCAACAATACTTACGCAACATTTAATTTTCGTATGGGCCCGGGCGTACCGCGGATATAAAATAAAATGTTTCCCCGGCGAAACGCATTGTTAACTGCGCCGTCGTAAATTTTCAGCGAAAGGACATTGTTAATTAAAGCAGATACCGGGACCGATACAGGACCGTGTTATTTTTGCATACGGCGCCGGCCGCGCGCTGATTATTCTATAAACAAACATCAAATGGGTTCCGAAAGTAAATAAAATTCGGAATTGCTCGGCGCGTTTCTCCGTTTTTTCAAGCGTC
Organism: Lasioglossum figueresi; assembly: GCA_028455805.1. Classification (NCBI taxonomy): domain Eukaryota; kingdom Metazoa; phylum Arthropoda; class Insecta; order Hymenoptera; family Halictidae; genus Lasioglossum; species Lasioglossum figueresi. The sequence continues at coordinate 3,918,821 of CM052204.1, forward strand.
ACGCTGCTTCGCAAAAACGGGATGTTTTTTAGCGTTGATGTAGAAATTTAATTCGAAAAAGTACGAGTAAAATATTTTTCATATTTTTCTCAAGGAAAATGAGAAAGCGGGGGAGAGAGAAGCTACCGCACACGACTGGTTCGACACCCTAACCCATAACCAGGCCACATCTCACCCTCCGTCGTGGCAAACGATTCGGTTTCGTGGCTGTTACGGTTCGCCACCCTTCATTGTCTCGGAGGGGAGCTGAAAAAAAGGGAGTGAGCTTGTTAAAATAATTTGAACGTCAATGGGGAGACCGCGTAAAGATTCCAAGCATGCGACACGGTCATCCATTGTCGTTGGCAGTAAGCGTGACATCGTTAACCCTCGTCGAACCGGTAGCTACTCTAACAGCTCGTGGCTGGGTTACTCCTGACCCACATGTCACCCCTATTCGTCTTCGCTCAGCACCGTGCATTCATTTTCGAATTTCTAAAAATTAACATATAAACTGTAAAACAGTTACAGAGTACTTCAAGGTCCCTGTAGGACACGAAGGGCTCCAAGGGAGGAGGTGTTCCGGGCATTATTCCCGTTGATCGTTATGAGAATGGATGAGGAAGGGGATAACGCGGCTGCAGAAGTATCTTTCTCTGTCTTCCAATTATAATAGGCGGGATTAATATTAATACCCACCGGCATATTTTTATTACGGCCAGAATAAGAGCATGAAAATGTATGAGGAAGCGATTCACGTGAATACGCGCAGACTCTTCCGGCTTCACCCGTCACAATCCATACTAATTTCCCGGCATAATCTTTCGCCACACTCGTGAGCAAATTGCTAAAATACGCGGGGACATTATCGACGATGCCTCTCCAATTCCTCTCGAATTGACACTGCTCTGCAAGGAAAACAAATTCCAAATTGAAAATGATTCTTTCATTTTACTAGGGAAAAATCTGTATCTGGGGACTTGCAAAGAATCAACGAACTAGAATAGTACTAGAAACTGTGGATGACGAAAGGGGACGAGGAAAGCAACTAGGAAAAAATTGAAAATAATTCTTTCATTTTTCTAGGAAAAAATCTGGAGACTGTCTCTGAGGACTTGCGAAGAATCAAGGAACTGAAATAGGACTGGAAACTATGGATGATGAAAGGGGATGAGGAAAGGAACTAGGAAAAAATTGAAAATAATTCTTTCATTTTTCTAGAGAAAAATTTGGGGACTGTCTCTGGGGACTTGCGAAGAATCAAGGAACTGGAATAGGACTTGAAACTATGGATGACGAAAGGGGATGAGGAAAGCAACAAGGAAAAAATTGAAAATAATTCTTTCATTTTTCTAGGAAGAATCAAGGAACTTGAATAGGACTGGAAACTATGGGCGATGAAAGGGGATAAGGAAAGGAACAATGAAAAAATTGAAAATAATTCTTTCATTTTTCTAGAGAAAAATCTGGGGACTGCCTCTGGGGACTTGCGAAGAATCAAGGAACTGGAAAAGAACTAGAAACTATGGGTGATGAAAGGGGATAAGGGAAGGAACTGGAAAAGAGGGAGGGAGGATGGGTCGAATGGCTATCCAGAGATGAAACATCGATTGATTTTGTTTCCGAGCAAATACCTTTTTTTTTTATCTCGAAAGGAAAGAAAACGTGAGAAACGAGACTCTTCGAGTTCTCCGTCTACAAGTGGAGCCGTGTCCTTTCTCGGAGTGGGCTGGGGGCGGAGGGACGCTCGGAGGGAGGGAAGGAACACGTTCATTGGAATGTGGGCGCCGTTGCGCGACAATCAGCGAGCTTTCCCGTCCCTCCCGCCGCCCCGGCTCGTCGGAAGGGGGGAAAAACCAAGTTCCCGGCGCGGAAAACGTTACGTGACGTCCCCGACTCGGGATTCGACGCTTTGCTGGAAACAGATCCGAGCCCCGCGGCATGCAAAGACGTCCGGGATGCGTGATGTTATTAGTGGGAAGACCGGTCGGCGCACATCCTGAATACCCAATGCAGTATCCGCGATTGCAATTGCTGTTCGCCACACCGCCAGATGGATTTCTTCTCGTTGTCGGCGACGGGGACCTTGAGCAAACGCTTGAACCTGTCGGAAAACATACTTAACTTTCATCGCATGGAACAGTCGTTTTTAAGCATAACCTTCAGATTCGTGATTCGCGAGGACATCGGAATTTTCTTCGACAGCGAAGGGGTAGTTCTGTCGGTATCGTCTCGTAGCCGACGAAGAGACGAGTTCAACGATGGGTCGCATGGTGGGCTTCAAACGAACCACCGAAGAGTGAAAATTGAAAATTGATCAGCTGTCTCGAGCCGCTGTGCTTTTCTCACTTTTTCTTAGTGGTGTTTTTTAGAAATTTCTATGCTTGGAATATAACCTGCGACACATGATTGTATTTCGCGAGCTACGATAAGATAGCGTTTAAATCGAAGTGCAGTAAAGTTTCGCTGATTGTTCACCCGTGGAATTTGCTCGACACCGCCATGGCCCCTTTTTCCGGCTGCATCAGGTGAACGTTGGCCACCAATTTACGTGAATGGGCCATCGTTTTGGCCCAGCACCGAGGCATTACCGCGCTAAGCGTCCGAGTGGAGACAAAAAGGACAATTCCAGGCGGAACCGAGAGGGATCGACAGATGCTACTCGTTACACCAATTTCCTGGACGGGCGAAAAAACCTAGGTGAGAGGAGGGGGAAGAAAATGGTCGGTAGGAACGAGCGTCCGCGACCACGTTCGTCGTTATCCATTTTCAAGCCGTCCATTCTCGAGCGGAGCGCTTTTGTTCTAATCGCGGCCGACCCTGAAAGGCTTCCTCGCGGTGGCCAGCCTTCAGGGTAATCCCTCCGGTTCCCTTGCGCCAGATAGAGAGCCCAGTGTCTCCATATCCGGGGATCGGGGATCCGTTGTTTATTATGCCGGCATCTCTCGTGTCCTGGACCGGACCGTCGTCTCCCTTGTAACACCAATTCGAGCTCGCCTCCCGGATAATAATAGCGACGTCGCTCTATGGGTTTTGTGCGGGGGAGCTTCATTTGACGTAGGAGACACGCTTTTGAACCCTTCGGGCCATGCGGGCTGAAAGGGTCGATTAAACAGCCCCCGGCCGCCTCCGTTTTCGAATAATTATGCAATAGAACTTGCCCGTTGAACGACGCCGTGTTCCTTGATTAGATTCCTGACGGCTTCGCCACCGGAGCGGCGTCTCAAGGCCACCGGGATACAAACCGTATTTATAATCGTCAAAAATCACCCAGTCCTCACCGGATAGCCGATGAAAAACTGAGTTCAACCATGCGTCATGTGTCGCATTTCATACGTTTTCTTACGTATGTTTTTAAAACGCGATGGCTCGAAACAGCCGATCGCAAGTCCCACTTGCGACCTATCGCACGACTCGTCTTCGCGGCAGCTGCAACGGTACGTCAACAGAAACAGCCTTAACCGTGAAAATAATGCCCTTGAAAATTTCATTCCGGAAGCGGGCAAATTTCTTTAGGAAATTTAATCTATTCGCGGCGACAGGGTCCAGAATCACGGGTTCCTAATCATTTTCAATTTCCCTGCGCGACGCCGCGCCGCGCCGCGCCGGACCGTGGCGGCGACTCGGGACATAAACTGTAGCCGCAATCTCGCCGCAAGAATCACACTTTGCATCAGTATTCCCATTCTGGCGAATCGCTCGCGCGCTGGGTAACGTACGGAGGGGCCAACAGTTTCAGATTAGAGCAATCTCCTCGGGTAATGCAGGATCTTGAAGTTCGTCGAGTCGGCCATAAATCTTCGGCGAATCTTGAAGGGTTCGGCCCCATTAAATTCCAATCGATCACGCGAAAACGCGCGCGCGTCGATTTTTCTAGCGTCGGGGCGACGGCGAACGGGAACGGATCCGTTTGAATTTTCTAGCGAACGCGACGCGACGGTCTCCTTCCCGACTCGATCCCGTTGTAATTCATTAAATTACATCGATTACACGCTCGGCCGAGCGACGAACGGCGCGGCGGGGCCGGAGAGAGGAGGGGGAGGGGCTTAATTGACGACTCGATTTCGCTGCAATGGATTCACGGTCGAGCATTTTATTACCTTAACCGGTCAAAGTGCCACCGGCACGTTCCCCCTTTCCTCCATTTTTTTTGTCCACCGTGTACGCGCTCTCTCTCTCTCTCGATCTCTCTCTCTCTCTCTCTATTTCTCTTTTTCTATCTCGCCTACGGTTCCTTTTTTCTGTTTCGTGCTCTGTCGGTCTGCCCTCGCGCGCGCGCCTCCCCTAGGCCAACGGCCCATTTCGCCACGCTCGTTTTTCCTCTTTAGCCTGACCGGGCACGGGAAACGCCGGCGACGGTGTCCCGGTTTTCGTCGAACGCTTTGCCGCCCTGAAAAATTGCCGGCACCCGGGCCAAATGAAGATTTACACGCCGGCAGGCGTCGCCCGGAATGTCGCCAGCTTTGACCGGCCCGGTGACAACGGGCATCTTTGATCCCCTCCGCTAACTACGATCCCTCCATCCTGTGATCGATCCCGCACGCCCTCCGATCATTATTCCCGGCCAATCTTCAAACAGCCCAAAGCTTTTCCACGCTTTTCACAGAGTCCCACGGACGTTAACTACTTTTTTTAGTAACTTATGGAACTAACTTGTACTAGTTTATTTGATTAACTTGTATTTTTTGACAGTGAACGGCTATTTCTGGTTGCGTAGCGTTCTAAGTCCCGAGAAGACGAGTCCAACGAGAGGTCGCAAGTGGTATCTTAACTCGTTCGTCGCCGCGTCACCCAGATGTGGGTGACGTTCTTACTTTTTCGTTCAGTTAAGTAGGATTTTATAAGTAACTCATAAAAATTCCATTTGTAACAAACGAATTTAATGGAATAATCACTGGCAAATATAAATTGTAAAAATATACACACTATATATACATATATATACAGTAGCGAACAAAAGTTTAAGACGCTCTAAGAAAGACGATAACTGTTTCAATATTGTACTATACGATTTTAACTTTTTTTGGGAAGCTGGAACAATTAGTTTACTGCAGGATGTGAAATGAAATTTTTTCAAAAATTGCAATTGATCGAAATTGTAGAAAAAATAGTAGAAGTTGCATTTTCAACTTTTTTTAATGGGAAATTTAAAGAATACGTTTTGTCGATCTGTGTCAATTATATGCACTGTGAAAGTTTCATCGAAATCGGTTGATTCGGGAAAAAACGACTGACATCGAAAGATGTAAGAATCCTTAGATTTATTTCAGTTAGAGGTCGAAAATTGTGAAAATCTGCAACTGTTACCGTCTTTAAACGTTTGTAGCTCGTTGCAACGTCGACCGATTTTGACGAAATTTTCAGAATATGTTTAATTGACACGTATTGACAAAAGGTATTTTTTACATTTTCAATATAGGCCCACATAAGAAAAGTTGAAAATGCGATTTTTAGTATTTTTTCAACAATTCCGATCAATTGCAATTTTTGAAACAATTTCTTTTAACATCCTGTAGTAAACGAATTGCTCTGGCTTCCCAAAAAAGTTCAAATCGTATAGTACAATACTAAAATGATTATCGTCTTTATTAGAGCGTCTTAAACTTTCGTCCGCTACTGTATATTGTACAGTATAACACATTACGTTGTAAAATATAACACATTACGTTGCATGATACTCGGTATCAGAACAGTTCAAACACATTTGTGATGATTTTGGACAATTGGGACAATACGTGTAGTTTTCTCACGTTAGATCACCGACCACGCACGTGCCTTCGCCTACGCGAATTGCATTATTTCCATTCCAAGCTAATCGCTCTAAACAGACCGTAAACACGTTCTTGCGCTCCGACGGTCGGATTTGGGCCCCGCGGGAAGCTTAGCCGAATCGCGCTGGACGACGAACGTGTTAACACATCACCGACCTGTGATTATTGCATAATTTTTGAAAGATCTGTGGCACATGGCTAAACGCTTTTTAAGGGATCCTTCAATAGCAACAGCAATTTTCATTGCGGACCGACAAGTTGCCCTCAATAACGTCATCTAATGGTTTCATTTAAGATTGCGATGTAAAAGAAAATTTTTATGCTTTCTTTTTGTGTAACACAATTATTGAAAAACCTGTTAATAGGCATCCGGTAGGTAAACTGTTAAACGAACCACCGCAGAGTAATAATTGAAAGTTCACCAATTGTTGAAGTACGGTAAAGTTTCGATACTAGTTCAACCATGAAACTCGCTCAAAACCAACTTAACTCTGTTCCTGGCTGCCTCGCGGCTACATTAATTACAAATGTACTCATATGAGACAGCATATACGCACACCCTTCCACAGATGATAGCTGGGAGGGTAGTGTGGGACTCGGCACCCCATAAGATGGCGTGCAAGGGAAACGGGACTATGTGAGATCACATATCCCTACCGCTACCCACTAAAACCCCACCGCCCAAGGTCCGAAGAATCCTTTCTTTTTTTTTTCTTTATAGACTTGCGGAGAAGTAAGAGTGGCCAAACAAAAACCGCACGTCTGAGACCCAGGAGGCTTTTCCTCCAAATCCTTGCCCGAGGATGTTGACACGGCCCCGTGTCAGCAATTCTCTTGTCGAACATCCATTTTCCCGGGTTGACCACTCACATTTTTGCCTTACGAAGGTCCGAAGGACCCGTCGCCTCGTAGGAATCCAAGACTAACGAAAGTTGCGCGACCTACAGTTCGCATTACTGCGCAAAGGGCATATGAGACAGTACAGTAAAGTTGTGATTACTGTCCTCGGTAAACACCAGGTTCTAAGTCCAGTGCCTACTCACTCCACTGGCGGCCGATCAAGGTTAAACACGGCTAAGAAACAGGTCGCCGTACAATACTGCCGAACAATGGCGTCCCATTCTTCGAGACAGTCCATTGAAATTTGTTTAATGAATAAGATCGACGCAGATGTGATCCAGAAGTTCGCGCATCTGATTAAAGTCGCAGGAATTCAGAACTTCGCTCATCTAATCGAACTCAGAGGAATATCGATGATTAAACGCTTCGATGACAGTAGATGATACAGTAAAGTCGCGATTACTGTCCTCGGTAAACATCAGGTTCTAAGTCCAGTGCCTACTCATTCCACTGGCGGCGATGATTGGTCTCGGCTCGGCTATATCGGTGTACAAACCACACATTGACTCGAATAAATCGAAATGTTCAACTTTCTTAATTTTCGTTATATTTTTTAGGAAATTTCACTATCGTATTCGTGGCATTTTTCTGATCAATACAAGACCAAACACGATATAATTCCAATTGTATTTCGTGGTTAAGTCGACGATTCAAGTTTCGGTCGCAAGGAAGGACAGCGTATGGGAAATAAAGAGACACTCATTCTGTCCTTCTCTATATTCGGCTTCTCCTTTGAATTTCATTGTCCTTCTCTATGTTCGGACTCTCCTTTGGGGTAACAAAAATACGATCACAAACACCAACCTTGCTGTCCACCATAAATACGGCTGTTGGACAGTGATATCGACTGTACTGTACGTAGGACCGAGGCATTACCGTGCTAACTGTGCAGATGTTAAACAAATTCTACAGAAATTCCACGCTTCCCGTTGGCCTGATCCACGCACAGGGGTGAAGAGTTCGAGGTTTGTGTGCAAGGAGGGGCACTTTCCCTAGAAAGCTGGACCAGGGTCAAGAGTTTTGAATGCCTTCAGGAGTAGAGCAGTCGAGTCGGCACTTTCTCCGTGCATCAAGGCCGTGGCTGTCCCGCAGGAGCTGATCAGTCCTGGAGGGAAGCGGAGGAGAGGCACCTGCACTAGGTCGTCGGTGGGAGGCTGCCAGCAGGTGGCAGGTTCGCTGCGTATCGATTTCTTACGAATCCAGCCGGGCTTGGAATCGCTGCAGGGCTGCTCTCGCGCGTGGAAACGGCCCCGAAGCGATCCTGAACCGAGCCACCAGCCTCGGCCAATCCTCCACCTTCTCTCTCTCTCTCTCTCTCTCTCTCTCTCTGTCTTTCTCGCGCGCTCTCTCTCTCTCTCTCTCTGTACTTTCCCCGGGGAAAATTAAAATAAGAGCCTCCCTAATCTTGACGAGCCCATCGGCTAACGTCCCCCAGAATAATCGCGACGTGTGCAAGGGCTTGATTGTTCCGGCGCACCTGGCCGAATCGAGGACCCCCTATCAGCATGATTGCGATCTAATCGGTGCTCCAACAGGTGCAATCGAGGGCTCCGGGAACCCTGTCCCAGAAATTAAAAATTAGGGGTTGTCGAGGGCCGAGATTATCTACCAGGATACCTTTAACTTGTTCTTCCATCGTTCGGGGATCTGAGAGGCAGTGCAATCATTCTTCGAGTACTGGAGCGATTCGATAGCTGTTCGCACGTTGAATTTTTCACGAAAATCATCTTATCCTTCAGTATGATCAACTAACGAGGCGAGTATTTGATGGCATTTGATTGTATTTGATTGTATTATTTCATTGTACTAATTCATTATATTTGATTGTATTTGATTGTATTTATTGATTGGGTATCATTGTATTTGATTGTATTTGATTGTATTATTTGATTGTATTTGATTGTATTATTTGATTGTATTATTTGATTGTATTATTTGATTGTATTTGAATCTATTTGATTGTATTTGATTGTATATAATTGTATTTGATTGTATATAATTGTATTTGATTGTATATAATTGTATTTGATTGTATTAGATTGTACGTGATTTTGTTTCGTAAGATTGTATTTGATTGTATTATTTCATTGTATTTGATTGTATTTGATTGTATTATTTCATTGTATATGATTGTATTTGATTGTATTATTTGATTGAATTTGATTGTATTATTTCATTATATTTGATTGAAGTTAATTGTATTTGATTGTATTATTTCATTGTATATGATTGTATTATTTCATTGTATATGATTGTATTTGATTGTATTATTTGATTGAATTTGATTGAAGTTAATTGTATTTGATTGTTTTTGATTGTATTATTTCATTGTATATGATTGTATTTGATTGTATTATTTGATTGTATTTGATTGTATTTGATTGTGTTATTTGATCGTATTTGTTTGTATTCTTTGATTGTATTTGATTGTATTATTTGATTGCACTCGTTTCGAAGAATGGATTAAAATCGAAAAAATCTGGTACGTTTTCAATAGAGACCGTGGAATTTCGAGTATTTTGGGCATCGTGCGGATTTTCCGAGAGTACCGGAGGGATGAAGCATTGCCGAGCCGTCTCGACGAATCGCTAATTCCAAGATCCACTAGATGCTAGGATAAAAGAGTGACGTTGGATACCGCTGTGAACCGTGGCAGACGTACTGGAAATAAACCGGGGCCGATGTGCAGGTCATTGTTTACGTCACCAGTCCCCGGCAACCTTTATCCGACGCCGCTCGTTCGGTGGTTCTCCTTTTATTCGCGCCTTGATTGACTGTACTCATTAGCGGGCTTGTGTTTCTCCCACTTGGCCGGCATCGATTTTTCATTTGCGCCGGGATAAGGATCTTCCGGGATCTCAAACTCTTTCAGTGCAGCGCGTGATTTGTCTCGAAACCGTCCCAGCCTTCGATCCGCCCTTCGAACCGTCGCACATCCCCATAAAGGGGAGCGATCTCGTCACGGTGTCGTGTATCGCGAACGAGAAAAATGATTTCCGTGAATTTACGCGCAAAAGCCTGGCTAATCGATGGCAAGCGCCGTGTCCGACTCCGCTTTGATTTTACTCGGAACTTGAAAATCGGTCCAAATCGGACTCAATTCGGATTCAAGTTGCTATGAGGCTATCTCGGTTTCCAACTGGCAGAGATGAAACGATTGAAAATTTAATTCAACCTCGTGGAAAAATGTAAAACTCGATTTGTCGGCCTGGTTTAAACTCGTACTGAACCAAGCACAGATTACCTTCGATTGTGTTCGATTTGGCTGCGTCGGGTTTGATCGTATTAGGTTTGTTTGCGTTGAATCTGGCTGTGTTGTGTTTGATTATATTAGGCTTGCTTAGAAGTGGCCGTGTTGGATGCATTAGTGTCAGGTGAGATAGTGGCGGATTGCCACCAGTGTAGCGTTTCCGTTGATCGCATTTGATGTGGCTGGGTGAGATTTGACCGTGCGAGATCATAATCTAAATCAGCAGAATGAGAATTGTGGTGCTTGTATGTGTTTTCTCAGAGTAACATTTATCAATTCAACCTGGATAAAGAGGTTAGGCTTACATCGGACTCGGAGGGTTGACCGGAGCGCGTCTTTCACGGATCTTTACAGAGATTATGATCTACAGAAGGATTGGAATCGAGGTAGGGGACACGGCCAGCCAGAAGCGATACATCTTCCTTTAATACGATGTTAGGGGCAACCTCAGCTTATAGAGATCAGAAGCTGCTGGTCGGATCTGTGGTATGCCCGAGAGAGAAGAGAGAGGGAGACGGAGAGACGGAGAGAGAGGGCGGGGACGAGAGAGGGAGAGAGAACGAGAGCGAGAGAGGTGCCGAGTGAGGCTTATAAGAGGGAATGGTGTCAAGTGGCCGCTTAAAAAAAAAACTCTTCTAAAAAAAGCAAACTTTTCAAAAGCATCATGTATTAGAAGGGCGCAGTTAAGAAGATCGTCGAGAGGCCACCGGCTTGACGTTTCTTCTCCTCGTCGATCCTTTGAAAGCCCCGAGCCAACCGGAGGCCTCGATACGCCACCCCTGCCACGCGTTATTAAAATCATGGTCGAGGCGAGTGCATCCGCGAAACGCTGCGCGGCCGCGTTACTTAAACCGACTTATCTCGCTATCCCGACCAGATCAAATTATGAAAAAAAATGCGACGCGATGCAGGTATCGAGACACAATATGCAGAATTTTTTCGAATTTTTGGTGTGAAAATTAGAAAACCAAAAGATCACTGGAACGACCGTATCTTCCGCGGTTCGATCCCGATTTCGTTGAAACTTTAACAGTAGACACACACCGTCGTAACAATTACCTCTGAATTTTTTGAAAAGTTTTCGCTGGGCTGTTTCGCAGTTAAAAAAATTATAAGGGACGACGTGTACCAATTTTTTTTTATACTCTTCGCGTTTGTCGAAGACCACATTGACGGATTTTACTGCGAAAAGCGGCTCTTGGGGATGAATAAATGAAAATTGGTCAAAGACCTCAAATCCTGGCCAGCATCTTCGAAGATGAAAGCGGGGGGAGGAGGGAGGGCCGGTTTGATCGACGGGTCACGTTGCCCGCAATGATCGTGGACCAAGAGACTAACGATTGGTCGGTACGACCGAGGGGACAACGAGTCACTTCCGCTGTCAATTGCGTGGCCGGTCCATTTGTAAGTAACTCCCGACGATTACCAGCAGAAGCGGCCCGCATCTTGTCACAGGATGCAATTCACGAATACCGTGGCTGCTCGTTTCGATCGTATAAATCGCCGACCGGCGGGCGATTTTACGGGGAAACCGATCGTCCCACGTGGCCCCCGTATGCCTCACTCCGTCGCTCGTCGACGGGAACGGCGCGCAGTGTTCCCCCCATCTCTACGCCCACACGAGGAATTAAAGTTCAAGGACGAACGCCAGCCTCGGCCCTAGCCAGCATTCCCATCGTCGTCGAGCGGCCGAACGCGACGCCGTCCGACGCCTGTCAACGCCGTAATTGAAACCAGAACACTGACGCACGACTCGCGCACCATAGAAATCTTTCCCTGACCTTTCCCATCCGAACCACTGGCCCCCTTAAAAACCATGGTGCGATGTCCAGGATAGTTGGCTGCGTTCACTCGAAATCGATCTATGTGGGTATAGTCTTGGTTTCTTCAGAGCTAAGTCACGTTTCGTTGGGTCTGAAGTGTCTTGTTAGGTGAAGTTAGATCTAGTCTTATCTCAGTTCATTTTAAGCTGGACTCCTGATATAACTGTACAAGCCTGAAGCTGGTCTGCCAGGTCGTTTGGTTAGGAATGACAGGTTAGGTCCCATTAAGTCTGCGAGGTTGGATCTAATCAATGGACCTGACAGACCACCTTCACGCCCAGCTTAAAGTAACTGAGATAAGACTTTGATGGACCTGTGTCTATGGATCCCAGCTG
>CM052204.1:3930978-4082391 GCA_028455805.1 Lasioglossum figueresi
ATTACATTTTTATTTGACGAAGAATTAACAATTCATTCTTGAAAAGGTTATTGTTATTGCACCGCAATAGAGTTCTGGATTTACGTGTATACACGTCGAACGCAGTCAACTGGTTAAGAGGCTTGTAATTTTTCAGACTAAAAACGCAGATCCACGAAATTAAATTTTTTAATTGTTGTCTGTAAGATTTTTATTGTTGTTACAATGTTACAGTCGATCTAAAATCTCTGAGTTCTGTGACGCCCCATCTAACTAACGGCGGGTTAAGGGTAGATTCGAAATCCACGCAAAGAACTCTCTAAAAACCATCCAACTGTAATTGGGAAACAAATATGATGTTGGACAGTGTTATTGGAATATTATTTTGGATCAGCCCTGATTTATCGTATAATATAAAGGCTTGTGGAGGTATACGAGGTGTGATCAAAAAGTAAAGTGACTTTTTGAATTTCGCGGGATACCTACAGTCGATTTTCGTTTTCTTTTTTTTTTTCTTATGATGTTACTCTCGTCCCAAACGTATGTTCACAGTTTCAGCTATATAGCATTTTTTGTTTGTTTGCGAGAAGCATAAAGGTTAGAAGTCTTTTGCGTGTTCGGCGATTTTCTGCTGTGGAAAAAAATGGATCAAAGAATTTGCATCAAATTTTGTGTAAAAAAATGGAATTAAGTGCTCCAAAACACTTAAAATGTTGACAGTGGCATACGGTGAGTGTGCTTTGAGTAAAAAAAATGTTTATAAGTGGTACAAGCTCTTCCAAGAAGGCCGAGAAGATGTTAATGACGAAGCTCGCCCTGAACGCCCCAGCACGTCAACAACCGACGAAAACGTTGAAGAAACGAAGAAAATAGTGTTGGGGAATCGTCGAATTACCATTAGAAAGGTTGCCGATGATGTCGGCATCTCGTTTGGTTCGTGCCAAGCAATTTTAACGGATGTTTTGGGCATGAGGCGCGTGTCAGCGAAGTTTGTTCCAAAACTGTTTAATTTTGACCAGAAGAAACGTCGCATGCGAGTAATTTTTTGTCCAGAAACAACACCGCAATCGTGCCTCGGCCACCATATTCACCGGATTTGGCCTCCTGCGATTTTTTCCTGTTCTCAAAACTGAAGAGACCCACGAAAGGACGGAGATTTGCAACGATCGAGGAGATAAAGACTGCATCGTTGGAAGAGCTCGAAGCTATACCAAAAAGTGCTTATCGGAAATGCTTCGAGGATTGGAAACAGCCCTGGCACAAGTGTATTATATCTGAGGGGGATTACTTTTGTTGAAGTCAAAAAGTGTTGTAAAAGAAAACCCAAAAATTTTGTAACATTGCAATGGGTGGCGTGCGTCACGTCGAAGCGACGATCGACGATCAAAAAGACGATCGGCGATCAAAAATGACGATCGGAGCGACGAACAAGACAAGAGTCCCGAGCTCGGTTCGACGCTAGAGTCGGTTTAGGCAGGATATACCTGGTGCTGTTACCCATTTTAGCTGTTTTAAAATAAAGTTATTGTTAAAAGTTACCTATTTCACTAGACTGATTTATTCCACTAAACATCACATCCCTTAACGACTTTGAAGGGGAAACATAAATATCGATGAATAAATAAATATTTTTTATAAAAATAAAAAGTCACCTTACTTTTTAATCGCACCTCGTATAACCTGCTAGCAGCAGCTTGTGTGGGATTGTGGGGGCTCGAGTGATTAAGTCGTTGATTGGCTGATTTGCGATGCGTGCGGATCTGTGGAAGTAGTCGCGGGTCAGTTTTAGAATGGATTTTGACGAGAACCGGTATTTGCAGCGAGGCAATGGTCGTTGACTTACTATCTTGAATGTTGTCTCTTACATTTCGTTCATTCCTTTCATATCCTACCGGAAACAAACGAACGGATGTCGTAGTTGTCGTTATCTCGAGCGTGGCTTGTCCAATTAAGAGATACAACTGAACTTGTTGTCTCGTTCAATCAACACAATTTGTCAGGAAAATATGTTTCAGACCGACTCGTGAACTTCCGTATATGCTATTCCCTTCCCCCGAAGAACTTTTATGGAACACGTTGAGAATTCGAGAACCGTGCGCAGCGAAACGCAAAACTAACGTGAAAGCACTGTTTGGTGTTTATTACAACAAAGGAAAGCAGCTACAAAATTAGGGAAATGCTGGCTGAAAATAGTCGAACAAAACTATTTCTAGACGAACGAACGAAAAGAGCCAAGCCCTGCTTCTGGGGTGACTGGAAAGGTGGTCCGTGGCAATTACCGAAACCAACGGGACCGGGTAAATCAAATTTTATTAGACGCCAGTGACACGGTAATTCTTCGTGGAAATTTCAGGGCAGGCCCTCTCGCCGGGCAACGGCGCGGCATCGAAGCCGGAAATTAGCCGGCCGAAAGGCGAACGCAGACGTCCGCTTGGCTTTGTGCGGGTCGCGCAAGGCCAGGCTGAAATGGACCGAAAAGGATTTTAATTAAACGGCGTGGAGCCCGCGCACGGAAAAGTTTCTCCGTCCGTGCGGAAGACGTTCCCGCCCCCGATGGACCATAAATTGCGCGCTAATAATCGCCCTTATTTCTCCGGAGCGGGGGACCGTCGTCCCTCTTCCCGGCGACGTCACGGACAATGGCCGGAAAACACGATTTTCTATTGTTGTTTCCTCACAATGTGAAATACCGCGTCGGGAAGTTGTAGATCTTGAGAAAAATGAGCTTGATCCTTCTGGCAACTCTCCGAATACACGGTTCCGATGGAACACGGTGGGAAAATCATTGAAAATGCTCGGCCCGCCGCGAGGATCGCGCGAAACAGGTAGCGGTCGTTGGTAACAACCGTTCGGCGGGTTTTCTAGAGGTGTTGGTTGTTCAGCCACGTGGCAACGAAGGCGCGCCCGCAGCGGAAACGCATCCGAAGTAGCGTAACGCGATCCCGCGAGGGTTAAACGGCAGCAACGCGGCCGTAATTGAAGAGACCACGGAAATACCAGGGTGTCGTTAACATGTACAACATGACAAGAGGCGCGGAGACACTTCGGGGCGCAATTAGGATCGAGCCTACGCAAGTCTCGAGCCCCGAGCGAAACTGGGACAGAGTAAATAGGCGAGGGCACAAAGAGAAAGAGCTCGACGCTGCTGGAGTAACGGAAAATGAGTCCTGGGCAACGAGCGTGCGCCACGTTCACACGGGATCGCTATTCTATGGGCTGAATCGCATCGGTGTCTGATGTCTTCTTCGAATTTGAACCTGAAAGACGCGATAATGACGTGACCTTCGTCCTCCAACCGAAGCCCGAAGAGTCTCCCGAAAATGGGTCAAGTCGCGTGTTTGATCTTTAATGTGGCAAGGTCTTTAGGTACCTTTTTTTTTCTTTTTTTTTATAACGGCGATGGAGAAAATGCACTTACGCACGCAGTGCGGGACTCGCCAGTGGACGACCCACTAAAAACCCCACCACACAGGGGACTTACAACTCCATCTCCTGCATTCGCCCAGCGAGAACAGTCGTAGGGACCTGCAATCTTTCTCCACGGATATACTCAATTCCGATAGGTCTTCAGGTACAGTGCCGGGCAAAATGATAGGACATTTGATGTATTTGTATATTTCATATAACACAACAGGATATATGCACATATTACACGCCCTGTATATTAGATACGTCCTTCAAAGTATCCATATAGAATTGCAAGTTTGTATCTTGTACACGAAAGAAATTAGAGAAAATAACGTAGACATGTAATTAATAAATTCAATCATATATATATATATATATATATATATATATATATATAATATAATCTCTGAATTTCTTTTTGTATTTACTCTGCTAATGATGCACCGGCTCGCAGTAATATCGAATATTATAATTAATAACTAATATTGAATTATCGTATACCACATTGCGAGCGATAGAATTAAGGAAAATCTATAAGATATATTTCGCAGTGGACTATATGAAATTGCTAACTCGTGTGATTTATTTCAAAACTTAAACGTATCTTTAAACAAGAGCTTCATCGAACAAATTCACAGCGAAATCTATTTTATTCGCGAATAATTAAATGAAACACCTATTGAAATTTATTCATCGACGAAGAATGTAAAAGATGTATCACAGGAAATGAAGAATAGCAATACGTAGAAGAAAAGGGCAAAAAAGATCAACGAACAAAAGACTGATGACCAACTCCTAGGAGGATGCATAGAGCAATTCGATCCAACAATAGGATGATAAATATTGGAAGGAATACTGTACATCCGGTTTAATCAGAAACGATAACTAATACGAACAAATCAATGAAGAGGTGCACACCTCGTGAAGATTAAACTAAGAACAATGGATTGATTTGTTCTTTAAAAGGATGGCTCATCGTCAGGACCAGCAGTTAGTTGATTTGCAATCATCGATAAACCATAATCGACCTCGGTTCTGATTTCTTTCGCACGCAGTCGCGAAAAACCATAAAAGATCAGTTGTGTAAAATTAAAGTGAACCATCATCCAATAGCGTGTAAACCCGATGGATTTATCAATCATCCAACATCGTCGTCGTCATCGTCATCATCACACCGAATTACAAAACGATCAAGTTATTAAAAGCGAACCAACAGATCGGTAAATACTAACAATTATTGATAAGATATTAACACATAATGTATCTGAAATTTATTGTTTAAAATATACATATATCGATCAATTTATTATCTAAAATCATACTATCGAATCATTTTTGAATACCTGACTTCGACCGTTACGTCCAAAATCCACCTACAAAGCCAATTATTACGAAAAATCCTCAATTACCCGAACCCAAGCCGGTGAATGCAGGAAGGTTCAAAACTGCGTTATATCCTTCATTAAAATCTTTAAATTCAAAATGATAGAACATTATTAAAAAATACAATTGTTTCGACAGAAATATTTTGTTGAATTCCAAATTAATATTTAGCAAAACCACCTTTTCGCTGTACAACATCTACCAAGCGATTAAGAATTGATTTAAACAATTTTTTAACACGTTTTTGTCGTAAAGTACTCCAATTCTGTAACAATACTTTGTTTTAATTCCGTTGCATCTTTGTATCGTTTTCCAGTTTCTTAAACGTTTCTTGAAGGTTCTGCCCATATATTTTCAATAACACACGAAATATACAAATACATCAAATGCCCAGTCATTCTGTCCGGCACTGTACCTGTTCGCGTGGGATCTAACAAGTAGTTAAGGTGCTGGCTACTTCTAATGCAGGACCTAACGGTACCTGAAGCCAGTCTTCAATCTTTCCAATTATTTTCAGCTTGTGCTTAGGATTTAGGTTGAGGTTGGGTCCGGGTACCGGAGCTCGTCAGCTGCCACTAACTCGTACCACGAATTTCGGAAGGTCTCGTGGGTGTTGCTCGGGTTGTTGGAAGCCTCGAGTCGAACGTGCGACCCGGCGAATGCGAAAGTATGTTCCGATTAGCGATTTAAGCTTCGGTGGAAAGATCGTTACGAAGTTACGAGAGCATCCGGCGTTGGGAGCAAGATACTGGTCGGAATAGGAATCGCCCGGGGCGTTTCTTTCCGCCGTGCCAGGGGGAGCTGTGTTTCGAGCCGAGAAATTACGTTACACATCGGAAAAGAGGTTTTTCGGCGAGTCTCGGGAGAAAGGGGCTGGGGGCGGGTCTTCTACTGCTCTGGTACGTGTCGACACGTCCGCTCGTCGGTTTCCTACCGCGAAATAACATGTTTATGCACGGAAAGAAAGGCCACGACGCCTGCCCCCCCGCCCCGCCATGCAGGATACCAACATCTAATATCGACGGTGGCCTGGAATTTCAGGCGCGTGGGCGCCTTTCAGCGAGACATCGTTCGCGGAAACTCGTCCGACGGATACGGACCCCGGGAAATAGACCCGACAGCGTTATCGAACGTATAATTTGATAGCCGGAGCTTTGACTCATCAGCGGAGCTTCGCGAAGCTCGGCCCTTCAATGGCTCGTGGCCGGCTCGAAACTTAATTGGAGAGAGCTGTACCTGATACCCAGAAAAGGTTCTTAACTCGTTTTGGTGTTGTTCCGTCACTTGGTTTGTTAAGATGCTTTTAGCCTGGTCAGAGGATTTTTAAAACTGGAGTTCCCAGCCGTTGACGGCTGCTTCAGAGATCTAGGAGATAAGGAGATCCTAGGAGATCTAGGAGATAGATCTAGGAATCTAGGATTTCTAGGATCCGGACTGCTACATCAGGATGAAAGGGGTAGCAGACTGCGCCCTGTGATCGGTGCTTTAAAAATTAAAGGTAGACCTAGAAAGGGTACCTAGTTTTACCGCTGCTGTCCTATATCTTTGGCCGTCGTCGGACATGAACGCAAAGTGTGATGCGCCTTTGGAAATTCATGAAGAATACGGGGTTAATTAGCACAGTTAGCGGGGCCGTTGTTTTGTCGGGTAGCTATTAGCAGAGTTAGCAGGCCGGCCCGGAGTTGTTGCTAGTAAACATTCATGAGGCAATGTCCCGCGGGCGACGGCGACGGCGGGAGGGTCGCATCGCCAGTATCTCAGCGACTACGTGGCTAATTACTTATCTAATCCGGCATTAGGCGAGCGGAGCGAAGAGTTTCCGTCGCGACGAACGGGAATCACTGTTTTCGTTTGCTGGAAATTAAAACCGACCTTCCCGTTGCCGTCCGAGCCGAGTGTAGTTTCGAGCGAGCACAGAAATTGTAAGTTAGTCAGCTTGTTTTTTGTCTTTTTTTTTTTTTACCCCCCCCACACCCTCTTCCTCGGTCTGTTTGCCAAGGAATAAAAATTCTCCACGCGCGGTTTCGCGGAAATCGAGCACGAGTTTTGACGTCAACGGTGGAGAAACGGGTCAAGCTCTTTAGCCGCGTAATTATTTCCAGAGGCTGGGAAAAATGACACGCATGAATACCTGGCCGTTCCTGGCGTCGTTCAACCGTTCCCGTTGTTCGAAGCAGGATTCCCCCGTTCGTAGCTATCAAAAGCCAATTACATCGGAGGAACTCACGTTTTCGAGCTACGACAACCACTCCAGACGGTTCAGAAAATGTTCAAAGACGGCGAGAAAGTTCGCTAGAGGACTACGGAGATCCTCGGACTCCGCTACAGGGTTCACGAATATTTCGAAGCGATGAACGTCGCGGACTTTCGGATTGGCTTCAGGGAATTTTGGACTCCCCTGGATCATTGGAACGCCTCGAGGACACCTCTGGATCTTCATGCACCACGATCCTCTCGGATCCTCCGGGATTCTAGGATCGTTAAAGATCCTCTGGGGTGTCCTTAACAATCTGAAGACCGAATGCTATACATCCTACTCTATCAGGACCGAAGCTAAGCTATCCTGCGGCGACGATCATTATGCCTATCCCAACGCAGACTATGCAGCAAGTTCCTTTAGAGATTTCCCAACTCCGTAGATTCAATTCAGACCGTCTGAAACAGTTAGAGAAGCCAACGCTAAAGCGCCCAGCCCTCTCGCGATATTTGTAGAGCGAGTGTTTGTAAACGGTTAGAGTGTAACTACGGGGCTAGACGTAGGTTATGAATATTCCTTGGGAAACGGGGGAGAGGAGGAAGCGGAAAGCAGCGTAGATAAGAGCGGTTAGAGGATAGGGGCGAAACCCCAGAGATAATGGAGGAGTTGGTTGTCACGGATTGGGACCCGGGGTAACTCAATCGGGAACTTATTCCGTGCCGGATCTCCATCCGTTTGACAGCTTCGCGTCTGTTGGGTCTCAAAGGGTCCGATTGTCATTGGGGGGAGGGAGGGAGTAGAACTTTCCGCGGAATTCATGGGGGAATTATTTC
The DNA here is from genome assembly GCA_028455805.1 of Lasioglossum figueresi. Taxonomy (NCBI): domain Eukaryota; kingdom Metazoa; phylum Arthropoda; class Insecta; order Hymenoptera; family Halictidae; genus Lasioglossum; species Lasioglossum figueresi. The sequence continues at coordinate 3,938,779 of CM052204.1, forward strand.
GCGGGTTGAAGCGGCGCCGCAAAGGGATGCCGGGCGCCTAAAATTGTGTCACGGCTGCGCCACGGTGAATTATTAATGGGGTCTGCGTCGACGGTTTTCCCGTGGAATGGCGGGAGCGACGGGTATGCGCCAGACCGAGCGCGCGAATTTAACGTCGAGGAGAGGAGAGGATCCTTGAGGCGAGTTTCCTGGCTGTGCCGTGCTGGCTGGCAGAAAACTGACGAGTGTGTCCTGACAAGCAGCCTGTTGCGTGACCTGCCCGATCAATATCTGTACAGGCGCAACAACCGCAATCCGCCGCTCGTGTCTCCCTAACGGACCGCGTCCCGTTTCGCACCCGGCGTCCCTTCTCTCGACCTTCTCCTCTGTCCCTCGGCGAAGTGGCTTTTCTTTTCTTCCCTTCCGTTCCCGTTCCGGCCAAGAAGAGAAGGGCGGTCGAGTATTTGCCGTTTAAGGACCGTCCAATTGATTGCTCGGAGCGAGACAGGGAAGAAGAACCGAGACGTGTGGATTTCCGCGGAAACGGTCGTAGCAGTTCCCCGATGTTCGCCAAGGGTCCCAAATGGATTCCGGAGTCTATTAGGTGCGCCAGAGAGTCCTGATGAATTACTTGGAGGTCCGAGGACGGTCAGAAATGGTCCTCAGAAATCCTTGAAGGCGCCGAACGTGCTGTACAGAGGATCCGTCGGGATCTATGCAAGCCTTCGAGGGTCCATGGTGAGTTCCTGAAATGTCCTTAACGTTTCTTCAGAAGAACCTTTTTTTTTGGAACAGGGGAAAAATGCCTCTCCAGCTCCATATAGGTGGTTGAGGGGGAAATTGTGGGACTCTTCTCCGTCAAAGGTGGTAGATGGCGGAACGGGACTGAATCCCTTCACATACCCACTATAACAACCCTTGTTCAGGGGCCAACTCGGTCCCTTTTTGGCACTTCGAGGTGCCGGATCTGGTTCACACGTGGCCCGTTTTTCACATTCAACAATGTGAACCGTATCCGGCCCTCCGCCACAGCTGTTCTTTGCTCTTGTTCTTCGGAAGAACCGAAACCTAGCTTCCCATCGGAGTCCGCTCCAGTTGCCTAGAGCTGTTACCCAAAGGACGGCCAATCAGCCAACGCGGTGTCGCCCGGCAATTAGCGTCGGATTGACCGGGAAAAGCCAAAAAAAACAAGGAGCCTTTTCCAGCATAGGAGGGAAAAAATTGGCAATTTGTTGGCCTGTGGTAGAGGAAGCCGGGCGATTCTCCGACGAAATATTGCCGTGGTCTCCGTGAATACAACTTTGATTGGACGACTCGTGTCCAATAACGTTGTCGACGCTCGCTCGAACAACGTCCCGTTGTCAGGCACGATGTTCGCTCGATGATACCACCAGGAGAGCCGGAGCCAATGGGAGCCCGTCCCCCAGGTGAAGGTAAATCAATTTGTCCGATCAGAGGCACGCGGTGCCCGAAATTGGACCGTCTAACGGCCGCAATCAGGATTAACAGCTCGCCGGAGGAACAACGTTCAGTCTGCGAAACGTTCAAAGGACTCGAACGGACCGGCACTTTTTGCTCAGCCGATAGATTAACGCTGTTTCGCCCCGAGGAACGAGCTACAGGATTGCTGTCCACCAGACCGGCTGCAACACTGCTTTCTCTGGCAACAGACTCCAACTGCCTCGATCTATCTAATACTTGTCCCAGGACAAACATACGAGACGACGAACAGCTTGCCTCGAAGGTTTCGTTTTGCTTAGGCTCGTAATTATAGTTACATTAAGATTAAACATTGATTAAAATCGGAATAAACCGAAAGTGCATTCCCTCAGCTTTAATTTGTGCTGTCGAACGTCGAGTAATCTCGACGAGAAATAATTAAATATTATTTTTCATTCCGGCGCGGATGATGTTTGCCGCTTTTCCCGTAAGACGCAATGTAAATTCCGGCAAGAATCATCTGCTCCCGTCAGGGGTCCGTACAGCGCCATTTCACGTAGCGGCAAAACGCTCAAACTGTTGGCCAAACTACTTACCGACGGAGTCGAGGATAAAGAAGGACAGTGGCGCCGTCTTGCGGCTGAATTTCTGATTACAAAATTGTTTTATCATACGGCGTTAACGTTACCGACAGCTCTCCTCCGTCGGTCACGTTGCCCAACAGTTTCAGCGTTCCGCCGCTACGCGCTTTGGCGCTGTACGGAGGCCTTTAGGCGCAAATAATTCGTGCCGGAATTTCCATAGTTCCTTACGGCAAATCCGGCACGAATCATCTGCCATATAAGTAACAAGCGATCAATGGAACCGAGCAATTTCAAAGAACCATTAAAATAAAAACCTTTCCTCACAAACTATCCACCCCAATGTTTCCCACAATATTCCACGATTGTAACCGTGACAATCCCGCGTACCCAGACAACGAAATGTCCTAGTTGATCACAGAGATAATTCAGAACTAGCGAATAAAAAGTTTGTGGTGTGCAGTCGAAACCGCGAGAGCTATGTCTCTGTGTCAGCACAGTTCAAAGTAGAATATATCTTTATCTTGAAGCGAATGACACAACAGGTTTGACTCGCAACAATCGCAACATGATATCCTTCAACATCGCGAGAAGCTAAATAAATACACTTTCTTCGACTTGAAAAATAAAGATGAGCCTCGGAGAGAGCCAAATTACAAAGCTAGACAACGATGGTGATCACCTCGAACGAGTGAAGCGTGCAAAGTGTAAAACGTTGTGTTACGATGGAAAGATCAGTTTATTTTGTTTCGTTGTGGCCGGGTTAGTGGCGGCTCTACCGGAGCTCTTTTTGAGGTTAGAACTCGACGTGTACCGGCTTTATTTCAGCAATGTCTGGTTCATACATTTATTTCAATTCGCACTGCTGAACTTCATCCTGCTGTTCGCATTCCGAGGATTCACCTACAAGGTACATTAGTTCTACTATCTTTAATGTATAGGGTGTCTCAACTAAATGACACCCTGTCTGTCTTATTTACTGTTTTATGAAACATCTTCTCAGGAGAAAGTTATACTGTTTCAGAGACCACATGAAACGACAAGATCAGTTTTCTCGCGAGGTCGTCCTTTCACAAGATTTCAAAGTCATCAGTATTTTTTTCACATGACACCCTATATATATTTCTCGATATTCTTATAGAGCGCGAAAAGGCGAATCCAACGACCTAAATAACTATATTTTTTGGATCATTCGATCTCGAGATATTCGTGTCTGAAAGATTCACCCTTCAGACACAAATATCTCGAAATGAGGGGAACCAAAGTGTGTGGTCATTATGGTCGTTTGATTTGTCTTTTCACACTCTAGAAGAATATCAAAAAAATTTCGATGACCTTTGAATTTCCTAGACCCAGCATATTTTTATGCTACATATCTAAGTACATAATATTCAAGACATCTTATGTATACACAGGTGTATATTAAATTATGATTCTGTTGTTTCAGGTTGCGATCAGAGCAACTTTCCTAGGATATATATGCGGAATTGGTCTGTTACTGACCCTGGTTCTGCCATCGTCGTGGCAGATGTTCGGTGTCTACATCACCGTGCTAGCCACGTTTCATTACTCCGAATTCCTAAGTATAGCATGGGTAAATCCATCCACTTTGTCTATCGACAGCTTCGTTTTAAACCAAAGCATAGCCTACGGTGTGGCAGCATGCTCCAGTTGGGTAGAGTTTATTGCGGAGAGGCAGTATCTTCCATGGATGAAGGAGCCCTCCTTGATATCCTACTTTGGATTATTCCTGTGTATCTCTGGAGAACTATTGAGGAAGCTGGCCATGTTCACGGCTAGGCATAACTTTAACCACATTGTACAGACTAAGAAGGATGACAACCATGAACTGGTTACTTATGGAGTGTACAAGCTCTGCAGACACCCTAGCTATGTGGGCTGGTTCTATTGGTCGATTGGGACACAGGTAACATTCCAAAGAAACATTATTTAAATTAATTACTAACTGTAAAGCAGTGGTAGTTGATTTCACTGTCCAACAAATTTTGATCTTTTATGCAACATGGTAAATAATTCGCAAGGAAAAACTATATGTCTCTGAAAGTTGGAAATTAGTTTCCCTAAAGACGGATAAGGAAATCGAGGCATAATGATTCATTCCGTTTCCAGCTGATACTCCAGAACCCGATCTGCTTGCTGGTCTACGCAGTGGCGTCCTGGAAATTCTTCCACGCTCGTATAAAACTCGAGGAGATCACGTTGTTGTATTTCTTCGGTCAAGACTACGCCGAGTACCAGAAATCAGTGGGCACGGGGCTGCCGTTCATATCCGGTTACAAAGCCAATTTATAGCAGCAGTCAGTTGCAGTATGAATGCATGAATAATCGAGTGGCTGTAACCTGTTGCCGAAACAAGCAGCGATCAACCAGTGTCTTCTTAACAAAATTATATTTATTGTCTCATTTGTTTTTGAAGAATTATCCCATATAACAATAGACTACACTTTCATTGTTACGATAGATACTTTCAATGGATCGATTACACGGTTTTGCTTGCTTTTATACTTAATTTTGTATACATATACATATGCATATATGCGTGTATATATGTACCGGTATCACACACACACATACACTGTTGCGGCGGTGGTGCGGCGAATATTTTTGCGTCGACATTCAGAGAAAGCATTCATTCGGTTTGTCGGACAGTTAGAGGATGCTAGAAACTCTTTTTTCTTTTTTGGCGTTTAACGTAATTATCTGTACACGGACATTTACAATGGGATCGATGTCGCCGTTCCGCAAGGCTCGCTGGGACATTTCCCGGTTGATTTTTTTATTACCGTCATCTCTCTCTTTCTCTCTGTGGCAACTTAAAGTTAGAATTACAATATTGTCGGCTACCGAGAACTGAGCGCTACGCAGTTTCTTCTCCGTCATACAAATCTAAAAAACTCTGTAATTGTAATTGACAGTGAATCATTCGACAGGCAGACACGTTTTCTGTAAAATAATCATTGTTCTGTTTGTCTCGTTTACAGTTCTCTGTCTGTTTTGGTTTTATCTCGTTTTTGTTTTGTTTTTTACGAGTTTCAACGGAAGTACAATGTATCATTGTAACGTTTCGCAAACCAATAAACGATATGCTGAAATATTTGCTACGGCTATTATACATCTGACTAGCGAACTTAATTCTCGTTTAACGTTTCAGGAAACAGCAGTCACGTTTGATACAAGAAACATCGAAGATTTGCGAGACTATAATATCGTGGGATTATGTACATACTTTCAGCGGGTGTACCCGGTACAAATCGCGTTAGAACTAGCAACGAACCTTACTAGCACCGACCTTAATGTTAGATACGAGTTTCGTCGTGAGTAACTTTCTTCCGATATCACATAAATGGAGTTCGAAGCGTCTGAAACGAAAGTCTGTCCACTCTGGTAGTGGTTCGTTGAAATCAATCGTCGTCTGTTCGGTCTCGTTTGGGTTCGACGAGCTCTGCTTCCGGTAGCTTTTGCATTTCTTGCAAATGTGCAACTTCAAGAATTTTTTCTGATACAACTGTAACAGCTATTTCAAAAATAATTTTTGCGCGGAACGATTCGTTAGACTCTCCGGAATACAACAGTAGTTTTTAAATGGCAGAACTAATATTTATACACGTTTAAATAATTTTTAAAGAGAAAGAGGCGATGCACGAGAAAGATGCTCTCTTTAAAAATTATTTAAAGATGTTTAAATGCCCATAATGTTATACAAAAAATATATCATTGCATTCAGGAGAGTCTAAAGAATAATTTCACGCAAAAATGAGTTGCAAATTTAACTATAGTCAGAAGCAGTAGCCAATCGTTGGTCCAGGCATCATCTCTAGACAGACAGGGAAGGTATAGCTTATTGGCGATGATTGTGCATTTCGTCGTCGAAACTGTCGTTCTCCCTTTCGCTTACAAGAGAATTCGTTGGAGCGTAATGACAATGCAACTCTTACTCGTTAATGAACGGTCCTGGTGTGTTCTATCGGGGACTAAGAACTCGATGGCAGTGAGAACTTATACGTGAATCACTATTACTCCTGTCTCAGAGTTGAGCATTGAACGCTGCACAACCCTGGCGTACTTATATTTGTATGCGACGGTGATTACCTCAGCATTAAACTTCTACGCTTGGCAGTCGAGAAGCAAAGTATCGAGAGTCGCGAAACAAACGAATTTTCTAAGTGAACTGAACCAGGTGTCATATTCCGCGTGGCTTCGTAGAAACAAGGCTGTACAAAACAGTCGTCAGTTCAATTATAAAACGTTCACGTTGTTACCGGAGAGTCACCGTGTGTATATCTACATATACAAAATTGTTCGTATTTCGTTTGGCTCTTCGACTATGTTCTGCGCCCTCCTAGTGAAACGTTCCGAGATCGCCGCGGGTTGGAAGTCTGTCGTCCAGGTTACTATCAAATAAAACCAGAAATACAAGCTTTAACCTCAGGCTCAACACTTCATCCACCAGTAATCATAATTAGACAACGGATTTTATGCATTTATGTCAAAGATGGGTAGGTGTAATTTAAAACAGTAAAAGAATTAGAAGAATTTGAAAATACTGTTACATTATTATCCGCTGTCTAGTCACAATAGTCTATGAAACTTCGAGAATTAGTATAGAGGACATCATTTTTAAGTGTCACCCTGTATATTTCCGTCGATATTCTTGTAGAACTTGAAAAGACGAGTCCAACGACCTCCATAACCATACCTTTTGGTTCAGTCAATCTCTAGGTATTTCTGTCTGAAAAGTTGAGTACGCAATCTTTCAGACACAGATATCTCGGGACTCGACAGTCGGAACGGTATGGTTACAAAGGTTGTTGAATTCGTCTTTACAAGCTCTATCAGAATATCGAAGAAAGAATAACCATAAAAAAGATTTGTTGCAAAGTGACCTTTAAAAAGCTGTTAATAAGCTCCCGATAGGTAAAGTGATAAGAGTAGAGCTTCCAGTGTGCACGTACCATGGGAACCTGCTTCAAACTTGAACGAAGCGTTAAACAATTTACAAATTGAATCATTACAAGATCTATCAGCGTTCGCTGGTGTGTGTGTCGTTCCATCGGTATTGTCCTTAGTGGAAGGACGCACACACGCACTGTCAGACCTAGCCTCGACAGGAAAGACTTAACTTAATATACACTTGACCGCGTTCACGGTGTCTATGCATAATACTGTAAAAAGCACGCTCTGTTCTCGAACGTCCATGGTGAAGGCAAGCAGGTTTTGGAGCAGGATTAACAGTGAGTAGTGTTTGATGTTATAGGCGGCAAGGTTCGCCGCCGGCTTCGGATGGATAATGTTTACAGGGGGCGGGGGAACAAACGCGTCGAACATGTCCGTGTCCGCGTCTGTGAATACCAAAGAGGACGGGATCCATCTTGCTCTGGGCAGCATGAAACACCAGAAGTATGAACGGTAACTCGAACGGCGACATCCGAAAAGAAAATATATTTGTTATCCTGGTAGCAAGTGTAACTACCTGGTGCACGGTGAGACGTTCTTGCCTTGTATCGCTTTCTCGCCGATGTCTATAGCTCCGGAGTCCTGCACTTCCATGGTGTAAATGCAGCCGGAGAAACCGTCCTGGTACTTCCCATAGGTCATCGCGAAGTCAGGCACACCACCCAAGTAAACGCTGCCTCGAGTGTTCAGGTCCTGCAGTGTGCCAAAAGTGGCCCCGCTCTCCATGTGCTCGCCATTCAATTCTATGCTACCGTCGCTGCCCTGACGCTTTAGGATGATCCTGTGTCTCTCCCCGTCGTCCACCCTTTGAGCGGTCACCCTGATCACCACTGGACCCGTGCCCAAGTTGTATTGATACTCCACGTAGCTATGGCAAAAGGAAGATCATTTAAAGGTCATTGCTGTCTTTCTGACACGCTATCTAATTTATTTACTGTTTCAGTAGCTACAGAATAAAATTGCTTGTATTGTAACAATCACCCATCGACCACTGCCAGAGCCATGTAATGGTCAGGGTTCAGATCGCTCGGCGTCTGACCGTGCCACATGATGAGCCCCTTGGTTCGGTTAGTGGAGATCTCGAACCCTAAAACTTCACGCTCTTCGTCATGTGTCATGACAGACCTATCCAGCTCTAGCCAGCCGTCTCCTCTGAAGGCAACGTCGTACGTGACTTCCATCTCTAGAAACAAATAGCATTTCTTTAAAAGTGGTATCGACAACTTAACACAAAATAACAAGTGATCATTGCATCATTTCGAAAAATCTATTGTACATGGCTAAAAACTTTTTAATGGAACCTTCAATGCCAGCAACATTTTTTATTGTGAACAAACAAGTCACTCTCGATAATGTAAAAAATGTAAAAAAAATTTCTATGCTTTCTTTTGGTGCAGCACAATTATTGAAAATCCGGCTTAACAGACTTCCGGTCGGTGAAGCGTTAACATGTCTATGGACATACGTTTCTCGCAATTCTGCCCACTGTATCCCAGTCGACAGTCGCATTTGTAGGACCCATGGAGGTCCGTGCAGGATCCCCCGTTGTTGCAAGGTAACAGCAGCTCGCATTGTTTCAGAATATTCTCGCAGTTCCTGCCCACGTAGCCGTACTCGCAGGTGCACGAGTACTCGTAGATTTCCGCACTCTGACATACCCCGTGCACGCAAGGATTTGAGCTGCAGGGGTCGTATGGTGTTGTCGTGGGCAATGGAGTTGTCGTTGGAACGACGAGCTTGGTCTGGTTAAGGTGGAGAACGTGGCAGTCGTCTATGTTCGCCGAGTCTATCGCTGACTTCAGTATGTCCACGTTCATGGAGGACACTCCCAGCTATGAACACAATAAACATTTTATGATAACGCAGTGGACCAAATCTTCATCATGTGATTCGTGTTCGTAGAATAATGCATTTGAACTTACGTCGCTGATGCAACCGCGAAAAGTCCTGTTCACACCAGCGTTCCTGTTGATCGCGATCCTCCTGCGATCCACGCCTCCAATATACAGCGGAGTGTGCAAGGTCATCGTACGAGCACTTCCCGGTGACCTGTCCTCGACAAGAGGTTCGTCGTTCACGGTCAGATTTCCCTCCTTGTACTCTCTGTTCACGGACACGTGAGTCCACACGCCAGGTTGGAGAACGAAGTTCGACTTGATGATCGCAGTTCCAGATCCAAGGTCGTACCGAAATTCCACATGTCTGTCCTTGACCACGACCGCCACGAAATCATCGTTGCCCTCGTCACTTTGAGCACAGTACAGCAGGATACCGTCCCCGTCGTCTATGGGGTTGAAGTTCAACGATACTTTGAACCTGGGAAGAAAATACAAAGTCAAGTTTCAAGGTTGTTGGTAAAAACACCTGGGAAATTATTCTTGTCCAATTTTACTCGAAGTTTGCGCGTTAGTGGTTTCTTTTTATTGGAACGAGTAAGTGAAAGTGGTGCGGGGTTGAAGTTCGTGTTAGGAAATCTTCTGAGGGTTGTAGTTTTTGATAGGGAACAGATATCGACTTGCTGTTTACGCCAAAATGTTAAGAAAAAATCTTGGAAAAATATATTTTCTGCTGAATCGATGCCTGACCCACAGAACTACGTGTACGTACAATTTTAAAATAATCGGGCATGGATGGGACGTGATTTCGTGAGGATTTCCAGTTCCTGTTAGTGGGAAGCGAAACATAGTTAATGGTTATATGTAGTGTGAACATAAATAAACAACACTTTCGTGCTTCGTCACTCACCTGTATCCACCTGCGGCAGTGTTTTTTTTTTAATTACAATAGTGGAACGTTTCGAAAACTGTGAGTACTGTTAAAACAATTTTTTTATTTGCATCTCAAAACATGTATTTGCGCTCGTAGCATTGTTTACTAAAGCCTATCGAATATATTAGAGGTCGTCGGTTTGCGCGGGTTCTTACAGTAAGTACAAACTTGTGTGACAGTGTGAATGTGTTCGTGCGCGTGCTTGTGTGTTTATGTGTACGTATGCTTAAGTGTACGTCTGTGGCAGTCGTACTGAACACACGCGAGTCGAATTGCGTCTAAGCTGTCGGGCTTCTGTTAGGTGCAATTCATTTGGCAGTGACCTAATTTAATGCCTTACAGATTTTCTGCTTTTTTCCATAATATTTAACATGACTAACACAATGCGTGACATGTATTATTATAAGCTGTACAAAAAGAAACCCTTCGGGTCTTTCGAGCGTTCGACTGTAAGCTTTCTCGAAGAGAGCTGTATTTAGATTAGAAAAAAAAAACGCAAAATTTTAATCGACGACTCGTTCGAGACCGTGGAAGGTTGAGTTACATTAATATATATATATATATATATATAGGTATATAATAATAAGTATAATCGATAATCTACTATTACAGCACCATGAGGTTCATTCCTGGAGGAATTACTCACTATACAGGCACGTTGCAAAACGCCATCATCACAATCTACGACACGTACGAGGCGGAGAAAACGCAAAAAGAATCTATAGTATTGTAAATAAACTTCTCATAAAAAAAATATATATAATATTTATATATAATGCTGACTGACAACTATAAATAGCAATTGATTTGTTCCTACGGGATTCGTTTTACTTTATTGCTATCTACTCGACAGAAAGAAATTCAGTGTTCGATTTCATTTCATTTCTTTCCTATGTGTGCACGGGATTTGGTGAAGAAAAAAGTAACAAAAAAGAATAGGGGGGGACTAATGGTTCGTGTGGTGCAGATTATTGTGGTGATGTGGCCTCGATCGTGGCGTTCTAAGATGTGTGCGGCGCGATCGTAACCGACTGTGTGTTGTGCTCATTCTCGGCCTGAAAACAACGGTTCTGAATTAACAAAACATAACAAAACTGTACGGAGTTAGTATTCCCGACGATCTTGCCTAGGGAACGTGGTGTTAATTCGGGGAGCCTTGAAACACTGAGTCGAACCAAAAAACAATAATTGCTATTTCAAATTGACAATACCTGCGGTGCAATCTCTAAAATGCAGTGGGAAACAAATCTCCTGACTCTACTAGTCTGATAATTAGACAGCGGATATTTATGCAAAATAAGCATTTTTCTACTTGAATCGCAACGAACTGAAGTCAAGTAGAGATGTGTGTTTGAAAATAATGTAAATGCATAAAATCCGCTGTCTGCTAATGAGAAAAGAAAAACTCGTGTCGGACTGTGGTAGTGGCTCACCGTCTGTAGGCTTTGGGTGCGTCGTGCGCGATGAACGATTTGTCATCGTGAAAGGCTGGATCGAAAATCTTCATCGAGTTCTCGCACCGAGATCCTGTCTTTCCGTGGGGACAGTAGCAGTCGAAGCCTGTCTCGTTTTCCACGCATTTGCCCTCCCCGCAGGCACCTGCAAGCCAAATTTTGAACACGGGCTGAGTGAGTACCCAGGTCTGAATTAAGCGAGTACCAGCACCTAAATTGAACTCCAGTGTCAAACTTTAGCCTCGATAACAAGTAATGTTTGCTTTTTTCTTATGTAATCTGGATGGCGAGAGAATGCCAAAATCCAACTTTAAACACTCATAACTTTTGAACCACCGATCTCCCACGATTGAAATTTGGATTTCAGTGTTTTCTGGCCAAAATTTACAGGATTACATAAGAAGAAGGTAAACATTTCTGGTTGCCAAAGGTACAATGCACTCAACTCGAGTACTCAATGTTAGATGCAGTGCCTATTGAACATTCGCACCTAGATAGCAGGACTGGCCGACATTGTCGCAATGTTTGCCATTGTACCCGGCTCGGCACATGCAAGTGTACCCGTTCTTGGTACTCGTTTCCTGACAGACTCCGCCATTGCTGCAGGGGTTCTCGGCGCAGGTCTCGCAGTTGGTGATGCCAAAGCTATCCGCCTGGTTGCCGTTCAGATCGACATCTTTCTCCCCGATGACCAATCGGCTGATGCACCCGACGAACCCGGTGGTCACCGACACGTGTTCAGTTATCATCACGTCGCTTGGAACTCCTCCCACGTACAACAACTCCTTCAGATCCAATCCTTGCTTCCTGCCGAAGGCCACGCCCTTGTAAGCACCCTCTCCGTCGACCAGCATGCTGCCCTCTTTCCTGTTACGTTGCAGTTTGATGGTGTGCCACTCGCTCATGCTCACGGGCTTGTCCGCGCGGATTGTAACTGGCCCCGAACCAAGGTTGAAGCTGCAAAATGAATATTTGCGCATACATTATGACGTTTGAAGATCCTCTCATTTTGTAGGCAGTGTTTGTGATAATTGCTCACCTGAAGTGCGGATACCCTCTCACCAAGGCCAGCAGAATGAAGTCACCCTTTCCACGATTCGACTCGCCGTTGTATAAAATGATACCATCGCGGCTTTCAGGTTTGAACGACAGCTCGATGTTGAATTTCAAGTAGGAATCACGCACAGGTGGCAAGGAGATGTAGCTCATCGGTGCCTGGCTAAAGTAGGGCACTACTCCTGTCACTACCAAAACCGTTGGTATCTCTATACTCTCGTGATTGTTATTCACTGTACAAATGTAAGTGCCGGCTTCCTCGGCCGTGACGTTGGTCAGGGTCAGATTGCTCTGAAACCCAGGGAGGAATTAAATTTATACGATCCAGTAATCTTTTTACGACGACGGTTCTTTTTCAATGTGTTTTGTACCTCGAAAACTTGGGCGTCGCGCGGCAACAGACCTCCAAGCTTGCTCCAGTGGTACTCGAGTGGAGAATCCATATTAGGTCTGCAGTGCATCTCTATGCTGGATCCGTAGGGGGCGTACTTCGTCTCGATCGCTGGTGCGTCGTTGTTTCCACCTAAAAACAATATTAATGGTTCCAAGTGTGCTTTGTTTATTTCAAATTTAGTGGGTACTTACGTCGGTCACAAGTTTTTGAAGCATGGACAGAATGGTTGATTAGTTAATTATTTGTCTACAGGGTGCTAGGGAATGGCGTGTCATTTGATGGTCATGGGAAGTTAGAAAATTCAAGATGACCTTGATTTTCTCAAGGACAGTAATTGTTTAAAAAAAAAAAACGTTACCATGAACCACAAGGTTGAAGTCCTGGTCGAATATGCCCTCTGGCGTTTCTGCGGTGCACCGGTACAGTCCACTGTCAGCTACAGCCACGCTGGTCAGTCTCAAAACGCTGCCATATTCCTCAGCGTTTGCTGGCAGACTGGGATGATTCGGTCTGGACCAGTGGTAACGAGGATTCTGGGTACCGGAGCAGGCGCAACGGATGTCTATGGTGTCGCCAATGTTCACTGGATCCTGGGACACCTCTACGCTAACCGCAGGCATCATTGACGCTGAAATGGAAATGTGATTGTCAGCGGAAGATAAAGGCTGTGTCCACGTTACACACGAATGTGTAGGCCCAGCTCCAGGACTACTCAATGACTATCCCAAACCTAACCCAAGGACACATTGTGTTCCGTAACCATTTCACATTTTTCTCCTTAGGGTTTCGTCACAGATTCATGGGATGTTCGACACAGGGTTAATGCAATAGACTGGCGGCGACGAATTATGACATCTGCTGATCGAGTGACTGAATTTTGATGGCGGTACTCGGGTATCCAAACTTGCACCTGAGTACTTTAGTATCCAAGCTTGCACCCCGAGCACATGAATTCAGGAACCAATTGATACGCCTGCTGATCAGCGCCATTGTTATCCATGCAGACAGTGTATGAGACTACCATGACTCTAAACGTGAGGGACAACTGTACAAAGCCGATGTCGATTAACAATGTGAGAAGCGTTAATCCGAAGAGACGTCACAGAAACACATATCTCTGAACAAACCGCGTCGATGATGTAGTTTGTGAGGATACGACTGGTCATAGATCTTGTCGTTCATCCGGACATAGTAGTGGCAACCGTGATCCAACAGAATGCATCCTCGATCGTCGCACATGCACTTTCTCTGACCGCAATGCGTTATGTTCGCTCGTGTGCAATCCAGGAACGAATGAACTATCAAATAACATCACGATCGCTATAATTCATCGATCTCTCGAAGTTCTCTGTGGGTCGAACGAACGATGGACTATGCCATAGGATAAAAACGTATACCAAACTCTTCTCTAGCGACTAGTACATACACATGTTGGTTGCAGTTGAACATTGTTGTCCTACGTGGCTGAAGAATTGTTTCAAGCAGTAACATCAGATTAAACGTATTTATAGACTAACTATTTATAGATTAACTTGACTACCTAAACATTCTGGTATACTCGACTATGCCTCATGGATAAATATCAACAGCCCTAACAATTTCACGTGGGGCGCAAAAGACAACTAATCTAGTCGGACTTACGGGACACATTCAGATTGACATAATCGCTGGAGACTCCACGGTTCGTCTGTATCTGGCAGATGTATCTTCCACTGTCTTCCGGACTGGGTCGTAGTATCTCCAGGTAATCATCCTCTATCTTAACACTGGAGGGGATGGGTTGATTTTCTCTGCTCCATTGTATGGTGGCTGGTTCTTGCACGGAGCACCGTAGACGCACCGGTATGCCGGCGGTAGCCATCACGTCCCTCTGAGTTGCTCTGACGCGGGTGTCCTCGTATAATCGTTCTGAAACAATTTATATTTTTTTAAAACGAAAGTAATCTTTTAAAGGTTGTCAACATCAATATGAGACATACCATTCACCAGGACCTCAGCCACAGCTTCAGCAGTGGCTTCCCCATTGGTAGCTTTGCAGACGTACTTGCCAGCATCGGAATACGCGATCCCATGGAATTGCAAGATACCACGGTCACGGGAGACACTATATGGAAGTTCACGGCCTATGGCTGACCATTCGATAGTCATTGGATCGTCTCCTGTCGCGCTACATTCGATAGAGGGGTTTTCCCCTGGCCCTACTGTCTGCCTAGGTGGATTCAGGACGATTCTAGGTGGTGCTGCGAAATTTAATATTTTATTTATTGTCAGGCTTGCGGAAATATTTTCTAACATAAACCCTTACATGTCACTTGGAGATAGGACTTCGCCCTGAAGAGCAGAGTTCCAGCCGGGTCCAAACCCATGCAAACATACTCTCCTGCAGCAGTTCTGTCCACCGCTGGGATAGTCAGGATCCCGTCGTGGACCGTGCTACCCTCGGGAAGAGCACGATGGTCGCTCCTCTTCCAATCCAAGTAAATCTGATTTTCTTCAGGAACATGGCAACGCATCTCTACCTTGCCACCGATGGGGATCTTGAAGTTCTCTGATAATACTGTCGGCCCCATCTGATCCTGACCAACCTGCAATTTTCGGCGATTTAGATATTTATGTGACAGATTGATTAAGACAATTCGATGGAGGCAATCAGTGGTACTGACCTCGTTGTCGTCCTCCAGGCGAATGTGCACTCGTTCCTCCATGATTCCCGCGGCGTTCATGGCGTGGCAGGTGTAGGAACCCTCGTCGTTATGGGAAACAGAACCAATCTCGTAGACTGCGCTCAATGGGGTCGCTTTGCTCAAGTCGAGCTGCTGTGTGGTGCTGCTGAGAAAGGTTGTACGCAAGTTACCAAAATGTTTAAACGAGATTTTAAAGAACGAATCGTTGGTCGAAGTGAGACAAACTAATTTTCTGAATTTTTAGACGAAGATTGAGGAGGGTATTACATTGCGTATCTTCGGAACCAGTAACGGTAAACAAAAAATTTAACATGGACTTTGCGCGTCTTTCGATGACGAATCTGCCACTGGTAACTTACTGGTAAGGCAACGCGCCATTCACATGCTTCGTCCACTCGATGGTGGGCTGCGGATTTCCCTTCGCGGTACACATCAGTCGCACACGATCGCCCCGTTTAACTGTCAGTATGCCAGCCCTGGGTGAGATAGTGATCACCGGTTGCGTGTGCACCTCTATGTAAGCCACTGCTGAAGTGCTGCCAACAGAATTGATCGCAGTGCAAATGAAGGCACCGCTGTCGCCGATGGTGATGTTGGTCAATCTCAACACTCCTCCAGGAAGTTGCTTTATGTTGTGAGCGAAGGGTCTGTTGTCCCTACGGGACCAGTGGAGCTCTGGCATGGGGGTACCGGCTATGGCTCTGCATTGTACGTCTGCTGATCCACCCAGAATCACTGTCTGCGACCCTTTGGGGTACAGCTCCAACATTGGTGGCTCTCGACCTGTCGAAAACAACAAATGCAATGAATAATTTCAAAATGAAATTTGAAATCGAGATTAAATGAGATGACCTCGAAGAAACTGAAGGCTACCTTGAAGAACCTCAAGAAGAAATCTAAAGTCTTGGCCTAGACGATTACTCACGTTCCACTTCGATGCTAGCGCTGGCCTCCTGGCTGCCAGACGGTCCGCTGACCCTGCAAACGTACACTCCGCGATCCGAGATCTGCACGTTCATAATCCTCAAGGTATCGCCGACTTGTTGCGCGTTAGGACTCAACTGATCCAGGTACTTGCTCCACCTGACCTGCAGACCCGGTTCACCACTGGTCAAACATCGCACTTCGGCTACGTTGCCCTGAGGAACCATCTGTTTCTCAGGATTCACTTTGACCGAGGGTGTCGGTCTTCTAGGCTGGATCGTTATGGTGATTATGCTGCTGGCCTCGGTGCCCACGTAGCTGGTGGATGTGCAGACATAGATGCCTGAATCGTGTAAACTAGGGTTCATGATAGTGAGTACTCCGTTCCGTTGGTTGGCAGATGCTGGTAGTGGCAAGTTGCCTTCTCTGGCCCAGGTGACGTTCGCGATTTGAGAGGGTGTGCAGGTGATCCTGATGACCTCGCCGATGCCGCCTGTCCAATCTGGTGGCGTGATGGTGGGTGGTATGCCGTGCGATGGAGGCTTATGGGGGTTATCTGATGATGGGAGAATAGTTTGGTGAGTTCGGAGGTTCTAACGTTCGGTGAGATCGTCTTGGAAGAACATGAAGAGCACAAAGAACATGGTAGCATACCTCTGACGTAAAGAATAGCAGTCCTCTCGTCCACTCCGATGTTGTTCCGGGCAATGCACTTGTACTCAGCAGCGTCGTTCTTCGACACAGCCCTCAACGACCATATTCCGTTGTATGTGACCACTTCAGGATTCATGGGACCATAGACTCGAGTCCATTCGATCTGAGGTGGTGGATTGCCACTAGCCTCGCAACGGAACTCGGCTGGCTCGCCTTCTACCACCTCCAAAGATGGACGCAGGATCGTTACTCTCGGGACCACTGGATTCACACCTTTACAAAAATTGAAAATCGTTGACCGACAAGCGAAGCTGAAGAGTGTAATTGTTTCTGTCGATCGTACCTGGGATGTCTAGTAAACTTTGTGGAAATGCTGCGTCCACGTGAGAGATCGGTTTAGAGAAAAGTTTACGGACTTAATCCTTAATAACTAGACCGCGGATCTTCTACATTGATCACAATGTGCAGGAGTATAAAATAATGTAACGGTATTGTGAAATTCTTTTTAAGTTTCTCATTCTTGTCATAAATGCATCAAATCCGTAGTCCGTGAATTACAGGTGAACTTGTTAACTGCTTACCTCCGACAGTTAGGGTGACGTTCTTGACGGCCAAGTGCACACCGTCGCTGACCTGGCAAACGTAAATGCCACTGTCCGATACTTTGACCTCTCTGATGATTAGAAGACCTCGATTATCGTCTACGCTTCTTCCAGGTGGCAATTGGC
The DNA here is from genome assembly GCA_028455805.1 of Lasioglossum figueresi. Lineage (NCBI taxonomy): Eukaryota > Metazoa > Arthropoda > Insecta > Hymenoptera > Halictidae > Lasioglossum > Lasioglossum figueresi. The sequence goes on from CM052204.1 coordinate 3,956,416, forward strand.
CTCCCTCCTTCTCCCATCTGACCTCCAAAGACTCCTGTCGCAGAATGAACATATTAAAACCAATCCAGCTATGAATGCATGAACATCGTCAACTGTAAATGTTTACTCACATTGTCCAGAGACATGCCAGAACAGTGATACTCGACAGTAGTTCCTGTTCCAACGATCTGTAACTCTGGTCCCCTGATGGAGACCTCGATCCATGGTGGTGTAATGGGCGTTTTCGATGTGGTGGTTGGCGGTGGGTAACCCTCTGCAAGTTTACAATGCAAAAGTCTAAATCCTGCCACAGTAATACAAGGTATCTCGGCTGCAGAGGGTCACAGACATCTCTTAGCAATGTAAACTAAATGATCATGATTCTAAGAGATGTTTAAGTGGTCTCATTTAGCCGAGGCATCTTGTATTAGAAAACTGAAAAACACAAAATGGTAACGTTCAGCTGCCACAAAGAAATGGTCAATGTACTTCTGCCTTGATCGCCATCTGTTCTGCACCAGCGTGTGTGTGGATACAATACAACCATCGAATTCGGTAGTCCCAAGAAGAAGCAAACAAGTGAAAAACCCATTTAGAGACTCTAGCTTATAGGAAGCTCAAGCTCCAATAAAATAAAATATTAAAAGACACCCCTAACTTCTCCGAAGCACCTGCACCAATCAGAATGAAGTAAGCGTAATCAAGACAATCGATAACACATTTGTGTTGAACAGGTGCCACTACAATCTACAAGCACCAGGTATCAAGGATGATGATGGCCCGTGATGTCGCTTCACCCAAGGACGGACAAATACTAAATGAGTCCTCATGGTCCGTCAAACCTGTGGAGATCGATGTGACGACCCTGGTCATCTCCTTGCCCTCGCGATCTTGGATGTAGCACTCGACGTCGCAAGGCTCTACTGCCACAAAAACGTTCCAGGTGCGAGAGCCGCTGTTCGCGTTGTACACCAAGGGGCCAGGTCTCGTAGATCTCGCAGTCAGAGTTGAATCACGGAACGGTGACAGGTTAAACGATATATACAACTGGTCGGAAGACTCGTAACTGCAGGTGAACTGTATCCACGTGTACGGCCTCACCGTGCCCGTCATTGGCATTAGACTTACCATCACCTCACCTAACATTCGAATGTGTTAATCCAATTTTCCATTCTCTAATTTCCAAGTTTAATCAAATTCGTCAAAATAGCAACGCTACAGCCCTTTATAATTCTCCCACGATTTCACACTGTCCCTCTAAACCCGCGTGTAAATCTTGTAAATGATTAAACGTTATTTATCCTCAAGGAACTCTGACCTTGAGGCAGAACCTGTGGGAGATAGTCAGAAATGTTGTGAAAAATTTGAAGGTCTTACCAGTGTCTTGGCAGTATTGACCGGTGTATCCTGACAGGCAGTGGCACTTCACTTGGCCAGTTCTGGTGATCTCGCACCTCTCTTCGTGGTTGTTGCACGGACAAAGATTGCAAGAGCCCAGATAGCTATTCGTTCGATCACTCGTGTCCCTATAATAGCCTCTAGCGCAGGACTCGCAGGATGTCCCTATGTAACCTGTTGGACAACGACAGACTTCCACCTGGACTGCTCTCTTGCCACCAGGGTTGTCCACAGCTGTGTCCAAGATGATGTCGCTGATGTAGGTAGCTGTCATCCGTTCGCTGTGAGAGGCTCGAACCAGGATTGACTCCAGATTCGAGAGGACGGTCATCAGGTCCACTCGAGAAGCTACTCGGGTTCCTTCGGTTGTCAGGCGCTTCCATACGGACTCCCTCAGGACCACGGAGTATGTCTGACAAAAAGTTAGCATAATTAACGACGAATTTGAGTATAGTTAATGAGATGATTGCTGTCCAAGTGTTCGAACAATGTCGTACACGTACCGTCCCTTTATCAGGCTGAATCTCTACAGGGTTCGTCCAGAACAAAGTGATCCCGTTCCCGACTAGAATAACATCCTGATCCTGGTAACTTTGAGCACCAGGATACGCTGTGATATGTTGTGTCAACGTAAGATTACCACCGTAACTTTTGATTTTGTTGCCGGTGAACACTGGTGGCAGGGACCAGAAGAGTCTGCGACCTCTCCCTTCCGAGTAGCGATAGCCGATTTCGTTCATAGCAATGTTCAACTCGAAACCATCATCAATCACCTCTTGCCTGGTCCTGCGAATAAAAGATCAGCTCAGAAATATTTTAGATCCATCCGGGGACTCTTTTGGACATTGCTCAAGTGGTAGGGTCCCCTCCAATCAGCTACTTACGAATCGGTCAAAGTGAATCCATGTTGCGCATCATAGACCCAAACAGGTATTTGCTGGACATACAGCGAGCTCTCGTGACATTGGTCAGTGACACCACTGCAGTAGCACTCGCTGCATCCTTCAGGGTTGTCCGCGGACAAGCCAAACGTGGCTGGTCTGCATCTGTTGCATTCTGGCCCTTCGACGTTCCGTTTGCAGTCGCATCGATCACCAATGCAGAAGTCGCTGCGTGAACCATTGCGGTTGCAGTGGCAGGGGGAAGAAACATTTCTTTTCCCGTAGTCGCAGTCGTAGGGGGTTCCTCTGGTCGCATCCCCTTCGTAGCCTGCCTGGCAGTACTCGCAGGTCTCGCCGGTGGTATGGTGCGCACAGTTCTGTAAATGGAATAGCGATTTAGGACAATTTTAGAAATTCTTCAATGAGAGATTTAGTTTTACAAGCTGATACCTCGCAGACGCCAGTGTCAGGGTCGCATTGATTCGAGTGTCCGTTGCAGTTGCAAAGCTCGCAGATGCCTAGATAGAGTCCCTCGTTTCCTCTGGTGTATCCAACGTCGCAGTTCTCGCAGGAGAGTCCTTTGTATCCTGCAGGACAACTGCACTCCTCCACCTCCACTGCTCGGGCTCTGCCTGTATTGTGTTTCTCTGCTGTATCTAGGGATATCTGGGACAATCTACGGGAAGTAACGGATCTTTAAAAGTCGTACGAAGTGTCAAATTTGACTCGCCAACCATTTTCAGCCTTGCAAATCGATTGCAAACTTACCCAGCTTCGTCGGTGTGGGTGGTGTAAGTGGCCTTGATCTTGATCGCTCTTATGTCAGCCAGAGCCATCAGCATGTGTTCTCTGTCAGCCTGTGTGCCATCGGTACGTTGCCAGTACTGTTCCAACAGTGGCACAGTGAATGCTTGCGGTGTGTTAGCCTCGGGAGACTCTCGAGAATAGTATAACAAATTGATGTCGTTGGCCTGTGGGACAAATCAATCATGTTAATTTATTCGACCGGAACAAGAGGCTGTTCGACACTTTTATACTAACGCTGATCAGTTCCACGTCGGCTGCGTTGTTCCTGGAGCTCTGTCCACCCGGTGCAGGAACATACCGAACGGTATACTTCAAGTTCCCACCGTAGGAAGTGATCTGATCGCCTAAGAAGCTGCTAGGTAGCTGCCAGTAGTACACGTCGTTGTTCCCACGATTAGGGAAGTCGTCGTAGACGATCTCTCTGCTCCAGGCAGAGCCCAAACGAATCCCCTCGACTATGGGAAGCGCGCCCGGAGACTTCAGTTCGATTAGGGAGAAGTCCCTGATGGAATTCGTGAACGATACTCGGATCTGCAAGACGTTAAATCATGATTCGTTAAGATGTACTATTGGTATCGCTAATTTTAGTGTCGGAAGAGTACTCACTTCGTTTCTGTACCAGTTGGACGGGACGCATTTGTTGGTGATGCCCATGCAGAAGCAGCTGATACAGCCGAACTGGTTCCTCGAGGCCAAACTGAATGTGTTCGCCTTGCATTGGTTGCAGGTGGGTCCAGTTGCATATTGCTGGAAACAGATGCACCGAATGATGCACAGTTTCTTCATAGATACTCTTATTTATTACGACTGCCTTTTACTTTGAACACTTACTTCCGTGTTTTCCAAATGAACCAGTGAGCATTGACAGTACCAAATATATTACACAATTTATAAAGGGATTAAATCATTTTTGGGAAGGTGAATCTCTAGGTTATTTCAAGATTTATGTTAAGGTCTTATCGAGGTCACTCCAAGGATAAATAGAAGCTAGTGAAATAGTCTACCTTGCATCGACACTGTCCGGTCTGGGGATCCGCGTGTAGACTAAGGCTGCCATCAAGGTCGCATTGTTGCACCGGGACGCACTTGTCGCGAGGTATCAGAGGATTGCCTTGGTACCCCTCGGCACACTGTTCACACCTGCGACCTACGTAGCCAGGTGGACAGTCGCAGGTGGGTTGACCGTCTGAATCCCGGTGGCAAGTCCTGGCAAACCTGTTCGAAGACAAAACGATATAGTTAGCTTCAAATGCTTGATACATATTCCTATGACATTACTCACTGATTGGATGGATTGGTGAGCGGGCAGGGGCAAACTTCGCAAGGGATGTTTCTCGATGGGTCCCCGTAGTATCCCGGAGGACAGGGTACCTGTTCATCCCGGTAGCACTGTCCTAGCCAAGGCCCTGTCTCTCGTCTCCGGTAGCCTGGTGCACACTGTTCGCACGATAGACCCGAGTATCCTGGAGAATAAAGAATTTTTATTTCGTGCAAATTACAAACCCACCCGCAACTATTGCACTTACCAGAAGGACACTGACACTCCTCCACGTACGAGGCAGATCCTAAGCCAGTGTTCCTTGCGTCGGCTGTGTCCATCACGATGTTCGTGATCAGAACATCCAAGGTTGGAGAGTCGTCATACTGTGACCTACGAGAAAACGAATTGATAATTTTCTACATGCGATTATGCTTCAAGAAAGTAAAGACACAAATCGATTTTTCAAGAGACTAGACCAGAAGACCATCTAAACAATTATTTCATCTCCGACATACTTGATCAAGATGTTGTCCACCCTGGCAAGAGTCATCATGATATCCTCCCTCGAAGCAGGCACCTCACCATAACCGTCCCTCTTCAACCACTCTCCCTGGAAGAACCTAACAGACATCTCATTGTCCCTGAATGGCAAAGCCTGTCTTCCTCTGTGCACCAGTTTATAGTTATTCCCATTCAGCAAAACGGTCGGTGCGGAGTTTGGCGAGCCAGTACCATTGTACCGGACCTTGTACTTCAAGTATCCGCCGTAGGACTTCAGCTGACTGCCATGGTAGTGCTGTGGCAGGGCGAAATACTTACCGTCTTCTTCGAACCTACCCCCAGCTTTCGCTCGTTTCGGTAAGTTTTCACTTATAGCGTGAACACCGTCTCTGCCGATTGCTCTAGCGTCGATATCCAAAGCACCAATCTCATTGATGGACTGGTAGCTAGACGTCTGGCTAACGTGAACGAATCGAGGACGGTCAAACGGCGGAGGGATCTGATAAGTGTAGAGGTTCGCGCTCCTGCACTCTTGCGCAACGCCGAAACAGAAACAAGAGATGCACTCGTCTAAGCTTCTGGCGTCGTCGTTGAACATTCCCTTCGGGCAAAAAGGGCCATGTTTCTCCACCATCACTATGGCGTCCGGCACCGCGAAAACAAAGCCAGCACTGTTCAATCCCTCGCAGGAGTAGGCACCCTGGTCTTCGGGTTGTATGTCCGGACAGGTCAGAGTCCCGGTGCCATTTACAGACGTCATCGTACATTTCGGAGGAATATGGCCCCAGTTCAAACGCCAATTAATCTCCGGAGTGGGCACGCCTATGGCCGTGCACGTGATCAGTAGAACTGCGCCTATTTCCAGGGTGATCATCGGCGGGGGTGGCTTGACTATGTATACGGGCGCTGAAAGGGGAAAACGTTTTTTAATGTAATATAATATTGTATAATTATATTGTAATATAATTTAAATCGATTTTTTATGTTGTGGCTGGTTTTCGACGCTTTGTGATTGGAACTAACAAAAAGTTGATTGGCTCAACTCGAGAAGATCTATTGGAAGCATCTAAAAATATAGTAATGAATAGACAGCGGATCTTTATGCAAAATAAAGATTTTCCACCTGAATTGCAACAACCCGGAGCGACATAGAAATTTATCTTCGCTCTTAATATGTTCAATAGGTTGAAAACGATATAAAAATATTTTTAAATTCGTCTAATATTCATAAATGCATAAAATCTGCTGTCCAATAATGAAGATTGATTGCTCACAGCATCCAATTTCGTCGCTGCCATCCATGCAGTCCTTCTCCAGGTCACAGTGGAAGCTTTTGGGTATACATTGACCACTGGCACAGGCATATTCGGTGTATCTACAGGGTGAGCCTGGTCTGTTTGGTGCACAGTTCTCTTCGTCACTGCCATCCGCGCAATCCTTGTCGCCGTCGCATCGCCATACTTTGCTGACGCATTGTGTGTTGTTGCAGCGATACTCGTTGGGCTCGCAGCCATGGGGACCTAGCATAAACGGTGCATTAAATAAAGGAACGTACAGGAATAATAGGTAAACGATCGAGAAACAATTCACTATTAATTTGTTAGTTTCCTTAGAATGAACTGTACGCAAAAATGCAACTCACTGCATCGCATCTCGTCAGAGCCATCAGTGCAGTCCGGTCGGCCATTGCACACGTAAGATTTCGGGATGCATTCGCCATTGCTGCAAGTGGCCTCGTCGTACTGGCACACGTGGGGCTTGTTGGTGATCGGTTGCTCCACTAAAATGCATTTCATTCGTTGAATTGTAAATAAACTTTGAGTTTTATATTTAATATGAAATTAATTAAGAGCTCGTATTGGTACCTACATTTTTCTACTGCGAGATAGACAGTGATCTGTTGACCACGAGTAGATTGAGGGTAGTCGACAGCTTCGCAAATGTAAGATCCAGCATGATCCAGCTGAATGTTCGGGATCTCGAGACGCCCATTGAGATCTCTGCTGCCAGGAGGCAACGGGAGATTATTTCCGCGGGACCAGCGGACCCTGGCTCGCATCGGACCCTCGTCACGACATTGGAACACCACTTCGCGACCTAATCGTCATTATTATGTTACAATCTTTCTTTAAATTAACAACATTTTCAGTTACTTGGACGAAATTAATCGTGACACATGCGTCGATCGTGTTAACGCCCGCATATTAATGTAATTAAGAATTTACGTGAACGTTTATCATGCTATGTACCGGGTGTCCTAATGTACTTGAGCGAATGAAATATCTTGTTCATTATCAATGACATTCGAGAAATTCGAGACGTTCACAATTAGTTTGGACACCCTATGTATTAAAAAATGAACATAATAATTCTTTGATATTATTGCTCGGCTTCCTCAGCTTCCCCTGCTAGTAACAGACAATTAAAATGTTACCCAGCATGTAATGGGCATGGCATTAATCGATACCGGGACCTAAACAAACGTTGTCAATGAAAAATGGACAGTGAGACATTTTTTTATGGACATCGATTAATTGAATTATTAATTAACCACATGTTTGCTATGATCCAGAATTACGTGTCTCTCTTCGAAAGGCTTACCTTGCTTCGCCGGGTCTGGCCAAGGCAATAAAAATAACGAGAATCTTTATTAATAAACAGTTCGACTAATGTGCAAATGCTCAATTTCTTTTTTTCTCTGAATAATCCTGTAGTCTTACAGAATTATACTTACTCTCTTTGATCACTTGTTCGCTGGGGTACGTCTTCAGGTTCAGGTTCGCCGGTTCCCTTGGAGGTCCTAAGAGAATACAAGGGAAAATGGTCAGTGAAATCGATGGAGAATTGGTGATTATTATTGTGATGAAATTATTAATTACGAACCGCAATTCTCTTCGTCGGATCGGTCTCTGCACTCTGGAACACCGTTGCAAATGGAGGATTGTGGGACACAGTTCTTGTCTGTGACACACATGATGAAGCCAGCAGAGCAACGTCCTGGCATTGGGTCAGGGTCTGTACGATCTAAACATCCAGTGAAAAAATTGTTTAACAAACCTTGAAACAGTTGAAACAAAAATGAAAATACTGGAACTAATTAATCATTACCACAATTCTCCTCGTCAGATCCATCAGCACAGTTGATAAAACTGTCGCACTTTTCTTCAGACTTGATGCAGTCTCCGTTTGCACACTGGAACTGGTCCTTTCCACATCCTAAAATAACAACGAACATTGCAAAACGTGGCAGGAATGTTAACACACCAATGAAATCAATAAATATATATATATATATCTGTTAAAAATATGAACGAGACATAAATGTATGTCGACCAGAGATGAAACCAAGATAGGGATCTATTGTTACCATAGAAACAGTCTTCTAAAGGTTCATCAAAATGTGTCTAGGACTAAGAGCATTTGGTAAAAGAACAAATCAGTAAAATCATCTGCGCAGAGAAACAGTCTCGGATCGTCAACTATCAACTTTCTCTGCACACTGGTTGAAAATATTGGAAACTATCATCTAACACACCTAGATACGAAGAGAATAATGAAAAACATGCTAACAATATTGAGTTGTCCTTTCTTTCTGATATCACTACTGTTTATTGGACTCATGCCACGGGCTAGGTATCGAACATCTACATACAGGAATCAGGCAGGAGATGCACTATTTATACATAGTGTCCCATTCAAAGTTTCATGAAATGATCCACATAAACATTGAATCAGAATGAATGACCTTGAATGTCCATGAAAGACAAATGTACCACGCGTGAAAGAATTCACCGAAACACACGCATTCGTTTAATAAAATTGAATATAATCGATAAAGCAAGTTCTGTTCGAAACAATTTTACAATTGACGAGTACAGTTCTCGTGTAAGACTTGAAATGGGACACCCGGTAGAAGTGATCAGAGCGAGTGGTATCAAGTATATCTATTCGAGCAACCTAAACACTTGCTAATGGCTGCTGCTAATACTGACTGAAAGAAAACGTGGGCCCCTGAGAGTCTGTGACCCCCACTATTTTCAAAAACACGGTCCCCAAAAAAACTCTGCACTCTGTGTTTCTGTGGCTTTGTCAAAAAAATTCCCATAACCCAAACCAGCAAAATAAGAAATTATTCAATTTATTTCAATGCAGTAAATAGCAATAAAATCTGACAGCTCCAAGTGCGAACGACTAAGATGTTAATATTGATAAATTTTAGGGATGAAATTAGGGGAAAAAGGGGGTGCTGGTGGGATTTGGGGGCCACCAGTTCTCGAGGGTCCACCGGTGATCTAACCGAAGCAATACTGTTCGTCGGTAAAGTCGCGGCAATCGTAGAATTGGTCGCAGTGCTGGTTTTCAGGGATGCAAGTGCCATCAGCACAAACAAAATCATCCGGCGCACAACTCCTTCGTGTGCTTAGGTTAGCCGGCGGCTGATAGTCCTGTTTCTGACCCTTGCCAGCCTGGTTCTCGTAGGTCAGGCTGTCCGGATGCCCCCTCGAGGAGGTTCTATCCGCATTTCTACCTAGAAGTAACCGAATGCCTAAGCCCAAGCCACCTTCCCACCTTCTGGTTGGGCTTGTCTAACATTTGTTCGATTCTCTTATGGCTCCTCGCCTCTATTATCCAGCTATTTAGGTCTCTGGGCAAACAACCTGATCGCACGAGGGCCACCGACCCTTCAAAGAACCCCTTCGACCCTTCTCTTCCCTTTAGAAGCCATCAATCGCTTCTCTCACCTAGAACTTTGATCTAGAAATTTTGCTGATCGAGCAGTGTGCTACTTGGATCTTCATAGTTGCTCCTATTGAATGCAATTTATTGTAATTTATCTTGTCAGACACGATTTAGTGTCTGATCGATTCAAAGCAGATTTAAAGCCGAGTCTATTAGATCAGTACAGCATTTTTAAAAAGATAGGACACTCTAAGTTTCTCTTCGTTCGAATGTAAAAATGTACATACACTTTCCTGTGAGTAGATCATGCATTACAGTCTTACATAGTAAAAAGAAAATAAAAATAAAAGTGTTGCTTTTACTATTTTCCTGCTGAATATTTTATTTCCGTGCAACTCCGGGAAGCAAGTTCAATTTTTTAACACCTGGTTACAATACATCCTAGTCCTATCTTTTTGTCCCCGGCTATCGAGAAAATTCGTAACGATTTCTGCGGCTGTGGTAGCTGTTTTTTTTGGCAGTAAGATCTTTCGGCAGCGTTAACAATGGTGCAGTCAGTGCGACACGGTTCGTTGCCTCTAGCAGGTGTGCACGCTTGTGTCACAGCCAAACATTGTGTACGCACCTGGTGCTCAGTGTGATCTAATGGATCGAAGGTGCAAGATCGAGAGTGAAGTGTATTTACAAAGAGCAAAGGGAGACGTCCCTCTGCTATCCTCGGCGAACGCTCAGAGTCCAATGACACCTTGTGTGGACTGTCAAACGTGTGGCAATACTGGTTCTCTCACACCTTCAACTTTAAAAATTTTGCTTGCTCGAACCGTGAAAGCTATTTAAATAATTCTTGCGTAGAATAATTCCTTAGACTCTCCCGAATACAGTGCTATATTCTTTTATAACGATCTGAACATTAACATATCTTTAAACAATTTTCAAAGAGAGCAAGACGTGTCCAAGGCTGGAATATTCTGGGACATTTCTCTGTATCTCTTCAAAAATTATTTTTAAATTTTTAAATGTTCAGAATGTTATAAGAATATATACTATTGTGTTCAGGAGAGTCTAAGGAATCATTCTACGGAAGAATTGTATATGTAACTTTCACGGTTGAACCAGGAAAAATTCTCGAAGTCTGTCTAAAGTCGACAGATCCTTTAAATCCGAAAGTACAAATCTATTTATAATAATTAAATTTATTGACAGTACACCTGAGGGTTAAAGGCAACTTTAACTTCATTTCAGAGAAAGCATTGTCAAAATCTCTCTGAATAGTCGCAAGGTATCATTGGAAAATAATAAGATATGCTTCCAGTCGTCCAATGTAAACAATAATCGATTTGACTTTCCAATCAACTCTCAGAGGTTACTTCTTCAAGGTTTCAAAAAATACTGACTGTTCAAACATTGTATAACTGGTAGCACATCTTGTCAGTGAGTACTCCGGTAGTGCTGCCAACTGTAGGCCAGACTACATTCTTCTACATGGCGTCTAGGTGCGGTTTTGTCGTCCTGACACCTAGCCAAGTAGATTCGCTCACCTCGAGGACAATTGGATTCGTCATCAGAGTCAGGACAGTCCGGTCTATTGTCACAGACAGCGTAGTGAGGGATACAGCTGCCATCTCGACAAGAGAATTCATCGTGCCGACACTTTTCTCGGACTGGGTCCTTTCCACTTCCTCCGATCTCCGCTGCAATTTCCATTATTTATTACAAAAATATTCAAATCCCTGAATCATAAGTCTAGTCGGTCGGTACCTGTGGTTCGTCACAAAAGCGCACACGGTGCCAAATGTCAAAAATTTCAACCACAAATGCAAAATTTAACATATTTTCCTTTCCTCAATAATTATAAAAACGTTCTCGAATTTTAAAAATTTTTCTACCGTTTTAAATGTCACATTTTTCTACATTTCATTCAATGTTGAATAACTTAGCCAAAAAAAATTGTACAGCAATCATCGGGGGCTCATTTTGAAGCTGAAACTCCGATCTTCGACTATGAGTTAGTTTCATTCATTAAAAAAATTTTTTAACACCTGCAAGAACGTTCGAATTTGCAAAATTTTCGAAAGCACATGTGCACACTTTCGTGACCAAAAGCACTGTTTCCACGAGATCATACTGGAGACAGCTTCGGCCATATTTAAGATCGTCAGCCAAGAGCGATCTCCAGTACAACTCTAAGTCCGAGACAAAGCAAACAGGAGGATCTCGATCGAGGGATCGCTCCGAGGATAATCTTACGGCAGTCACGTTCGTCGCTTTCGTCGAGGCAATCTGGGTTGCTGTCGCAGAAGAAGACCTTGCTGATGCAGACGCCGTTGTCGCACTGTCTCTGGCCGTTCGGACACTCTGTAAAATCATTGTCAAAGATCAGCGATCGGCAACGGAGTCTCGACGACCGAGACGAAGAGAGAGAGAGAGAGAGAGAGAGAGAGAGAGAGAGAGAGAGAGAGAGAAAGGGAGTTAGAGAGAGAAAGAGAGATCCCATAGACAATAGAGAAAAAGAGACGGTAGTGCGCACCGCTGTTAAACTGACATGGTCAAAAACGGGGTGTGGTGGATTAACTTTTTTTTTCGGAAAACCGATTTGATTCACCGGCCTGAAGGAGCGACTGGTTCAAGGGAACAAGTGGCTGCGATAATTAAGCGATCGATAGACTGTCCCGCGAGGGACCAGGGGGAGGATAAGCTCGTCAAACAAACAGGGTGCACACTGCCGGATGTCATGCGACGTTTCGTAAAAGAGACGCGGAGCACGGCCTCGTGTTCACGGAAATTAGTCGAAGAGTAAACTGGAATACCGATTCCCCGACAGAAATAATTCTCCGAGTCGTGCCAGGGTGGTCTACCATACCACCCTGTACGGAAACAAGATAAGAATTCTTTCCTACTATTCCTAAACTATCAATTGTCATTTCCGAATTGACTGTACAGATGAGAATTCGCGGAAAGTCGCGAGCGGTCCTCAAGCCAGATCTCGCGCGACCGTAGTTGAGTGTTTTCGGGTTTCTCGGTTGGTTATTAATTAACGGAGCGACCGGAGACGAATTTTACGGACAAGTATCGACCCGGTGGACTATAGCGAACGGTTCGGTGGTGTCATAAAGTGGCTCGAACGTTTTCTGTTGTCAATAACGGCGAAAACATCGCGGTGGTCGGTTCTCTGCGGAGGGCGGAGCAATTCGTTATTATTATCAGGCGGGCCGTGTCATTCGGCCTGTTAATCGACTCGATAATCAGCATTAAACGCCGAAGGGGTCGCGCGGCCGGTACCCTATTGCCGGGATCGGATCGGTATTCCAATTTGAAGAAGGACGCCGCTATCGGAAGAGTAGCAAGTTGCGAAAATTTCTACTGTGTGCAGCCACGATAACTCCGTGAACTACGTCCTCCCTGGGGAGGCGGGCGGGGTGTATAAATGTACTTTCCCAAAAGCTACGAACGTTCAGACGGTATCAGACAGATAGATCTAGGCAGAAGGAGACGCCTGGTAAATCTAAGACTATGTATCATATATCGTAAGAGAAAGAGAGAAAAGAAAACAAAGAAAGAGAGAGAGAGAGAGAAAGACGAAAATAAAGGGAAACACGACCTCGAGGAGCCCGATGGATCCTCGATCTCACGAGCTTCTCGGACGCAGTAAAAATTCAATGTGAAAGACAGGGTTCGAAGAATTCAGTGACGAAAGACTACTTTGAATTGTCGAATTTTCAATTAACCCTATGAATGAAATATGTAAAAAATAATTTTGATATTGTTGACAATGCGTCACCAAATTCTTGAGAGACAGATAGTTAAAAAAAAGGCACATGTACAGGTGATAAGAAATGTAGAGAAAAATGCTCGTTCACATATCAATCTTTAGGCAACCTGTGCTGAAAGAAGAAAGGTGAGACGGAAGAGAGAAAGACAGAGAAAGATAGAGATAGAAAGAGAGAGAGAGAGAGAGAGAGAGAGAGAGAGAGAGAGAGAGAGAGAGAGAGGGTCGAGCAAGTAGCATCACGATTCGGAAACGCAGTATCGAGATATATCGCTTAGAATGATCAGACGACAGAAAAGTCAATAGTCAACAGGCCGACACGCTGAAACACACAAAGACAGTTTTGCAGGGCGTTGGGGGTTGTGATTATCGATTTCGGTGTGGAGGGATCGACGTTTATAATTCGTCGAGGGAGCAAAATTCGTCGGTGGTTGGGAAAAGAGCGATGAAAAGAGGGTGCGAGAGGGGTGAAAGGGGTGCTAGCTCACTCTGGCAACATCTCTCGCAAATTATTCGGACAAAAATAGCGCAACTGGGTCGAGTATTCTAAAGAAATTTTTAGAAACGAACGAGTCGAATAATAATAACCACTTTGTCCGAATAAATTATGCGCCAGGCGTCGCCGCACACATGGCAATGCTGGATAGGGAGGGGTTGGTGGTTACATTTTTTTTTTCTGAAAAATTAATTCGACTTTCGGTGGTTGCCGTCGGTACAACCACTGGCAAATCTTCGACAGAAAGAGAAAGAGAGAGGGACAAAGAACAGAACCGGGGGCAAAGCTGCTCGAAAAATGGGAGTATAGTGTTTTTTTAGAATGCGGACCTTCGCTCCCCGAGAAAAACGTCTTCAAAGTCGGTCGAGGGTGCGTGCTCGCGCGCGATGCCGCTTCAGCGGTTCTCTAAATTCGAGTCCTGAGCCGCTGGTGTGCCACTCTCGCCGAAAAATACACTAAAATACTAGCAGAACGATTTACGACCGCGGAAATGCGAAATTAGGTCGAGGAGATTATGGAAAGAACCCCCATACGCTAACAAATCTAACGTCGTACTAACGTCGAAATAAAAAGTGTTTCCTTTTGTTTTAGGAAGCAGACGAATTTTTCGGAGGGTTGTTTTTAAACATTCTAGCCGAGTAGTATAATTTATGAGGAACGGGGGTCCGCGAGGGCACGGCGTCGCGGCGCCAGCGTCGAATCGAGGGTCGGCAGTCAACGTCCGCGTGCCGAAGAGGAGAACACGGTCGATAGAATGACGAAACGAGATTAACGGCTCTCGCCGAGTCTGGCCGAGCCCTCGCATTAGTTACAGCTTCTTAATTGCCGCCTTGAAGACCGACGCGCGAACCGAGGAGCCTCCCGAAGCGATCCCGCGCGCCCACGCATCGATTTCCATTCTCTTGGCTTCTGTTCTTCCTCCTCGTTTTTCACCCGTCGAACGTACCTACGTACCGTTCCCTCGATTTTTATGGGAAATACGCTGCCCGATAAATAAATACCCGCAAGATTCTCCCAGCTCGGCCAATGGGAATTAGGGGAACGATCGATGTATGTTACGCTGACTCTTGCATCTGTCTTTTGAGGCGATTCGCTAATGGAACTCCGGCGCAATCTGCCTCGAAACAAATCATTACACCGACCGCACAAAAATAACTTATTTGTAAAATAATGCTCGACAATGTACGTTATAAAATTTGATAAAATATTTATTCTGCTTCAAATTGAGAGGCAAACCTACCAAAAATTACTCACCTTTGGGAATTTGTTTGCAGAGAATCGGGATAACATAAAAATAAAATCTTTGTGGAGCATATTCGGGCATGATTCAGTTATGCAGCCAAACTTTGTTGCACGCAAAAATGCGTCGAAATGACCCAGTTCCCGGTAGATCGATGAGAGGGCAGTTTTTAACCATGGGGTTGAAAGGGCGATTGGTGAACTGAGAATCTTTATGCGAAAGACAATTTTTTCGGGGCCGGTTTATACAGTTTTTAATTGAACAGAAACTTGCTCTTTCCCTTAATGGTTTCCTGTTGATTTTATCCTGCTCACATGTTTGTTTAATAAAAATGCCCCTGAGATTCGCGGGATTTTTCTTGAATAAATTGCGTTAATCCCGTGGAATTTGAAATCCGGCTGACTCCGAATTAAATATTATTTGGCAAACTAAATAATAAGCGAACAAAGGGAGGAGTGGCGAAGCGAAAGAACAAGAGACAGTATTATGCGACGAAAATGCGCGAAGAGAAACGAGACGAACAACGAGAGGGACAAAAGAAAAATTCAAATAAATGGCTGACTGATGAAAACTAAACATAAAAGGGAAGTTCCCGAACAGATGTGAATTACAATTCAAATTAAAACAAACAATGTAAGCCAACTTTACATAATTGACTGCGAAAAATAAATGGAGACCGTAAAAAAATGAACCAAAGGTCTGCGGAAACACTGCAAAATTTTTTAAAAACTTTATCTTGTGTTAACTCTGAAGCCTGTTCTCTCTAATTTTGAATTTCCGTTACACGGTGAACGTCATAAGTCAGTCTGAAGGCTTCGCAGAGCAATTGTATCAGCAGTTGTATTTTTCTCGGTTGATCATGAGTCGATCTGAAAGCGTTAAACTTGCAATATCTTTAGGAAATTGCGCGGGACCCCGCGAGATAAAGTGTTAAGGGGATTCCGTCGAAGATCCGCCGTCGGTCCAGGGGGTTCGAAGGAGAGGAGAAAACGCACGGGGTCAAACGGAACGTCGAAACTCGTAGCGGGAATAATTCATCAGCTGCGTGTTAGAGTAGCTCGGTGAAATTACGTGTGTATAGTTTAGGATAGGGGTACAGGCGGGGGAGGAAACAAACAGACAGATAAGATACAGAGAGAGGAAAAAATGGGTCGAGAATGAAACAGGAATGATTCTCGTTGCACCTTGATTGCTTCTCCCGGGGAAAATTGCCTCGAGTCCGCGTCGAAGTCTCGAGCCACCATAGATCACGAGATCCTCGGAGCCGCGAGATCCATTCACGATCATCGCGTCGATTTCATATCGTTTTTAAAAAATATACATGTTTGCTCTTCAAGGTAGCTGTTCGGGGTTGAAGAACGATCTACCCTGAAGAGCGATATGCAGGTTCGAGAGCAACTTGACCCCGGGAGATTTCGAGTCCTCAAGATCTAGGAACTCGATTGACAATAAAACATAACAGTACCCGAAGAGCGCGGGTCCGGCCTTGACTCCACGGTACGGCAATTGATCTCGTCGGAGCCGTCACGACAGTTAGGCCGGCCGTCGCAACGTCTCTTAATGTCGAGGCATAGTCCGTCGTTGCAGCGGAACGTTCCAGCCGGACATTCGTTCACTACAATTTCATCCCCGAATTGGCTAGGTTGTTCTCCGTCACAGCATCGTGCGGTTCAGGGAATCGGGAATGTAGGGTGTGGGAAGAAAAATGGCCCTGGCGACAGGGTTCTCATATTCCCTTCAGCAATCCTCATCAATTGTTCAATGGCGAATGATTATTATATTTGGATGGAGGTCTTTCTCGACCCCGAAGAACACCTCTGAAGTCAGAGGCTCTTCTGGAGCTGGTAAAGCTATAGAGAATTTTTTTAGTCTAGAAGAACCAAGTCTGGGTTCTTCTAGGACTAGAAAAGCTCCCAGGACGTCCCGTTTTCTAGTAGACTTGCTGAAGTTAGGTCTCCTAAGTTAAACAGAGTCCTCAGGAACCCACCTTAGTAGGCTTCCTACAATTAGATCTAGGATCAGAAGAGTACCCGATAGACCCTGGTAGCTGTATGAGACGTAGAACCCCGTCGCCATCCTTGCCCCAGGCTACCTCGCGAGCACATTTATCCTTCCGAGTCCCAGAACGTCCAGAAGTACTTACACATTCGGTCGAAGTTGTCGAAAGACCATGAAACATGCAACCTCTACAGTACATGCACAGAACACGCACACGAACGTGCGACACAACAAGTTTAACACTACCGATTGCTTGCTACACCAGCGAATTACGTTATACAACATACAACATGGACGATCGGCGAGGGAATGCGACTGTTAATACCCGTTAATCGTTAGGAACCGCTTGTTAGCCGATGCATTCCGGGTAATTCGAACGAGGATTAGTGGGACAACCGGAATATACTTAGTGGAACGTCTTCAAACGTCTTCAAACGTCTTCAAACGTCTTCAAACTTCTTCAAACGTCTTCAAACGTCGTGAAAATCGATTTTCTTTTCGGTAGCAAGGATCACGATGTTAGGTGGCCAATTTTCATCGTGGACAGGACTGGTGAAGGAGAGGACGCATAGTTACCACATCGATCCTCGTCAGATCCGTCGATGCACTGCGATATGCCATCGCACCGCTCGTTTTCCGGCAAACATTCACCGCTGGCGCATTTCCACTCGGCTGGGGTGCAGACACCTTGGCGGTACGAACACGTGTAAAGCACACGAACACAGCGTTAACGCGTCGATTTTGTTCGGTCAGGCGATTTAGTAGACACTGGGAGAGGAGGGTGTAACGTGCGGGTCACTCGGAGATTCCCATTCGTCAAAATATTAACTGTGTCAGGGTCTGGTCCAGGTGGAAGTAGAATGGGTACGTCGATATTCAGGCAAAATCGTTCGCAGACTTTAAGTGAAACAGGTCGGTCGCTGGGTGAGCTCGAAGTAGCGTTGGTCGAGAATTAATCAGTCTCTCGGTAGATTAAGCCGAGCCTTGTCAGACATTAAATAGATTGGTTCGATCATCAAGTAGTTTGGACCTGTCATTAGTCAGCTGTCATATAAGTTAAGAGTTCGAGCAGTAGATCGGACCTGCACTGGTCAGACTCGAAGTGGATCTGTTTCTACTTGCAGAGGTTCAAAGTATGTTCAAACTGGATGGAATTCAAACTGGAGTTTGAAGAGGATTGAAATGGTGCAGATAGAAGATTGTTAACGATGTGAGACGAGCTTAAATGGATGGGAACCGAGTGACCCAGCGGGGAGATCGAACGAAGGGTCTTACCACAGCCACGTTCATCGCTGCCATCGAGGCAGTCGAAGATATTGTCGCATTTGCGCCGCAGCAGCACACACTTGCCGTTGTCGCAACGCATTTCTCTGCTAGGATCGCATTCCCTCGGTCTCGGAGTGGTCCAGTCAGGCCAAGGCGGTTCTGAGCGTACATAGACACAGACAATGCGAAAAATAGCCAAAAAACTACTTCCGAAACGAAGCGGGTCTAGCAGGGAGCAAACACGAACGACGACGGGGACCACAACGCTGCTGTTGCCGCTTCGGCTGGTTTCGCGAGAGGATGGATCCTTCGAGTAGGATCTCTTGCTAGAGCAAAGAAGCCGCATTCTTTAATCCGGCTAATTAATTAGAGCGGCGTGATCCCCGCGGGCGAGTGCTGGATAAACAACGAGTTTTTACCCGGGTAGACTTTGGACTCGTGCGGAAAGCACAGCACAGAGGAAGAGGAGTCGAATCACAGTCCAAAGCAGACATCAAAACATATGACAGGTCTCCGGGAACAGTCCAGGCCTGGATAAAAGTTCTCCCGTTATGAGCGGTTCGCGAAAGAATTTCTCAAACTTGCGATCCCACTTACTCGTACGCGGCGAAACAGTCTCAAACACACTCGAACCGGTATTCGTTTTAACTAGATTAATTCGGAGAACTTTTATCAGGGTGCGACAATCCCTGTAGATCACTTGATTCTCACTGCGCGGAATCCTTGGTGAGATTTAATTAAAAGTCATATTATCTGCAGGTTTTTTGTTCGTCGAATTCTCTCCGTTTTAATAACCGTCAAAGGATTCCGCACAATGAGTGCTGTTGTACGTATAGACAAACGAAAAATGAAATAAAAAAGGGGACAAAAGGCGTACTGGTAAGCTCAGTTATGTGTGTAATGTTCTTGTTCGCACAGTCTTCGTCGCTGTTGTCAGGACAGTCCGGATGGCCGTCGCACCTGTAGACACCCTCGATGCACTTGTTTCCGGTCAGGCATTTGAACTGCGTGGGCGTGCATTCCCGTGCTGTTTGTTTTGTGTGGACGATCGTGTGTGTCGCAGCGGGAATATATATGAGCAGAGAACACACATTTATGTACAATGAAGTCGACGATCAACTGGGAAGCGGCGCGCTCATCGGGGACGAGGGGATCCTCCGTTGACCGAGGACTCGTTCCATTATCTCAGAACTTGGGCTCAAACCTTATTCAGAATTTCCATCGAACACAAGTTTCAGTCAAGGTTAACATTAACTTCCGAGTCAAGTGTCAGCCAAATTTCGGGTTAAAACTGTAATCAAGTTTGAGCCACTCTTTGAGAATTTTTTTAGCCATCCTGGCGAAACCACGAATTGCTGAACAACTTGAATGAGAAATTGAATTGTGGCAAGGTTGCTGCTTTCGAGTTAAAACTGTAGACAAGTTTGAGCCACTCTTTGAGAATTTGTTTAGCCATCCTGGCGAAACCAGGAATTGCTGAACAACTGGAATGAGAAATTGAATTGTGGCAAGGTTGCTGCTTTCGAGTTAAAACTGTAGACAAGTTTGAGCCACTCTTTGAGAATTTGTTTAGCCATCCTGGCGAAACCAGGAATTGCTGAACAACTGGAATGAGAAATTGAATTGTGGCAAGGCTGCTGCTTTCGAGTTAAAACTGTAGACAAGTTTGAGTCACTCTTTGAGAATTTTTTTAGCCATCCTGGCGAAACCAGGAATAGCTGAACAACTTGCATGAGAAATTGAATTGTGGCAATGCTGCTGCTTTCGAGTCAAAACTGTAGACAAGTTTGAGCCACTCTTTGAGAATTTTTTTAGCGATCCTGGCGAAACCACGAATTGCTGAATAACTTGAATGAGAAATTGAATTGTGGCAAGCTTGTTGCTCGAACGAGCGAATATTTGAGTCGTTCCTCGGTCAGAAAAGGTTCCCCTCGTCCATAGAGAGGGGGCGATAGTTCCTCGACAAAAGGAGGGCTACTTCTGTGTACTATTCTCCTCGGGTTTTCGTTTCTATTGTGACACCACGGAAGCTGGAAGCTCGAACAACGAAAGCGTTCGATCAACACTGGTACGAAAGCTGTTGCTTGTCACGCGAGTTAGGGGAAGAGCTGTATCTGGGGGTAAAACTTACAGGACTACGTTCCGACGGTTAATTGATTGAGTAACCGGACACCGTTAGTTCTACGGTCGGGAACGATAAAGTATGTCGACCATCGTTCCCGGGGATCGCACTATGCATACAATTAATTACATGATTTCCAAAGGGGTGGGGGGAGGTGGTAGCCACGCGAAGCTATCAATGCAGGATCAACGCGAACGATGAACGTTTCAATGTTCGAAATGCGTTCCGGAAAATCCGGGTACGCGTATTTTCGCGTACGCGTTTTCAGCGAAGCGACCAATCTCGAACCTTTAAAATAAATTCGTTTCATTAGCCCCTGATTGAAATTGGATAAGTGGCATTTGATCGGGACGCGTGTTCGGCGATCCCTAAAATCAATATACACTTCGCTGAGTGATTCCGGTCGACGATAAGTCAGACATTGACTCTCGCTTTGAGCGGCGTCGTTTGAAAATTACCAATTAATTAACATTGCGACTAACATTGAGCACGTTGATCGTCGCGGACCGGCCCGTGCCTGACGCTGTCACAGAGCAGCCCCGAGAGGCGAGGATTATTTGGCAGAGGCGAAAGCAGGGACCGTTCGACGTCGGAATCGGTTCCCGATCGGTTCGATCAACGGATCGATGGATCGTCCGACGTCGAACGGTCCGATAGAGAACGTAAGTGATTGTATACCGCAGTGAAGCTCGTCTTCTGCCATCGGGCAGTCGTCGAATCCGTCGCAAACCGCGCCCTTCGATATGCAAGAGCCGTCGCTGCAGGTGAAGTCCATAGAAGGGCACGGGGCCAACCCTACAGGGCGCCACCGGCAAAAACAAATAGCCTGTTTCGTCAACACTGGTCACAGTCTCGTGTTACAGCTCCGGGCTCTTCAGGACCGCATGGTTCTCCTCGAGGATGGACCGTGCGTGTCGTGAAAAACCCGGAGACCCATTTTTTTGGGGGATTCGGTTATGTACAAAAGCTGTCCACCCTGGGACACATTTAAAGCGACACGGGACGTCGACACACTGAAAGCTGTTGTCACAGTGATCGTTACGGTACACTGTGGGCCTGCGATATATTCCTCAGCCCGTAAGCTCGTCGGCGACCTTGCCACGATGATCTTCTTCTTGGATTCTAGCTGCTGTTGTTAGTAGTTAAAAGCTTCCGGAGGGTCGAGGATGGTGCAAAGGATGGGACTAGGTACGGCCCTGTGGCTACAACAGTTGCGACAGTAGCAGTCAAACTCTGAGCAGATCGTGTCAGCGATTGATCAGACATTCGGTATCTTGAGCGTTGCAAGATAAAATTACGTTCTCATGTTCAATGTCGTTTCGCTTAATCGAGTCACCGTGCCAAGGCGAACGACATTTCCTCTGAATATCCGCAGCCCAGCAGAGCGACCGATTCCTCGACGGGGCTAAGATACAGTTGGGGACTTTTTACAGGGGAGTCCTTCGAAGCTGACTAACACTTAAAGCAATCTGAAGAAGCCCCTGGTGGACAGGTTAGAATAATATTCCGTGGGTTTATGTACAGTGTCGGGTATCGAGTGAACGTGTTGTGTCTGCTCGTTGCTAGCTACAACGCGACGTAGAAAGGAAACGGGAACTACGTGTCCGAGCAAATCCCCTAGGATTAGCTCGCCGGGTCTCGGCCGAGCACTAATAAACAGACCTCGTCGTACTCTCGTCGAACAGAGAACCCCACTGTTCTCCAGCGGAGTTTTTCCGGAGGTTAAAAGTGCTCTACAGACGATTCCACCCATCCGGCATTCACGAGACGCGTCGATCGTTGTCTAGAAAAATCTTCGGATCCGAAGAATTTCCTAGACGAACGACTCGAGCCTACCTTGAATCCCCAAGAAAAATCCTGTTTCGTGAATGCCTGGGGAATTGCCGGAGCCAACAATCCCCTAGACAGTCCTCCCAAGGCGTTTGTACAGCACAGATGGACGTCACAAATAAAAGTTCCCATAGAAGTTCGAGCACAAAGAGTTCCTCTTCGGGTAGCAGTTTTGTACAACATCGACAGGAAAAGTCCCCAGAATCCGGTCGGCTGCGTTTGACGGTCCGGATGTCCCACGAAGCGAGATAATCTGTACAGGTTAGGAAGAGGACAGCTGGAGCCCGTTTTCAACTACCTATGTCGCCGCAGTTGGCCTCGTCGGTTCCGTCCCAGCAGTCCGAGATTCCGTCGCAGACGAGGACGTTGCTGAAGCAGGTGTCGTTGCAGGGAAACTCGTATGTTCCGCAGCTGGGCAGGTCGCCTCTGTTTCGATTTACATGGTCGAGGTCCCCGTAGTCGCAGTCGTCCTCGTCGGTGCCGTCTTTGCAGTCCGATATCCTGTTGCACTTCATGCTGTTGGATATACAGAAGTCGCCGTCGCAGAGAAACCTGTCGTCGTCACACAAACGATTTCTGCCAGTCAACGATCCTTCGGCTAGGACGGGCCTTTCGTTGCCGATACTCCCAACTTCAAATCCGACGGTGAAGTAGTCCCAACGGACAGTGGAAGTCTCTGCAGACGTCACGTCAATGTCCTCGCTGCTCGTCTGCGCCGAACTGCCCTCTTCGCAGTCGTCTTCGGGGTTGGTGATTTCGTTCGACGACCAGCTAAGCTTCGCTGCGCACCTTTTAGTTGGAAACGCGGCCTTCAAGAGTGTGGGTTCCGTGGGTGCATGCTCTTCGTTAGGGTACGTCGTCTCTTCAAGGCTGTCTCTTGGAGACGTTGAAGAGATCCAACTGAGATGCTCGTCCCAGGTGTCGACGGTTGTGCTGGAAGGATTCTTGTTCTGCTTCTTCCTGCTCTTCTCATCGTCATTCGACTTATTCCTCGGCCTTGGCTCGCTTGTGCTCGCCTCGGTGAATATCTCGACCAGATCCGTGGACTCTGTTGTTTCGTTTAGATCCGAACTAGCTCCCCAAACGCGCCCTTGTTCTTTAGACTCTTCAGGGTTCAGCGTGTGATTCCCTTCGGTGAACATCGACGGTTCTCTAGACTCGATCAGGCCAGAGTCTATGTCCTCCGCGCTTCCGGAACTCTCGTTGATCTTCGATGAAGGTTTCAGCTTGAATGCCTCCAGGATCATCTTCAAGTACTTCTCGCAATCCGAGGAGCAGTTGTGGTACCAGTCGTTGAAGATGTCGCCGCCGACGTTCGAGTAATTTTTCATAATCTCGTTCAGCAGTTTGCATTTCGGGTGGATCAATGTCTCGTTGACCTTGGTATCGTTCGATTCGGTGATTAAGTCGTCCACCTTGGTCAACGTCCTCATGGTTGAAGGTTTTATGATCCACGGCAGGTATTTATGGAAAAACTTGGCGACGACGCCGTTCTTTTTAGCCTTGTAACCGGCTATGTCTTCCCTGCTGCTTCGATCCTTGATGAAGATGGTCTCTTCAGGGTCTGCTACGGTCACTTCTTCGGGAACTATCGTCTCGGAGTTCTCGCCCAAGTATTCTTTAGAGGATCGTATCGATCTCGTCGTGTACTCATCGTCTTCTTCTGTATTTACGTCAGTAGACTCGGTGAACGTCGTTTCCTCTCTCAACTCCCATTCTGAGGTTTCTTCAGGTGTGGTGGTGCTGTTCAGGGTCTCTCCAGGATCATACTCCTCGGTTGAAGAAGTGGGATGTCGTTTCTCTTCTTCTCCCACTGCTTTTCTCATTTCCGACTGGTTTTTCGAGCTGACATCGCCTTCTTCAAGTTCTACCTCGTTCGATGCTTCTCTCCTCGGGATCTCGTTGAGGAATATTCTGAATTCCGATGAATCTAAACTGTTCGATGTCGTAGATGGAAACTCTGTCGAAGCGAAGACCTCCGCTGCCTCGGTTTCCTCATCAGCAACTGTCGACGTAGACCAGCTTGTCTCATCTACGATCAAACTACGCGTGGAAAACTCGTCTTCACGAGGTGGGGTCGTGCACTCCGCGTTTATGTCATTCATCAGGGTATTTCGATTCGGATGCTTCTTCTTCCCCCTCCTCCTCTTCTTCTTCTTCTTCTCTGATACGGTACTCTCTTCAACAACTGTCGTAGCCCAGGCGGCGTCGCTAAGTATCGAAACAAGCGTGGGAAACTCCTCGTGGTAAGCCAAGCTCGAAGACTCTGCATTCGACTCGTTCTTCGGGGTCTTTCGTCTCGGATGTTTTCTCCTCCTTCCCTTCTTCTTCTTCTTCTTCTTCTTCTCTGGCACGATGCTCTCTTCAACAATCGCCGTAGTCAGGGCGTCATCTTCAAGGATAGAAACGGATGTGGATAGTTCCTCCAAGTCGGCTTCGTTCTTTCGTTTCGAATGCCTCCTCTTCTTCTTCCTCTTCGGCTTCTGTGTGCTCTGATCTCTGTAGTCCTCAGACTTCCCCAACAAGTGTCGACTACCCATGGCTCGACGTATCGAGGCCTGCTCTTCAGGGTGAGCGAACGATTTCTTGTCCCAGACGTCCACGTAATTGGTTCTCAGCCACCAATCTCTAGGGATGTTAAACTTTTCCAGGAACATCCGCTCGTCGTTGTACACGTTCCTCCATGAAAATTTTTCTAGGATGACGATGATCGCGATGGAACATTAAGGTTACTAGCAATTTTCCCTAGACTCTAAAGACCTTCCCAGGGCCAGACACAATTGGTCACACGGGAGGGAAATTCTCCCTAGGGTCCAGAAAATGTTTCCAGACCTCACAAATGATTCTCGGACTTAAAAAGCTTTCCTAGAACTGGAAATTTCACCCTAGAATTCTAGACCCTCGTCCACGCACGCGACATAAGCAGACGAAGGACGAAATGAGTTCCCGGTCCGATGGATAACGTCGTTTCCGTCGACAAAAATTCTCCCTAGGATCCAGAAAATGTTTCCAGACCTCACAAATGATTCTCGGACTTAAAAAGCTTTCCTAGAACTGGAAATTTCACCCTAGAATTCTAGACCCTCGTCCACGCACGCAAACATAAGCAGAAGAAGGACGAAATGAGTTCCCGGTCCGATGGATAACGTCGTTTCCGTCGACAAAAATTCTCCCTAGGATCCAGAAAATGTTTCTAGACCTCACAAATGATTCTCGGACGTAAAAAGCTTTCCTTTAACTGGAAATTTCTCCCCTGCATTCTAGACCCTTGTCCGCGCGCGTCAACATGAGCAGACCGAGGACGAAATGTGTTCCCGGTCGGAAGAATACGTCGTTTCCGTCGAAAAAAGTTCCCTAGCTAGTGTCAGCGCGTGAAAGTGTACGTGTGATGTGTAGAAGGTTAAAGTAGTTGGCGTGAAATGGTATAATTACCGCAATCCCTCTCATCGGAGCCGTCCCGGCATTCCTCCATCCCGTTGCACTGCAACTCGTAGCCGATGCACAGGCCATCCGCGCATTGGAACTCGCCTTCTCCGCAACCTGCTCCATCATACCACACACTCATGCACATTTAACCCTTCAAACCGACGCTTCCTAACCGTAAGAGGAGGCAGAGACGGGTATTTCGTTTCGAGAGAGGATCGCGCAGGTACACCAAAGAAGAGTAGAACGCGCTGGCACATTTTCGCAGCGTGTTTGGCGCGGTATGAGATCGACCTCACGCCCCGAACTGAAAGCCCTTCGAGCAGCGGCCGCGAAAGCTGCCCGCGCCGCACGGAAAAACGTGATGTTTGCGCTTGCATGAGATGGTTTGAAGTAGCGTTGAAGGGTTAAATGTGCAGGAAAAGCTTCCGGTCAACTTCGTCTGGCTTGCTACCGCGTCGATCAATGACGTCGATAGTCTTCTTCGTGTATGGTCAGTGGAAATGAACCGCGACTGGCATGGTAATGAACGAGGCTCAAGGTCGAACCGCTTCGAACACGTCTCGGGATTTTTGGTCAGCTTTCAAACGAAATTCGTAGCGGTTCGGAGAGCTCATTGCCGAACGTCACAGGGGAGGGACACGTGTGTAACTGATTGGGGGTGAATCCCGGGGGGGGGTAGGGGTTTCTGTGTGGGTGGTGGAAAAATCTGACGGAGCGTGCCATGGCGGAAAATTGCACAGGGGTGGAGAAGCCACGTCCGGTCGGTGTTCGGTCAGCATGGAAAATCGTAAATCGAACGCCGACGAAAACCAGATCCTCCCGGAGGTATCCGAGCGTATCGCGAGCATCCGCGATATTAGGGTTGATCTCGAGCGTTCATCGGGACGTCGGGGGACGGGAGAACAATATTTTTTCTGCGCCCGGAACGATCGACGAATCGAACGGAACACGGCGGACCGGAGTTTCATTGGTTTTCGAGGGAAACCGGGGGATGGATAAAATCCTCCGTAACAGCCCCGAGAACGCTGGATCAACCCCCCGTCAACGGCTCGTCGCTCGGAAACAACTTGTTGCTCCCGTAATAAGGGGATTCAGACATTCGTCGTCGGCCCATTAAAGTATTCCGGATCTGTGGACGGCTGAGCCGTCCAGGGTGCTCCACCTGTTCCTTGGAGGCAATCGAGATGACGTTTGCTAGGGCGGGAGGGGTGAGAACAGGTACACTTACCGCACTGGAACTCGTCTTCGCCGTTCCGACAATCCGCAAACGAGTCGCATCTTTTGTTGATGTTCAGACAGTTGCCGTCGTTGCACCGGAACTGATCGCTGCTGCACGTGGTCACTGAAACGATAAATCGAACGGTCGTTACGCCGCGTCCATCCAACGGGTGTCAAAAATTAAAAATTACTCGTGCCTCTTTACGAAAAATCACGAAGGATTACAGATAGATAATTGATAGGAAAAGAACGAAAATAAAGAAACAAAATACCACTGCAATTGTGCTCGTCGGATCGGTCCGGACAGTCCGACCGACCGTCGCATCGCATACTCAGGCTGACGCAACTTCCGGTTCCGCACTGGAACTCGTCTGGTCGGCAGTACGCTGTTCGCGGTGGAAGAAAAAGAAAACAACAATAAACGATCAACACAAATCTCCGCGAGAACGAATTACAGAACTTAAAATGGGGCAAAGGGCGAGGCGCAACGTTTCGAATCAATGAAAAACGGCGAACTAGGGCGGGGGTGTGTACAGGGTTGGCATGTTTTTGTAAAAAGAACCCGGCGGTTCTTGGGTTTGAATTAAAATCCACGGAATTAATGAAAAACCGTGTCGAATTGTGCAATTTGCTGCACATTTCGCTCGAACACCGACTATTATTAACACACGTTTTAAATAAATTCTATTAACGCGCCGAACAAATCTCATTGTACCGCTCGTGAAAAACGCAATTCCGTTTTGGTAACAAGACGAACCGGCCGTAATTGCAAAGCCCTTGGGAGGCTTAAGGATGCAGAAAAGCGATAAATAGTAGAAAATGGCGCATGCAGCGAGCACTATAAAAAGAAATTTCATACAGCGTGCATTAAAACCGATATCTGAAGCGTTCGAGCGCTGCGGAAGGAAATATTGAGTCCCGAAAACCCGGGAGTCGAATCGGTTAAACTTTTACTTGCGTAAGTTAGACCGCGGCGCCTTTATCTGTTAAAGACGCTGAAAATCGCTCAAGTTTTAACACTCGTAACTTTCAAACCACTGATCTCCTAGGATGGAAACTTGAATTTTTGGCATTTTCTCGCTCAAATATACTGACAAGGGAACGTATTCAGTTGATACAAGCCGATTTTAATGGAACTTATGTGAGATATAGTTCTTCGAAAAATATTTGACACGTGTTTTTTTCTTATCGGCAACCATCCACTTTGAAGGGGTGAAAGCAGCCCTCAAATTTGGGGGTCAGAACCATATTTTCTGAGATATCTCGGAAACCAGAGATCGAAAAAAATTTAATTTTTTTATAAATTCCGTGTTTTTTTTAATGATTATAGAAGTCATTATCCTTACTTCGCCGCGATAATTAGCACCGCGCCACGCTGCTACCTGCGTCACCTTCAATTAGCTACTGATAACCCAGTATACCTGATACAACCCAGTGGTATAGTTCAAAATACTATACACGTTTATACTAAATGCTTATATTTGTATAAAAGAAGGCAGAATTCCTTCCTCCGCACGCCAGACGCAGGACTATCTTTCATTATGCATAATTATTGTTAAATGGCAAAAAACAAGAGAAATCCTAAAATACGTATCCCCTATGTTGAATCAAAGATCACACACCCGAGTTTACATTAAAATGAACTAACAATAAATAAGATAAACTCCAAAAATAACATCAAATTTTTAATATATATTAAATGTTTAAAACAAAATACTTTTACTACAATTTTCTTGCACGACTGCATTTCCCATTAAAACACACACACAATTTAAAAAAAGAGAAACTGCAAAAATAACATCAAAATTTTTAATATATTGTTTAGAACAAAAGACTTTTACTACAATTTTCTTGCACGACTGAATTTCCCATTAAAACGCACACACAATTTAAAAAAAAATTCAATTTCTTTCGACCTCTGATTTCCGAGATGTCTCAGAAAATATGGTTCTGGATTCACC
The DNA here is from genome assembly GCA_028455805.1 of Lasioglossum figueresi. NCBI lineage: Eukaryota > Metazoa > Arthropoda > Insecta > Hymenoptera > Halictidae > Lasioglossum > Lasioglossum figueresi. Next base: position 3,985,246 of record CM052204.1, read on the forward strand.
TCCGAGATGTCTGGAAAATATTCAGATGGTTGCCGATAAAAGAAAAACACGTGTGAAATATTTTTCGAAGAACTATATCTCTTATAATTTTCATCAAATTTGGCTTGTATCAACTGAATATGTTCCCTTGCGAATTACATAGGGGAAAGGCAAAAATGTCTGGTTACATAAAATAAAGTGCAGCAGCCGTCGAATCGTTTGGCGAAACTGGGCGGCCAGCAGAATGGGTTTGTCACTGTAAAGGAAACAGAGCGGACGGCGGTAATTAGGCAGTGGAGCGATCGTAATGAATCGGATTAATCGGTCGCGCGGCGTGTCAGTGCGCCTCGCGCTCCTTCGGCGCGGAATAAAGGAAAGGAAACGAGATTCTGGGCTGGCGGGGCATCGTGGCGTGCAATTAATCGCTCGAGAAACAACCGTCCGTTATCGGAGGCCGGCCGTTATATCCTTGGACGAACGATTACCCGGCCGAACGGCCACGCGACTAGCCTGCTTCGAATCCCGGCTCATCGACCGTGATTTATCGGGAGAGCCGGATAATTCGGGATCCACGTGAGGTGTGTGACGTGATGAGAGCGAATCTCGGAGGTGAAAGGGAAGGGGGTAGAATCGTCCCCCTGTTAGGCGAATCCTGTTTAGCGGGTTAGGTGTGCGTATCCGTACTCGTGTTCGAACAATTCTGCTCATCCGTTCCTTCATTGCAATCCTGGACACCGTCGCACCGTCTCCGCGCGTCCACGCAAAACCCAGGCGTGCATTCGAACTCGTTGTCTCTGCAGGCTGCAAGAATCGTCAACAACGATTGTGTTTTCATCACGATTCGACACGCGCGAGTGGAAAGCTCGGGATCTTGAAGCCACGGCACATTGATTTGGTACACTGATGAACGCGTGGTAATCGTCTGACAGCACGATAGACACAATTATGTACGAAGACAGCGGTGCGTTGTGAACGATCCGTGCGTGTTGCTTCGACGAGGCACAGGTTAATTAATCACGAGATACGCGCTGCGATGACTGTGAGCTTCAGAAAAGCACAAATACATAGATTCGTATGGAAAATATTCGAAACTGCCATCGAATTTCTGGCGGAGAATGTCCGAGCGTGTCGGTTCGACGACGTGTACCTACGGATAATGGAGGATACACACGCAACGATGATCGTGGACGACACACACACAGGACATTAATGATCTTCGAAATGTGCTTGGATACTGGTTCGTATGGAAAACATTCGGAATGCGAACTTGCGAAGACATGTGGAGGAAACTGTCCGTGCGTATTGGTTAGACATCGACGACGTACAAATAATGAAAGGCACACCGAGAATGACGATCGTGGAACGACAAAAAACGTATAGATACACGAAGCAAGAATTCGAAAATTGTAGTCAACATTGCCGAGGATCGCGGAGAAGTTGGTCGGAGCGTGTTGGTTAAGAATCGGACCGGAGCTTCGGTATCGATGATTTACACGGGGAAGGTCGGTTTGGTAGCCGGCTGGTTGAGCTGTTGCTTCCTCTAAAAGGAAAACGGATTTCCAGGAAGCCGTGCGCAGATTTACGAGAGAAGCCATTCACTTCCGGTTGGAGGATGGGGTAGGGGAGGTGGTTTCGCTATCGACAAGATGCTGGCCGGATGTCGGACGGCATCCCGGCTCCACAGGGCGAAAAGATGAAACGGGAAGACACGCAGAGGGTTGCAAGAGAAGCGAGGGATGGAGGGGGCAGAGGGGCGCGAGTCGACGGAAGGTTGAAAAGAAAGGCAGTCGTAGGGAATTAATTAGCGTGCGGACGGAGGAGAACGTGAACCTCGGGGCTCGGCCATTAATTAACACGCACCCGAGGAAATTTCGTGGAAGAGATTATAAATGAACAAGGAGTTACGGGGGCAACACGCGGCTCTAATTTACGGCGGCAATTAGCTAACGATCGAGGATGGACGACTCTTCGAACCGAGTGCACTCGAAAGAATGAGCTACGCCGGCGGGAGAAGCTCCTGGCCGATTCCGTGCCTGGAATTTCCACGAAGCCCTTCGGACGTCCTCGGGAAATTAGGGGAAGACACTGAGAAATCAGCCGAACACGACCAACAAGTCCCTGGACTCTCGAAACACTCTGTGCACGTGGTGCGAACCGACGATATTTCCTCCTCAGGTATACGTTAGCTTTTTGACCCACGGTATACGAGTAGACACGAACAAACGGTCAAGGACAACAAGTGAATGGTGCACATAAAGTCACAGAAAGCTGGATCTGCTTCGTTGTTGAGTGGCCCTTAATTTTGATACTTCAATGGATGTTATTTCTTCTACTTCTATGGATGTCGTTTCAAAAGACACGAGATTGATGCTTATTTCGATCGTTTTAAAAAAATGTTCTACAAAGTATTCGTTACTTTTCCGACACAGGGTACGTCAGGATTCCAATCGAACGAATTAAGCCGTTGTCTTAGCTTTGACCGGCCAGGTGTACGCGTAATCCAATCGCGTCGGGTAAAGTGTATTGTGTCAGACGTTAATGATCGCCCTACTTTTGGGACACGGTGTACACAACGATGGAACCTGGCTAATGGAACCGGGACGGTTGTTTAAGAGACGACGACGACGGTAAAGCGGTTTACTCCTGTCCCGATCAACCGGATTAATTCGGATCGTCGACGACGACGGTGCGTTCGATCGCGTGCCGCCATCTTTTTTTTTCGCGTGTCAAGTCGACAACGTTCAGGTGAAACGAAAAGTGAGGAAAAACAGTACGACAAGACCGTTTCGCGTAACCGATGCCGTTTAATGGAAACGCGTAGACACGGTCCGGTAATTATCGTGTATGCATAACGTGTCTCGCGTGTCGACAATACCGCGCCGCGTTCCTTTTCAACGGGAACGCGTGACCAGACAATTGAACTCGGCACTTTTATGCGCGTAAACTGCATCAAACCCCTCTAATTGCTCGCCATTGTTCACATGTTAACTCCGTCCGAGAATAATATTATCGCTTCCGCGAGTCTCGATTCGCGATTTCATTGCTCGCGTACTTTCGGTACACCCGGTACGCAGCTACTCGGGCCTCCTCTGCTTTGAACTTTATATCGCGAACGACGCGACCTACGGGAAAACTTTATTGCACGATTTTCGTTCGCCTTGAAACGAGGAATCGATCGGTGTGCTTCATTTTTTCGAATTGACAAAGGTTCGAGGGAGTTACGAGGATTCGAAATTCAACTGGAGCATTTGCAAACATCGGCTCGAGTTTTTCGCTGTCCGTGACACGCTTCAGCTGGTTAGATCGTGGAAGACACGTGTACGCGTTATTGTCGCGATAACATCAAGGTTAAACACGGCTAAGGAACAGGTCGCCGTACAATACTGCCGAACAATGGCGTCCCATTCTTCGAGACAGTCCTTTGAAATTTGTTCAATGGATAAGATCGACGCAGATGTGATCCAGAAGTTCGCGCATCTAATTAAAGTCACCGGAATTCAGAACTTCGTTCATCTAATCGAAGTCAGAGGAATATCGATGATTAAACGCTTCGATGACAGTAGATGATACAGTAAAGTCGTGATTACTGTCCTCGGTAAACACCACGTTCTAAGTCCAGTGCCTGTATATCGGTGTAAACACCACACATTGACTCGAATGAATCGAAATGTTCAACTTTCTTAATTTTCATTATTTCTTTTTATGAAATTTCACTATCGTATTTCTGGCATTTTTCTGATTAATACAAGACCAAACACGATATAATTCCAATTGTATTTAGTGGTTAAATCGACGATTCAAGTTTCGGTAGCAAGGAAGGACAGCGTATGGGAAAAGAAGTTAGACACTCATTCTGTCCTTTTCTATGTTCGGCTTCTCCTTTGAATTTCATTCTGTCCTTCTCTATGTTCGGACTCTCCTTCGAATTTCATTCAAGTAACAAAAATACGATCACAAACGCCAACCTTACTGTCCACCATAAATACGGCTGTTGGACAGTAATCTCGACTTTACTGTAGTGGCGAACAGTTGGCTAACACCTGTCTAATTCGGCACACTTATGTATGTTGAGCGTGAACGAACGATACTTCGCCTCTAATTTTCTGTAGAAGTTTAGAAGAAGAATTCTAAAAGGAGGATCGAGAAGCATGCTCTTTTTTCCAGTCGAATCATCGCAACGCGTGAGTCACGTGCCCCTCGGATGCCGGAACAAGATTAAAAGTCGAAATTAATTCGATCCGGACGCGCGTGAGTCCGCCCCGTGTAATCTGGTTACGATTTAACGCGATTCCGGCCGACGTGCCCCTTTTTCCGCTCGATCGGCGAATATAAATCGCCGAGATCGCGACCTCGAAATTGGTAAACGTGCCCGGGGGGCGTGACGAGCCTCGCGGAACGGGACCCTCGAAGGAATTCCCCTGTTTTCCGACGCGTCCAACCGGGTTCAAGGCCCGCCTCGCCCATTCCTTTCGATCACGATCGACTGAATCTCGATCGTCCTTCTGCATCGCGATTCTGAGGTCCGCAACCACCCAGCGTATTGGTTCTACGAAGTACATACATTAATTGCCGAAAACACGCACTAAAAGAAAAGGCGGTAGATGCTGAAACGCGCTTAAAAATCTTTGGAACGCGCATGAACAAAGATTCCCGAAAATTCCAAATTACGGTTATAATGCCTGAGGTCGAAGAAGTTCATGAACCCACCGTTTCTACTTCGCGTTCAATGAACTTTCTGTTATCTCAAAATTGAAGGGTCGCGCAGATGAACTCACCCCCACGAATTTTTATCGTACTTTTCACGGCGAATTGTTTCCACGCATTCGAAGAAAGGTTTGAGTGATGGGTACGAAGCTTACCGGCCGTGTATTGGATTAAACCGATGAAAACCGGCGAAATTCCAGGGCTGAGGCCGGGCGAAAGGGCCGCTGAAGATTAACGTCGGATTAAAATTGCAGCCGGTTATTAGGACGGCTTAATAAACGCGAGTAAATCTCGTCCGTCGACCGGCAGGGCTGGCCCTAAATTCGGCGATGTCCGCGTCGTCGCTGCGCGTCGATATTAATACCGCTAATGAAGTTTGTTGACGAATTAAAAAAAGGAAAAAGGGAGAAACAAATAAAACGGGGATGAACGCCCGCTGGAAATTGCTTTCTCCGGCAACCTCGTCGCAGCCGTACGTCGATTTTATACTGTGACCCGTGCTTTACATTCTTCTTCTTCGAGAACATATTTTTCAACCAGAGCAAAATCTCCATTAACTCATTTTGACTTGAGGACTGTTTGGAGTCGAAAAATTCGTTAGGAATTTCTGTCGGATTATAAACAGGGTGACAAGAACATGTATATCATATTGACGTGCAGGTATATTATTCTTTTGTATTTACGAAGATTGATATTTAATGTCATTGTCTACCCTTCGGGGAAGGGGGTGAGAAAGATTTCTGGAATTCTGTCTGGGTATTTTTCCCTTTTTTATTCGGTGTCTGAAAATTGACCTTCTCCAACGGTGGCTCGCGACAATAAAAGAGCGAAGAGTGTCCCCACGAAACGCCGCGCCGGATGGAAATGATAGGGTTTGAGGGGGCGACGCAACGGGGGGTGCGAGGGGTTGACAAGTGCAACGGCCTGGAAACGCGAGGCCAGCCCCGCACGCTATTGTTATTGTCATAGCTATTAGAACTATTGAGCCCGTTCCTAACATCGTCGCGATCCGTTCCGTCCGATAGCCTGATGATACGCTGTCACCCCCGCAGACCCACCCCCGCGATCAACCATTTCGAATTCTTTAGCGATGAAATTATTTCTCACCCCTTTGTGTCCCGTTCGATCGAAAAAAAAAAGAAATAAACGACCGTGTCGATAGCCTCTTCGCAAATCATCCGGCAAATTGAGCATTGGATTGTACAGGGTGACAAAGGATTGTAGACCCTCAATTGTACAGGGTCGTTCATAACATTTTAAAGCCAAAAACCATTGCTTCCACGGACGAATGTTAGAATTGTGACTATAACTTGATGCGTTACACGAGTTAGGATTTGTTCACACTCGATCGCAGGTTAAACCCATTGCTAGATGACTTCCAATTAGATGATCAAAAAATGGCCCAGCTATTCCCACAGGCGAAAGGTACAATTCCAATGACTTGATGCATTAGACGAGTTAGGAGTTATTCGAGCTTGCTGGCAGGTTAGAGCCATCGCTGAATGGTGGGTTAAGATGGTCGGGGTTGCGGCGCGCGGAGTTCAAGAAGCTCGGGGATAAGTTTGGTAGTGGGACGTGGCGGGCGGAATTATTTACAAAAAGTGAGACGCGTCGATCCTTTCCGCGAGGGTTAATTTTTAAAATGGTGGGACAGCTGACGCTTTCCCGGCGAAACATACGATCCTCGCTAGATGCATGCACATATTCGACGTTGATCTGAAGATCACCAACCAACAACCAAAAAAAAAAGAAAGAAAAGAAAACAGAAAACGAGAAATGAAAACAAAAAACATTGAGAAAACAAATTTTCTCTTTAATAAGCGACAGCTTCTTCGGCGATATACTCACGGCAATTGCGCTCGTCGGATTCATCGTAACAATCCTTGACACCGTTGCAGTGTTTCTCGTTGTCGATGCACTGGCCACTTCTGCATTTGAACTCTGACGGACTGCAAGCTGCACAAAAAGAACACGATTGTTATTGCGGAGTCAAATTCTCAGTGAATAATAAAATTGTTTGTCGGCGGCCGACTCGAGGAATTTCAAGAAGCTCATACGAGCAGTCGAAGGAGAATTCTGTCGTTGGTTTACAAAGTGTCCGGATCACTATCGTGTCTCAAACGCACTGCAGACGATCCACCTTGGATCCAATAATGTCGGACCTTTAATATAATCTCGCCAGATCGGCTACGAGACGTGTGATCGACTTTCAAAGACGCCAGACGATCAAAGACAAAAGTCTGCGATATTAACACAGTCCTTTCCCCTCTGTCGATAAATATAAACTATATGTAAAAACAATTTCTGGCAACATCCCTCACGATAAAAACAATTCCTCTACTACAAGTTTCTCGCCCGGTAAATTCGTGTGTATTTAAATTAAACTGAGATTGCAATGTAGCAAAATGAAATTCTTGACAGTACTTCTCACCCCCTGCAACGTAAACGCATTCTTTCTACAAATTACATCGAATTACATCGAAATTTAATGGAATTTATATCGTTAGTATTTTCCACTCCCGAAGACAAAAGTAGACATGTTAAAGAGTCCCATACAGAAATAAGCGAGAAACAGCATTTTCCATTCCCCATATTAAAGTGTTTTCTCCGCAAGAGAATTAAATTACGTTAAACTGTTTGTTTTCTCTTTCTTTTTTTATGCTTTCCAGTGTAATACAAAATGTCGTGCCTGCGAGAGAGACTGCGGAACGAGAGGGGGTACAGGGAGAAGACACAGTTGTTTTTGCAGTTCGACAACTGTGCGCCGGGTTGTCGGGGCTGCGATTTGTCGATCGACACTCGAGACGGCTGTAAAAAACGATTTCGCGTTGCGTTCCGCATAAACACCGGCTCAGTTTCAACGGACTCTCCGGGTCCGCTTCCACTCGACCGACGATACGAATCCGTCGGCCGCAGTGTTGTTTCAGCAATTGGATCGGCGCCGGCCCTAGCCCCGGTTCGTTTTCACAATTATGTCATGTTCATTCGAGACAACCCGTTTGCCGCGCTTTGGATTACGTTACAATGACGCGCTAAGCGGCGGCGTACCGTGTCGACGAAACCGTTCGTTTTCCCAAAATACCACCGAAAACAAATTCAAGACCTCTTTACCCGCTGGCGCGATACCTCTCCACGCATCCTCGTAAAACATCACGAAAAAGCCAAATCGATAAAAGACAGGCTGTTCGAAATTATGTAATAGACAGCTTCTACTACAGTGGCCGAAATTTCTATAAAGTCATCTTCATATTCATAGATATTTGAAAAATATCACCATTTCTATTGACACTCGGATAGAGGGACTACGCACTCTAGACCGCTATGTTCACTATTTACGTTTGTTTTGATTTTTTCTGCATGATGCAGAACACAAGTGCAAAGTTTCTATAAAGTCACTTAGCGTTTCTCAGGATTCCGAGCAGAGAACTACGGAAAATTTGAAATATTCTAAAAGTATTAGTTTTAGAAGTCATAGAAATCCTGTTTCTTATCATTTGATTGACGTGTATTACAATGCCGTGAGGAAAAGAACGATTCAAGAAAAAGCATCGATCGATACTGATAAAAATATGGGCTGCTTTAATCGTGCAATTGCTAAGAAAATTAATCGTTCGTATACTGTGATTAATAATTATATCAATTTGCATGAAAATTACGGAAAAAATCATTTTAAAGGTGGTAATAAAAAATTGTCGAAGAGACAACATTTATTATTAATGAGATCTGCGGCTAAGGAAAGGAAAAATGCTTCCACTAACGACAAGACGCGTGCAACAACTTTTAAATTCTTCTGGGCAATTTGTGTGGACAAAAATGCAACGTAAACCAGGCCTAAAAGAAGTACATAAACAGGCCCGTCTTGATTTCGCACGGGCACATATGTCCTGGACGAAAGAGTAGGAGTCTGTCATTTTTTCAGATGAGAAAAAATTTAATTTGGATTGGCCTGATGGCTGTAAATATTATTGGCATGATCTGAGAAATCAGAAAAATGTGACAACGAGTCGTAACTTTGGCGGTGGTTCCCTAATGATATGAGCTGCGTTCAAAGCTGACAAAAAAACTCCAATGTGTTAGATAAATCACAACATGAATTCGGGAAATTATACAGAGTTGTTCGACATGGTGTTAATACCCTTTACAGAAAATATTGAAGATGACAATTTTATTTATCAGCATGACAATGCTGCGGTACACGCGTCGAAGCACACAAAGCAGTGGCTTCTTGAAAGAAACATCAATGTTTCGCCATGACCTGCTTGTTCTCCTGATATAAACCCTATTGAAAATGTTTGAGGTATAATTTTATTATTGAGGCGACAAGTTTATAAAAACTGCAAACAATACAACTCCATTAGCGAACTAAGGGATGCGGTGAATGAAGCGTGGGCGTCTGTTAAAACAGAAACGCCACAGAAGTTAATTTCGTCGATGCTCAATCGTATTTTTAATGTAATTCAAAAAAATGGAGGTTACACCAGATATTAAAATAGAAATAATAAAAAAACAATCGTTAATTTCAACTTTATCCGTGTAAAACGAAAGTGACATTATAGAAATTTCGCAGTTTGTTCTGCGTAAAGTTATATTTTTGTTTTCTTGTCTCAATAAATGTTATACTTATGTTTTGAAATCGGTGTGCATGCTTTCTTTATGTAATCCCGAAATGCTACCAAATACAAATTTTTCATCGGTATGGTATAATAACAAGAATTCATTACAAAACATAGTGACTTTACAGAAATTTCGGCGAGTGTATTTTATAAATGCATAAAATCCGCTGTCTAGCAATAGTTGTTTGTACACGCGTAGAATAGAAGTTTTTCCACTTGCAAGTGTTGCTGCAAGTCCCCAGACGCTCGTGGGTGCTTGGTTTCGCTTTCGAAGGGTGGTTTACAACGGAATCCTAATTCCCGAGTGGTTACCGAAGACACACTCGAACGGCTCGCTGTATTTTACGAAGTTGATAGTGGCGCGCGGCCAGCAGGGAGGCGAGAACCCACCCCTAACCCCCATAAGCGGCGCGTCGAGGGTTAAGCTGGATTCCAGTTGCGGTATGGGGTGACTTTGATCAGCAACGAGCCCGGTATCAGTCTCCGGTGTCAAAGCACACTTGATTCCCGGTTTGTTCCAACCCTGGCACATTATTAGCCAACGCGAGCGATATTCAGCGGATAAAACCGTTCCTCACAACTATTTCTCGTTCACTTCGTCCACTTCATCCACTTGATTCTACTAGGTCGGTAATGAACGTTAATTTCAACGCCTGGGAACCTGGAGAGGTCGAGCCACCTAAGTTCTTGGCGGAGAGGGCAGCTTAAAAGTCACCCCTTTTAGGGTCTCCGGTCCCCATCTGGCTGCTCGAAATTCTGGATAATCGAGTCGCATCGAAATTCGGCATTAACATTTTTATTGGGGGTGGTTCGGGAGGCGAGGAGACGAGGCTCGCGAGAGTGAATTATTGAGGGTGCAAAGCGCGTCGCGAGAGCGCCCAGGCGGATGGAAAAGTTTCCCCACGGTTCGTTCCTCCTTTTTTACGGCGTCAAGATGCACGGAGAAAGCCCGCCCTTTACGACGCGCGCCTTTTTACACCCCGCGATTCTCTTATCAACCTCGCGCGGCGGCATCCCCTCCCCCTCTCCCCGCTCTCGACGATACACCATCCCTCGATCATAACTATTTAAGGCCCGACACAAGTTCCGGAAATTGCTGTTCCCCGTGTAACCACTTTGATGCGAAAGTTTGCCGCGCGCGCGGTTGCTTAACGCCTCGCCATTTTCTGTCCTTGAACACGCCCTTAGACACCGGTAATGTCTCCTCTTCTCTCTTCTCGGAGTGCACTTCGTCCTTTATCTACTTTTTGGACGTGACGCGTTGACGTTCCCACCGTAGACGGATCGGCGAGATAAATTATTACCCGGCTTTATTTTCCGTCGAGCCTGCCCCGCGGTTTTTTTCGGCTGACGTAACGAGGACGTTAGAATCGCGCGCAGCGGCCCTCGCGAGTCCCTCGGGAACAGGCTGCATCCTTTTTGACCGAGCAAAGTGCACGGAACAGCCTGGATTCATTTCGCCCCGGAACTAGAAAATTTTTCAAGAATTTCTAGTCTCCCTACTCCGCGAAATTATTCCGCTTTTGTGTTTTTTCGAGTGCTTGTACGCCGTTCGACTTTTTTCCCTTAGTTCTCTCTGACCTTCGGATGGAGTACCGCGCGTTTTGTTGCTCGAGGTTTCCGGTGACTTTTATAAGTCGGAAGCACGCGTGTCTCGAAGGGTAACTTCGCCGCAGGACTAAATTTCCCCCGTCGGCAGTCCATTAGAAGCACACGGACGATTTAGCAGAGGGGCTGCTGCTTTTAGGTCCAGCAATTTGATGCTGCCGGTTTGCCTGTCATGCTAATATCGCCCAGCTTTTATATCGAGCACCGTTTTTCTCCCCCCATACCCTGGATGTATATGTTTTCGCGCGGAAGCGGTCTGAGGAGACGCATCGTTGAACATCCCCCTACCCTTTTCCTTTTCCTGTCTTCATTTCCCCGGGAAATTCCCTCTCTCGGTCCACACATTTCAGAGAGAGAGAGAGAGAGGAGAACACACACTTTGTAGTACGTTGTTGGATGATTTTCCGGTGGTCTTTTTAGAGGTTTTCACAGAAGCCGGACACGCACACATACCGGCACATGTAAATATTATACCTTGTGCGAGAAGTCCTTCAACTGTTGCTCCGGTTAATTTACGCGAAAGAATTCTCCCTTGTCACGGTGAAATATCGTTCCCCCGGGAAATAATTTTTGGTTGCTTTTTCACGGGCCGTTTCCTGATCCTGAACCATCGTGTATTCGAGAAACAAGTGGAGGAAGAAAAATCTTTGAGTTCGGCAAGAAACGAATTTACCTGCTCGCGATGACCCATCCTTGGTCGGGTACGCGGCGCGACGTCGCTTAACTTGTGCGACCGAAGTGTCACCGCGTCGCTTCCACGGAGACAGTTCCGTCTCCCGCGGTAAAATTACTAGGCCACGGGTGTGCGTATCGTGCCGGTCCCCCGTCGCGAGACACTAATCGGCCGCTTAGAAAAGCCGCGCCGATATTCAAAGCAACCCCTGGTAAGCAAAAAGGCGAGCGTCGGGGAAAAAGCAAGCCGACCGAGAGAGCACTCGCGTGATTTAGGGGATAACGAGTTCGGGGCTCGGCCGTCCTAATGAGACACGGAAACAAAAAGGGCGTGATTTCCTTTCCGCCGGGCGAACGGCGAGCCGAAAGAAGCGGCGAGGCCGCGTCTTTTTCCGACGGGACATTTAAAAATCGTTTAACGAACTAATTTGCCGCGCGCTCTACCTGCCGATAATAACAACACGCGGCGCTCGTCCCGTTGTCTTTAGAAACGCAAAACGCGCGCGACCGAATCCGCCAGGGACGTGCAGATAATCGTGGCCCGTTTCCCTCCCCCCGAAAAATTACCATCGATTCCGGGACCGCGTGGCCGATTTGCATGAAAAATCCCCGGTCGATAAGCGGGACGGGCGCGAGCCGAGCGGTAACGAGCGCGCGGATTCGAGATATACGCGTATAAAATATATTCCCGTCATACATCGTGTTTCGAGGGATGTAAAATTGCTCGCGCGCGCGTACTCCGTGACCGTCCAGGGATTCGACATATTTTAGTGGCCGATTTGCAATTTAAACGTTATAATTAATGACGTCCTGTCGCGGCCGCGCGAACGTGCCGCACAGACGCCGCGGAAAAAATAATTCCGCGGTCGCCGGCGGGACGAGGAGAAGGGGGGACCACCCGCGATAATTGTCCAAATTGAATTGCCGCACCGAAGGGAACCAGTCCACTTTTTCGAAGATCCTCGCCTCCCTTTTTTCACCTCCTTTTTTTAGTGGCTGATTAAATACCGTGCACGGAAATACCAGAATGAATTTTTTTCCCCCCTGAATAGCTGATGAAGCGTTGCAACTGCGCGGACGGATAACGTCAATTTTTAGAAACTGTTTTTACCGTCCGGGATTCAGGAGAGAAAATAAAATTGGAACATTCAGGACATGTCTCGAAAGTTTACAATACGGTTTACTTGAGAACCACTGGCTGACGAAAATATTGCTAAAATTATTCCCTTTCGCGATCAAATCAAGTTTTAACGCCTTGGAACTGTTTCATTACGAGAACGAAGAGAGGGCTTAAGGGTTAGATTGAGAACCGCTGCGGAGACTTAAATACGGAGGAGCGAGGCGGGTTCAAAGCGAGCGGCGCGGCTCGCGGAAAAGTATTCGTCATTCCAGGTAAATTAATTGTAAACGAGTTATCGATTGCGGGACCCGGTGCATGGGGTTCATTGTGTACAGGACCGGTCCTCGACGATTTGTTTATCGATTTGCCGGTCGCGTCACCGTCGATTCGACAATCTTTGCGCGCCGCGCTCCTCGTAAAATCCGCAATACCGTTCAACTTTTAACTCTCCCGCGGTTAATAACAGTTAACGCTCGACGTTCCGGTTCTCTCTCTCTCTCTCTCTCTCTCTCTCTCTTCGGGCGTTTCAATCAGAGCGTTTTCGAGAGTCCCACGCAACCAAATTAATTACAATAACAGCATCCCGCGGTGAGAACGTAACGCAAAACAGAGCACACGGTTTTATCCGAACTTGGCCGTGCTAATTATCTAATGGGGCTAATTACGGTCGACTGGTCTTCGCGATGCATCCTCGAAGCGCGAAAGTTCATCGCAATCAATCTGAAATCGATGCTCGAAATAAAAAATTTGGGAATTTTTTGTGACAAAACTAATGGAGATATTGATATCTAAATTTTGTGGTGAAATTTCTCAAGATGTGCAGAGTGTGTAGGAATTTTTCCGTACAGAAATGACGATTGTGTTCAAAGTTACAATATTTTATAAGTTAGCTAGTTCGCGAGGATGTGGAGGTTTATAGTTTTCAAGAAGTAGCGCCGCGACCAGAAATTTTACGCAATTTATGAGACAGGGAACGGCCAGCAACGATGCACCGAGCAATCGGCGACAGTCTGTTCGCGATAAACACGGTTAAACGGCTTATCACGAGCCGCGGTTCTCGTTTCCACAACCAGATCCGCATCTATCTCTTGAAATCCGACGCTCCGGATCGTACGGACCTCTTCAACGCGCGATAAACCCGCGATCGTGTCTACTGGCGCGAATAATATCACCAAAGTTGACTCCGGAGCTCAGCACATTATTTTAACTTCCATCTGTAATACATTAATTACTTTATTTTGAATTTTATTTTCAAACGATAAACATCTGTTCAAGATTTTCATGACTACTGTCATTTTCTATTGTAAGGGGTTAACAGCCAAGATGTAGAATGAAGGAGCGCAACTATAGGGGACAGTCCTCCAAGCTGGACAATGAAATAATTGTTTCGAATCTGCATGATAGTCGATCTGTAACCTTTGCCAGGTGATGGAGAAGCGAACTGCAAAATATGAGGCGATTCGAGCGAGAAACAGCCGAGCTGGAAGCCTTAACGTGTTTCGAAACCAGACACCGCGCGAGCCTACAAGCCCTACAGAGGGGCAGCGGTGCGCGCATACTTGATAGTCGGTTGCCGCGTTATCGCGCGATCCTCACGCGACATAATCCGCATTCCTACAAGCTCGCGACTCATCCCGGAGCACAACGGGACCATTCTGCGCTTAGGCCTCTTAGGCACCGCGCTAAATCGCCTAAAGACCTGCACACTTCAGATCTTTCCCGGCGCCTGTTGTTCGACAACCTAAAAATAAAACCCCTCAGACTCCAACTGGAACGACTTTCGATGAATGAAGTACCAGATTGCACAAAATCCAGACTCACTTACGTAATATTATAAAATACAAAATTTGCATACTCGCCATTGCGTAAATAATACGAGGTGTGATCAAAAAGTGTTGGATTTTTGTAACATTGCGTCAGCCAAAAGGCAAAAATGAATTGGGTTGTCTGTGAGAATCACTGGCTTCTCTATCTTAGAACAATAAACCAGATGTCTGCGGACCCATGGGTCTGTGCGGGTTTCGTATACCTAACTGCCCGGGAAGAAGACAGAACGCAGATCTGATCCTTTATCTTAAGTGGACAACGGACTTTTCCACGTTGCCCTTTTGACTTTCTATTCACTTCTGATTTAGCCTTCGACGCTGAACGTCGTCCTTCCGAGCTCTGCGTAATAAAGGGAGTTGTCAGAAAAATACAAAGTATGGGTTTATTTTTAACCACCCATTTCCAATAAAAAGTAAGGTGACTTTTTGAATTTCGCGGGATACCTACAGTCGATTTTCGTTTTCTTTTTTTTCCTATGCTGGTACACTCGTCCCGAACATATGTTCACAGTTTCAGCTATATAGCATTTTTTGTTTGTTTGCGAGAAGCATAAAGGTTAGAAGTGTTTTGCGTGTTCGGCGAAGTTTGTTCGGAAACTGCTTAATTTTGACCAGAAGAAACGTCGCACGAGCATCGCTCAGGAGCTGTTGAACGACATCAATGATGATCCTGATCTGCTAAAAAGGGTCATAACTGGTGACGAATCATGGGTATATGGTTATGACGTCGAAACCATAGTCCAATCGTCCCAATGGAAGTCCCCAGAAGAGCCAAGACCGAAAAAAGCACACAGGTTCGATCAAATGTCAAGTTTTTGCTCACTGTTTTTTTCGATTATCATGGCGTAGCGCATCAGGAGTTCTTACCACAAGTTTGTACGGTTAATAAGGAGTATCGCCTTGAAGTTATGCGCCGTTTGCGTGAAGCAATACGAAAAAAAACGTCCGGAATTTTGGAATAATAATGCACCTGCTCACGCATCGTTGCTTGTGAGTAATTTTTTCGCCAGAAACAACACCGCGATCATGCCTCGGCTACCATATTCACCGGATTTGGCCCCCTGCGACTTTTTCCTATTCCCAAAACTGAAGAGACCCACGAAAGGACGGAGATTTGCAACGATCGAGGAGATAAATACTGCATCGCTGGAAGAGGTCAAAGCTATACCAAAAAGTGCTTACCAGAAGTGCTTCCAGGATTGGAAAAAGTGCTGGCACAAGTGTATTATATCTGAGGGGTATTACTTTGAAGGGGACGACATAAATATTGACGAATAAATAAATATTTTTTGATAGAAATAAAAATTCACCTTACTTTTTGATCACACCTCGTATACTCGACTGAAACGAAATGTAATGAACACCGACACTTAAGCCACGCTACTTTAACTGAGGATCAATTCCATTTTGCACGGTGGATTCGAGGGGCGCGTGAAGCGCGTCTGCAGCATAATTCGACGCTTCGGTGTGAACTGCCTCGTCGTCGAGGTCGGAGACCATGACCAGATAAAACGATATCGTGCCTCCCGCGAAATAAAAGAAGCGTGGACGGCGGGCACGGCCGGAAATGGAGCGCTCTGGCGAATTCTAATTGCGTCTAGGAGGGAGAGCAAACCGCACACGCGTCAGTTAACAAACGTTGGTGTCCGCGGGGGCGGGGAGGAAGGGTTTCTGGCTCGTTGGACGAACGATAGCGTGACCCGTGTATGAAATAACGATCCGAACGGCGGTCCGGCTGCTGTCCGCCCACGTGTGACACGTATCCGCGGCTCCGCGGCATTTATTTATCGACGATTCGTTTTACCTGGACGTTATTTACGGCACTCGAGGGCGGCAAGAGGTCGGACCCGGTCGCTCCGGTTATCGGTGATCGTTTTTGGTCCGCCGAACCGATGGCCGGCGTCATCGTCGCCGTCTGTCGATGACTCCAAGATGGCTGAACCCTCGACGAATAACAATTGAACGTCTTGGACCGGGTTAAACACAAGCGGCGTAAGAGGGACGTTACGGTTATACAATTTATACGAATTTTTTCGAAATTGTAAAACGATATTTAAAAAAAGACGGGAAATCAAAAATGCCCTGCATGAAAATCCAACAATAGATATTCCGACCGACCCGGTTGCCCGGTGTATAAACGACTTAATCGTCGAAGCGATCGGCGACCGATCCAACTTCTTCCATCTAGAATCCATCGAGAGTATTTCCAGGCGAGCGTAATTGGAGTTTCAATTTAGACTAGAAACCGAGCCCTTCTATCGACGCGTTTGCGACCCAACAAAGAAAGTACCGATGTTGAGAATAGAAGACGAGCGTCGTTCACCGAAAGTTCTTCAAACTACATCTCTCGCCCGGGGTCGATAACCGACACCGTGCAACTGTGATTTGTACCGGGATCAATTATGAGAGAGGATCGCCTTTATTTTTAGAGTCGCCACGGTTATCGTTGGATCGGCTGTTACGAGCGTGGCATCGAACTTCTTCCCTTAAATAAACGATTCGAACTGTGCTCCGGGAAGAAGCGTCCTCGCGACCGCGTTGCGCGCCCGGATTCGTTTAAGACTCCACGCGGAATATCGAGATCCGTCGGTGCTCCTTCATTTAATGAAAAAATCTCTGCGGTGAATTATTCATCGATCTTTTGTCCGGCCGATCTCTCGCGAGACACTTTCTCCACGATTGTCAACGGGGTCGGATTCCAATAATTATCGAAGCCGTGCCCCATGCAAGGCCCGCCACGCCCCCACCGAATATCGAGTTTCCATGTTGTTTTCCGATCGGACAAACTCGTTGAAACCACTGCAAGCGTGCTCAAATCGGCTCAACAATAACGTTAATTATTTTTACGCTTTGTAAGGTACCTGAAAGCATTCGTTCAAGTCGTGTTCCAGAAGCATTGATGCGTTCGAGTGCGTCGTGGTGTGATTGTAAAATCAAGTCTCGAAGCAGTAAAGAATTTAGTTAGTACGATATCGCGAACCCATCTGTGTGATATCATGAATGTTCGAATGCATTTGGAAGCGTTTGATGCGGCCATACGCGGGTCGCAGAGCAACAGGGAAACTCGTAAGAGTGAAACAAGGCGTTGCGAGTGTGCACGAACGCTCGTTTGAGCGTGTGCGATGCGGTCGAGCGTTTTTACGGTGTCCCGACTGGCCGATAAACGGATCGAGGCGCGTGCATCGCGAGTTATGTCACGGAACGAGAGAGTGTCGCACGCGATGAGTTCATCGGGAACTATCGAGACGGGTATCGCGCGGCAGAAACGATGATGTCACTTTTTTCTGCTCTCCCGGTTTGTCGTTCGTCGATCGAATCGTCATCGTCGCATCCTCGACGCACTCTCGCTGCCAGCATAGACGCGTGTCGCCTTATCTGCATGATTAATTCCGTCGGCTCGCGAATTCCCAAGAAATCCCTACGTGCCAGAATTTCGGGATCTGTCTGAATTCTTTTCGAGAGAACACCAGTGGGAAGAATTCCGTGCTTTGGAACTTTGTGATTCAGCTGACGATCAAACCTATGAATCTAAACACAATCAGAGTATCTGATCTGACTCAGGTGGTGGTTTTATTATCAATTTAAATCGCAGATGTAGATCATTAGTACACGTGCTACCACACACGGCGAGCGAGCGAGCCTTCCCGGAATTCCTCGCACACCTTGATCTTTAGAAATTCCGCCATATTTACATTATACACACACACACACACACTACCCCTCCTCTTTTCAATCGATTAAGTTCTGCCTTCCGGGATTAAATGATGCATCATCTCCGACAAATCCTGATGATCTCGCAATCATGAATTCCATCGAGGTGTTCGAACAAGGAATGTTTATTGCTTTTTTAATTACGAACTGAATAAAACATCGGGGCAAACACGGTTGCGATTCTACAACATTGTTATCGAGAATGTTACAACACCAATGGCGGGTGTTTCGAGTGGAAAAACAGCGTGAAAATTCGTCAGACTTGAACCGGGATTCGAACCCGGAACAACACTCGGATTACCGAACGCGAGCCCAAGCCGGCTACACCGTTCGGGTAATCGATAAACTTTTTTCTTCTCGGGGTAATATGCTGCGTCGACATGCGGCGGTCTGCTGTATGCCTTGAATCTGCGGATTGTTATTAACATTTTTGTGCCGCCATTCCTGAGTTGAATCGCGTATACAAAAAAAAACATACTAGGCGTTTGAAAAATTAATATATGGCTGCTATTTGCAGTTTGCGGTTCCGGTTGCGTTATCGTCGTATAGCGGAAGACCCACGGAGTATTGTCTCGAAACAGAACCGAGCCGGATCGATATTCCCCGCGCAAATTAAATTTCCCGAACAAAAGGACAGTTCACGGTGGCCCCGAAGAATGGCGAGCCTCCCACGCATATCATAGACGGTTCTCGCAAACTTCCATAGCGTCCTCGCTTCCTATAGATCCAGACTTCAGAGAGAAAACGAGAGAGAGAGAGATATCTGGGAGAGAGTCGGCGGCCAAGCTCCGGGCGCGGAGGCCTAATCGAATCGCGACGTTCAGCCACTTTGTAGGCTAATTGATAATTAAGCCACGCGTTTCCTTGGAAATGATTTGTCATCTTTTTAATCGGCGGCGGCCGGATCGAGTTTCCGACCAAGAGAGATCTTGTCGCGACGGCTACGTGGGAGAGACGACGCGCCGCCAACGATTCTGTGTCAATGTCGTTAAGGAAGAAGCCTCCGCCTTTCCCGGCCGGCCGAGACTCTGTTTGCCGTATCAATTCGACAATTGCCGCACGGCAATCTCGTCCAATGCTCGATGCACGGCGCTAGATTTTGTTTGAATTTCGGTCACGAGGAGATCTATGATCTATGCCAGTCCTGTCAGTTCCAAATCAAGACGGAGTAGGGTCAGTCCAAGCTCTGTACAGCGTGTTACTTAAGCTATTCTTGGGTCAGCTCCTGCATAAATTGAGCGCGAAATGGAGTCAACAGGACAGTGCTAACAGGACAGTTCTGGTTAATTGAGACAGTGTCTTGCCGTCCGAGGATAAAGTGTGGATCTGGCGAATGCGTGAACATGGGTTCCTTGAAATTTTACTCGTGTCACGAAGATCGCCTCCAGTTATTAGCTACAGTCACCGTATTGTTCTTCATTCTTTTCGTATTTTCTTCTTTTCTGACGGTGTCGTCGCGGTGACATCACCGCCAACCGCCGATTCTTTCCGACCGCTGACAGTTCTAACGAACGTGGTTGACACCCACGGCCGCGATGAGATCAACCGACACTCGTGCGGCGTTTTAATTACCGTGAATCCGTGGGTGTTCCGCGCGGCTGAATGTATCCCCCGCGTTTAAAGCGGCGGCGGCGGCATACGAGGAAATCGTGCGCTCGACTCTTCTCGCTCCTGTTTAATTATTTATCACGCGTGTTCACTCTCTCCCTCCCCCCGGTTGCTCAATCGGATCACGCCTTTTTTTCTCTCTCTCTCATCTCGCTCCCGTTAACCTTTTTCACGCATCGGCAGAGCGTAATTGTTTCGTCGCTGTGTGTGCACGCGGCACGAGCCCGGCGAGAAACGCGTGCGCGCGTATGGGCGTTTCTCGAGCATGACTCTTTTATGAACGCCACAAGTGGCCCCCGCGCGATGCTTAGATTCCGCCGACATGTTAATGACAGAAAACTGGAACAATTATATTCCCATTTACCCTCCTCCCCGTCGAACTATCTGTCTCTGTAAATCTCCGGACTCTCGAACCCGCGTTACAAATTTCTGAAACAACTCTCTCTTTCTCTCCGGGAGCGCGGCTCATACTCTCGACGAGTTCGTTAAACTCTTTGCCGAGGAATATCTCGGCTTGGGATCTCAGCCTTTGACTCTTGTTCCGGGTGTGGACTGGCCGGCTGTTGGATCACCTAGATCCTTATCCGCACGTTTGCGAATACACCGAGAGCCGTGTGTGCGTTTCACAACTGACCAGGAAGAATTTCCAGAGATCTCGGGGGAGTCAATTAATGAATTCTTGGATGACGATCCAATTTCTTACGCTTTTAGATCCCCTTTGGGGAGATCCAACCTAGTTTTTTTTTCATGCTCTGAACCTGCCTTCTCACTTCCTAGACCTCGGTTAGAGCCATTTCAATTTTATCCAATGACACACACAGTCTCTCCTAAGGATCTTTAAAGTAGTTGTATTATTTCTTGCTTTCTGGAACGTGTTCTTCTCCCCTACTTTTAGGAGACATTTTCAGATCCATTTAAGAGTTGCATCCGGTGACTCATATCGCGGTCTCCCGTAGAGGGGCAACGTCCGACAGATTTATTCAAATGCATTTCCACAATTGGAGTCAACAATGGACACGAGGAGAGCCCATCCAGGCGCCTCGATTGCAAGGGGTCAAACCTTCCATTGAACGTGGTCACGGCTCAAGCACACTGCCGGATTCTTTTCAATTATTATCAATCGAATCATCCGTCACGCATTCCCGGCTCACGTCACGCGCGGCTTTATATCGGAATCGAATTAGCACCTTGAAAGGTCCTCAGAAAGGATTATAAAATAAAAGGGGGGTTGTAATAATGATTTTTCCCGACATTCTCCATCCTGTAAGAATCTCACACGCGACTGCCCTCCCCTTCCCAGCGATCATAGAAATGATCCTCGATCGAGTCGGTTGGTAACCACTGCTCTGACATCGAATAATTTGGATTGCTTCAAATCAACCGACGCAAGTGCAGGGGTGTAGATGTTGGGAAAACCTCGGAAAAATATTTTAGGGTAAATCGGGTCTCGAACGCGGGCCATCCTGGTGCGAATCGAGCACTCTACTCTACGATCCAAACTCTGCACACAGATTTGCCCACTTGTAACAAGTAGATTAGGCACACTCGACAGACGTTATCCGCTTCGAATCCGCTCTCTCTCTCTCTCTCAATCCCACTTCATCCGAGTCCTTGGTTATCCATTTTTAGCTGTCAGAGGATTCTCGATTTTTCGCAGCCTCGAAAATTATTCGCGTCTAATTCCACAATCGTAGATTAAATATTTGCGTTAGCCACATCTGTTAGCTAAAAAATCCTCGTCTTATCTCGGACGCTGATGCACACTCCTAATAATTACATTTCCAGATACAATAGATTCCTGGATCTACATTAATCTCGAAGGCTTGACGAGTCTGGCGTCTCGATCCCGCGCTCGCGGCCGCTAACGAGCCTCCTCGATCAATTGTATCCGCCAATCCTCAACGATCCATTGATCTGCGGCCTTGGAGTCCCACTGATCTATCTCCTCTTACGTTTCCCTTTTTTTTCCTCGATCCGCCGGTAGCGCGAACAATTTTGATTTATTCCATCTTACGATGCCAACACGATCGTCCTCTGATCTTTCGAGAAAAATAACCAGCATTGCCAAGAAACACGTGGATCGATCGGGGTAAACAACGATCGATCTTGATGAATTCTATCCGCCAATCTTCATCGACCCGTTGATATGCAACGACTTTGGAGATCTGCTGATCTATCTCCTTCTATGATTCCCCTTTTTTCCTCGATCCGCCGGTGGCACGAACAATTCTGATTAATTCCGCCTTCCGATCCCAATACGATCGCTCTCTGACCTTCGGAGGAAAATCACCAACAGCGGCAAGAGCCACGTAGATCGATCAAGGCCATCATCGATCCTCCGGACCTAGATCCCACCCGTTTTGCGCAATCGATCGTCAATTTATCTGACAATCGAGGATGTTCAAGTTAATCGGAAAAGACGTCGACGATGAACGTTAATTTTGTTTTCGACCGACCGTTGGATCTTTGCGCGGCAGGAAAAATTATTTATAAATTCAATCAACGAGTTCCGTCGTAGTTTAACGAGATCTCGATAATGGAACCTGCCGTTGAGAAGACTCGATTAGAGTTTCTAGGAGTTGTCGCTCGGATTTATACAAACTTGATAGCGGGCCTGACAACGTTGTGAACCAAGAGTATGCTGATCTTTGCACGCGGAAGATAAATCCAACGTTGTTGTTGATAACGCGATCACTTCGGGGAACGGATTTGCCCGGGATTTGTTTCTCAAACGTGGTGCACGTTGTGTGCGTACTGGGTCCAAGGTGAGATGGATCCGAGCGGAATTCTGTACATGTCGGGCCAGCTGCGAGCTTAACCGTTTGAGTCCCAAGCAGCGCGATCGCGCTCTTCAGATTTTTTGTCGAAAAATCCCAGTACATTTCGAGCGCTGTGGACAACTGACGGTGCAGTCATAAAATAAAAGAAGCGCTATCGCGCCGCTTGGGTTCCTTCTTACTCGTTTACTCATTTTTCTTGGGACTCAAACGATTAAGAGCGAAGAACAGGCCTTGGAGATAGGCCGCAGGCGGGGTTTTAGTGGGCATGTCTTCGCCCTAGTTTTATTTCGGCAAGTTAAGCCCCACACTACCCCCGACCAACATCAGGAAGCGAGGAGTGTGCGCGTAACATGCATTTCCCTACCGCCCTTTAAAAAAAGGCCAGCTGCGAGCTAGGTCAAATAAAGTTAGGTCTTAGCAGGTACCAGCCACGGGCCAAGTTACGTCGATTTGATCCTGAATCCCCTCAAAACTGGGCATTGGCCTCCATCAATTAGAGCTTCCGTCAAAATTAGGCCTTGGCGATGATCTATTTAGCTCCCAGCTCCAACAAATTTCGATATCCTCATCCAAATCCAAATTAGATCAACCTAGCCCATTGTCTGGTCTCCAAGGCTCTCGAGATAGGTGTAGGACAGTCTATAAAATTCGTTGAAAATGTTTTCTGGCCCCGAGAAGAGTGCTAATGTCTCGCGAGTACCCTGGAGAAGGCTGGCGAGCGTTACAAGGACTAATTGCACAATCCGCCGCTGTCCGCGAGTCGCTGAAGGTTCACTTAACGCGATTAAACTGCCGGTTTTCGCGACTTCCGGCCGGCTACGTCTTCCACGAAGCGGCTCGATGAAATATTCAGTGGAACCGGAGGAAGAAGCGCGGCATTCGTCGAGGAGGATAAACTGCAACGAGGAGTTGGGCAGATTCGGCGAACGTTAGCCCGGTTGTAACGACGACGCGCTAGGCTGTTGCGCGCTCGGATCGCCGTGAACTCTAATCTTCTGCCTGAAGAATGGGGCAACGCGGACGATTACTATGCGAGGCTCGTGTGACGTTTGTTTCGGGACTAAGCGGTGGAGTCCTTGGAGCGATTCTACCGGCGGAAATTCTGCCGTCTTCGGTCTGGATAATTTGAAAGCTTCTCTTACAAAAGAGTGTAATGAGGTTCGTCGGCAGATACTCCTCGAAGTCAGCTTCAGTCAAGAACAAATACATTTTGACCCTGTCAGGAAAGGACCCCAGGCCAAGTTGGGTTAGTTCTGAGTCCGCGAAGGTACATTTGCAGACCCTGCCTGAACCATAGCCCTGAAGATTGACAGGTTTGAGTTCACAGTGCAACTTGCACCTTATCGGAGTGACCCGTATTCTAAATTTATTCAGACCTGGATTACGTCAACCACAATACGTACTTATTTGCGTAACGTTTTTCCTGTGAAATGTTTCCTGACAAATATGAGTCAGATAGCGAACGCGGAGAAATATTCACGCGACAGCATTGGAATATCGCATCAGCGGAACCCAGTTTGAACGGTGCGGAAGTGTTGATGACGACCAATGAGATCTCCGCTAAACAAGATAGTGATAAATGGTCACATTTAATGACCGAACGTCAATAGGGTTACATCATGCAACCGGTGCAGTTTTAAAGACTCGTCTAGAGCGGCGGCGGTATTTTAGAATTGAGATGTTTAAGACGATGTCGGAACGAGAGACTCGAACCAACGTTGCTTTACCTCGATTGTCGGGATGAAAATAATTTTCACATATGTATGCATCCCGCAGTTATGAAAATATGTCGAACGCGGTCTAAGTGGAGCGACTAAAGATAGCTGAACCGTGCACCCAAGTTTGCTTATCTTTAGGAATTGATCCTTCAATTTATGGATAGCAAGAATACTTGTAAGACCGAGGAAGCTGTACCAGCTTCGCGATTTTACGCTCTGGACAATAAACACTGTAGATTTAGACCGTGATCCAAATTCTAACCGCTGGAGCGGATTTTCGGTTACCTCAGACCTAATTTCAACCTCTATCACAGTTGGACTCTATTTGGACTCTTCTAAGCTTGGACTCTACTTGGACTTTGAACTCCATTACAAATTCAAATTCGTGGATCCCTCGATTAAACTTGGAGCCCACTTGGACCCTCTATTTCGCCTATGTCTCAAAATTGGACTCCTTCCATCCTCCAACAAAATGTACATCCTCAAATTTGGACTCTGTTTGGACTCCCATTACCACTTTGCATTCCTGGACTACTTAATCGAACTTGGATCGTCCTCTACTTGGCGTATGTCTCACATTTCGACTCTGTATGGATCTCTGTATGGATCTATGGAAACATCTTAACCGTATCCGAAGCGCGTGCACACACACCCACGATAAAGCTGTTCCAATATGCATTAGAACGCCGTTACATGCCAAGGTGAACGCGGCCGAATAATTTATCGCAACGGCTCGAGCGCGATCCCCTCCGAGACCTACATTTACCATTTCCATCGCGGTGCGTGTCATTTTCACGCCGGTCCCTTCTCTTACACGTCGATCGAACCACCGTGCACCATAAACCAAACGCATCACGGGAAACCAGACGATCCTCCGTGCGATGGAGGATCGAAGTTCAGACACCGCGCAGGTTTCCGCGGAAATAGAAAAGAATTTTCACCGTGGACGATGTCATTGTTTAAGCACGACGGTATTTATCTAAGAATGCTATTTATAGAGTGCCGTGGGATACGGTAGCTATGATTAAACGCAGTATTTCAGACTGATGAGCAATTCGAGCTCCGTCAGAGGATCTTCAATGATTCACCGGAAGATAAGGGAACGTTCAAGGTGCTTAAAGATGCTTAACAGCTCGCAATAGAACTAGAAGATTCCGCGAAGAGGAAATCTGAAAGGAGCAACGTGTCTGAAGGTTCCGAACGACTCGAACAATGTCCGAACTCGATCGACTACCGACGAAACTTGCCCCGCACCGAGTTCCAACCCTCCATCCCCGCCCGGAGGGTGGCTGGCTGAAATCCGGATTATCGAGTTTCGCTCGATTCCGCTGATCTAATCCCGACGCGAAAATTCCGAAAAAACATTTTGGCCCGTTGCGGCCGCCAAAGTACAGATTGCAGGATTTTTTCAAATTTTTTGGAAACATCCTGGTTAAACAAAATGCAATTAAATCATCCGAGGAATCTCGCGGTATAATGATCGATTTTTCAGAAAGTAAAAAAAGCCACCGTGCTCGCATTTCTGCGATAACAGCCGAATACATCAAGCATTGTCTCTGAATGTTTTTCGATTTTTTGACAGAGTGTATTTTGGGTAAAAACATTCTATCACCCGAGGGGGTTTTCAACTTTTTTTTTCAGGAAGCTGTATCTGTCAGATGCTCGAAAAGTAGAAAAGCTACAGCGTTACAATTTTTACAGCGATGAGTCAACGCATCAAGCACTGTCCCTGAATTTCTACAGATTTTTTGGCGAAGTGTATCTTGGGCAAAAAAGAATCGGACAAGCGATCGATGAGTGATTTTACGACTTTCCCGTTTGCAGGGACGTTTATTGGATGTCGGAATGGATTTTTGCGATGCTGATTCGACGAAGCCCTTGTGGAACCTTGTCTGAAGCAGAATTCCAAGGGAAGAGACGATCGTTCAAGGTGCATGCGAGCGGCTCATGCACAGATACATGATCGTCCGAGGAAGAAGGAATCGAGGGGTCGGCGGCCGGTCGCTCGTAAATATCGCGACTCAAACGATCGCGGATTCCATCGCGAGGAGGTCGACGATACCAGCTCGACAAGAGGCTCCGAGGCTCACGCAGGCAGGCCTCTCTCTTTCTCTTTCTCTCTGCATCGCTCTGTGTGTTGTCCTCTAGTGGCAATTTAAAATCGCTTAACGAGCGTATCTGCTGACAACATTCGGGTCAAACCGTCAGGAATTCGAGTACCACCGTTCAGCCGATCGGCCGATCCAAGCATTCATCGCGGCCTTTTCAAACGATCGATCGGCCGCTCAATCGATCCGCAACGCCGAGGAACTTCTTTCTGTATCGACAGAATGTACGCCCGATGACTGCATTCTTCGCTCCCTTCGATGTAATTCGATTTCGGAAAAAAAGAGTCAAGAGAGCAGGCGCAGAGGAGATGGAAAAATTCGAAAACCAGATTTTTGTTCGCCCCGGAAAATGGAGATCATTTTATTCTTTGAGCTTTGACAGACTTTCGAGTACCGCACCGCGAGCTCGTCGAGAGCCGCGCGTTTTTCCGCGCGGCTCGCGAGTATGCTCAGAAAGGGGAGCGAAGTGAGCTGATCGAACATGTTGGAAAATCGCAGACCGGGCACCACCATTTCTACAAATTTCGCTACCCCGTCGTATCGAAATAGTTTGTTCTAGTTTTATCGCGCCATGAACCAAATCCGAAAATTCCATTCCTCGCGGACCGACACTTTTCCGATTAAATATGCGAACTATCCCCATTTAACATCCATTAACAAATGTACTGAATCTGCTGAAAGATCCCATCATCTTCCAATAAAGTGAAGAGAAAATTGATATGTCACGTCCGTTTCCAGTTTGGCCCCCATCTGACCCCTCTCGGCTATTTTGGCCACCGTGGAAACTGCTCCTCAAATACAGAGTATTGTCTTCTGCCACTGACGTTTCGATGACGTATAACAACGAACCGTAAGCGAGAAATGTCGGCTGTCTAATATCGACTGATGAAATAATTCGCGATGGTCGGGACTTTATGTTTCCTGGGTGGAGCGAGGCGGTTCCGAGACCGAGTCTCGTCCCTGGAAATGAAATTCGACGACGAGGAGGAGCATGTGCGGCCTGCGAAAAGTATGTTTACTCCGGGGGACGCCGAAAGCCAGCCACAAATCTAATAACACCACAGATCAAATATCCCGGCCGGAGGAAAACGCGGCTCCCTAGGGCTTGCTTGTTCCCGCCATTTTTTTTTCAAAACCGAGGTTCAGAAACAATCTCGTTCCGAGCTGGAACACCAGACGGGAGTTTCGTTACCTAAAACATGATTTCTCAACTCGATTCTCGGAGATCTAAACTTCGGACCCCCGTCTGCTTTCGAGAGTCGCTATCTAGAGACAATTAAGAATTAAAAGAGTCCATATTAATTCACACTTCATCCCACAGCTCCAAATTCGTCTCAACAATTTCATTCCCGCAGATGAATCCCGATTTATTTCAATAACTCGAAATTCCTTGTCTTCGGGGGCCACTGTCCTAGTTAAAGCGAGACGTCATTCTTCATTTATTCCAATGAAATTGTGATCGTATCTTTATGAAGTATTTCGCACTGGAATCGGATGAGGTTTTTCGTGAAGGCATCTATTTTTCACATTCGATGTATGAATTATTATCGAGTGGTGGTTGTTCGAGAGCGATAAAATATTTTCATATTGTCTCAGAGTTAATAGCACAACCTAAAGGTAAAATTAGTTTTACCTTTTGCCGACGCTTTTAATCGTTCGCGACTTGTAAATCAATTTCATATAACATATACGAGTTCGCGAAATAAAACTGAAACAGTGAAAAATTTAATAACGTTGTGAAAAACAACTTTCACTATTTATTTCGTAATCCAGACCGACCGCAAGTTTTCCAAAAGGTTAATTATCGGGAAAGCTGAAGTGGTTTGGTCGATTAATGAAAAAGTAATTATGATTTAAAGTGCGTGCCATAGATTATGAGAGCGGCCGTGTATGCGTGCCCGGCCATAATTCATGGCGGCGATCTATCCGCGAGGTGGGCCGCTAATTTAGAAGCCATCCGGTGGACCCGCGGAGAGACAGGCGTGTCCCCCTCGGTTGTCAGCGGAAGATTGACACAATTAGCGGCTGGAATATCCCCGGTGTCCGGGGATCTACCCACAGAAATTTCGATGTTTATTCGAAAAACAACTCGGTGCGCGCGGGAGCATAATATCTCGTCCCGTGACCCGGTTGTATTTTCGTGCCTCGGTTCCGAGCTCGGTTATTTCTGTGGCCGATACCCGATAGTTTTCGAGAGGAGAATCAGTCGCGAGCACCACGGGATTCCACGCGGATCCCGGTGTCAATCCGCAAGCCCAGTTTCGAACTTGCATTATGAACAGCCCAGCGACTGAAACGAGCTCCGATGAGCAACCAGAGATCTGCCGTCAAGACGTTTACCGTCGTCGAAGACCATTTAACTTGCACGCGAACCGATCGACCAGCCCCATCTGGCTGCCTTCCATGCCGCAGTCGCGTAGATAACGACAAATTGTTTTGCGAACGCTGTTCATACGCTAGCTAACACCGCAGACTCTTTCTCTCTCGGATGAACTTCGAATCGAGGCCGCGGGCTGTTCATTCTCAGCCGCAGGATCACGTTCTTCATTGATCCCGAGTCCTACATACTGGGGATTGTAAATTCTGGGAGATAAATAGCGAATCCATCGCGGATCCAAAAGTGGTCCCATTAATTAAGTCCACGTGGGAATAGATTGGACCTCTTGGATCCAGGCTAGACCTGTAGAATCGTGGATGAACCCCTTTGATCCATCCTGGATCCTTCGGATCTTCCTTGGACTCATTCGACTTTACGTTGGACTGGATGAAATGGACCTCTTGAATTCGGGTTGAACCACTTGGATTCTGGTTGGACCTCCTGGATTCGGGTTGAACCTCGTGGATTCAGGTTGGATCTCATGGATCACTGTTGGTCGCGTCACGGATCCCCTACGGACGTTTGAGAGCGAGTTTCAGCGGCGTCTAATTGCGGCTAATTACTGAGAAGGCTCGAAGCGAAAATCCAAATAAAATTTCGCCTCGGATCCGAAACAAAGGACCCTGAACGTGGCCTAGATTTCCGTGGAGTGGGAATAAGGTGCGTGGAGGCGTGCAATTCGACCACACCTGTCGCAAACGCAGGCTGAAAGGTGCACGGTCCTCGAGAGGCGAACGAATAAACACTCTTTCTTCCCGCGTCCCTAAGAACGCGTACAAAAGGGGTGCTTCTCATTACGCTCAAAGCAGGTCTCTCGTCGGTCTCAAAGGGGTCGAGCGCCGGAAAACAGGTAGAGCCGAAAGAATTAAAAGAGAAATCTAAGAGTTGGAAACAACGCCGGGATATTTGAACAATACACGCTCCCGTTGGGGGTTGATCTTGTGCCACCGTCGCGTCGTCGCGTCCGCTGACTCGGTTAAATTAAGCGACGGAGAACGACGACAATCCACGCCCCCGAACGAAAGAATAATTCCGCGGGATCCACGAAATATTCAACGAGAGAGAAACTCACCCCCCTGCACCGTCTCCCTTCCAATCCCGACACGGGAACCCCTGTAATCGCGACTACGACGGAGTAATTAAATCCTCCGATTCCGCTCGACCCGTGCAATATGCATGAGCAGATTTTTCCCTGCCGAACGAGGGTGAACCGGGGGTGAAAAAGGGGTAAGAAAAGACCGAGAAAAGAGTAAATCGCCGTTCGCCGCGAATAATCTCGGCCACGTCGCGATATTTAAAATGTAAACCCTGCGGCGGACCGGTCCGAGGAATTCCCATCCCCTGTCCACCATCACTCCACACCTTTAACAAGCTAACTGCATAATTATTCGATCATGAGCGTTGCCGGAACCCGAATCGAGTTAATCCAGAGAAAATCGGATAGTTTTAAATGTCCCTGTTAATCGATTATACCACTATATTTTAGTTGGCTGTAAATAGTGTCTTCAATTTCATTAGAATGAGTGCAGCACGTAATGGGATTTTCGATCAAAATACCGGGTCCTAAGAAAATATAAAATGCTACCGTGATTCGCCGGAGTTAAAGGTTAATAGGTTAGCAGGTTCATCAACCTAGGGAATATTTTAGCGCTCGATACAACTGTGGGGGAGGGGGTTGGTCGGGACGATTTGATATAAATCGCTATTTGATATAATCGGATCCTTTCCGTTCGCGTTTTAATTACTCCGGGGCAGCGTGAATCTGTTCTCCCTCCTCGGAGGGAAGTTTCCCTCGGAGGGAAACCATCCCCGCTAACGTACACGGCTGGCTATGCTAAACAGTATAAGAGACGATGCGATAACCGTTCCGCCGGGAAAGATGATCCGAGACGCCATCATTCTAATCGTTAAATCGACCACCGTTAACGCAACCACCCCCTTACCCCTTCGACGATGGGAGGGCGAGAGCCGCCCCCTCTTTTTCAACAGGAATTTAAAAAATTTACGAGCTAATAAAAACGATCATTCTACCTTAATTATTCCAGTAACCCAGATTCCCTCATCCGCCCGCGGAGAAACAAGAAAGGATCGCCTCGCGGGAAGGGGTTGAGGGAAACGTCTGCGCGGGGAGGTGGAACGGAGAAAAACGGCTGGGGCAACGTTTTACCACGCGATTTTCGAATCGCCCGATTTACTGGCCAGCTGCCGCGAAACAGAGAGAAAAACTGTGTCCGGTTTTCCTCGCTGAGAGGCAACTAACCACCCCCGACAATATTCGCCGGTTCGGGCTTGGTAAAATTTTTAGAATCAGCCAGACGACAATTAAAAGGTTATACAAATTTTTGATACGATGTGAAGGTTCTCTGAATTGAACCAGTATTAGTTTGAAGGATGAAACGAAACCAAGATTTGAAATAGAATCAGGAAGACGTTCAACCGACAGCAAACACCGCTGGTTTATAACTGACAAGATAAATTATTGATCAACACGAAAGAAACCAATGGATAATGAAAAGTAGGACATCAATAACTGAATATCAACGGGTCTGTCACGGTGACGTAGACATCCAAGCTAATATTGATGAGTGCTGATTATTATTCCAAAGTTGGTATCGTCGATCCACGGCATTCAGACAGGTTCGCGAAATCGGACCGTTAACGTCCCTCGTAAATTCTCCTCGGTTCACCATTCATCCCCTGGGCAGGGGTGGAAAACGGGTGAGGGTTAAAAAGGAGATTGTCATCTGGAAATTCTATACACCTTGGAACCATTTCGATTTGCAATCTGGAGCTGAAAGGGGTACAAGTTTTGGTTCGAAAGGAGGCCGAAGTTGGACTTGAGATGGGCCCAAGTTAGGGCTCCGAATAGGTTCGAGGTTAGGGTCCAAGTTGGGGTCGAACAATAATTGGGATGTATTAATAAAAAGAACATGGTCCAAGTGGTGTAGAATGCGCTCAAGAGTGGAATGAGATTGTCGTCTGAGCAAAATATAATTTCTCATACTCTAAGACATATTCAACCCCCGTAAATAATTAAGAGAGACCTCCAATTGGACCAGGTGACCAGCGCAAGGTACGAAACGACGGTCGATCACGTAACAGAGAGAAATCGGTCGAGACAAATCGGATTAAAGAGGGCAGCAACCCTTATTACGAGCGTGGTGGGGGTGATTTCCCGCCAAGAAGGTAGGAGCAAACGCGTAAACGCAGCCGGTCGTTAACGCCGGTTGTGAAAGTTCCCTGGCTCCCCGGCCATTAGGCACGTCGTTCCCACCCCCGGAAACATCCAGAGCCTACTACTTTACCGCGCAATCGTAAACGTATTAATAAATAATAACGAACTCACCGTTCCGGTCGGTTATAAACCTATTTCAACCCCCGCACGGCTATTTTACTCGTTTCGTGTACCAACGCCGCTTTCCTCGCCAACGATCTCATCCCCTATTTCCCTGGTAACTTCCATCCCCGATGTCTTTCCCGTTTGTTCCCGGGGCCAGATGAATTTTTATTTATTTCTGCGGTGTCCGATTTCAAGGTTTCCGCATTTTCATTCCCATCCCGGACGGCTTGCCCTACGCAGGCTTCTGTTTCACCTACTTGTACCCCATTTGATATACTTCCCTCGTGGACTCCCTTACGTCCCCTTGCAGGAATTTATTTTAATTTGGTACACCCCTGCCAGTGTCGGGTATCTCTCAAATTAATTTTTACTTTCTTTTCATCCCCCCAGAATTAATTTCGAATATTTCTCTAATACTTCTCCGATGCTTGGACTACTTTTGAACATTCATCCTATTCGAAAATGCCTCTGCACCCAATTAGAAGATTTCATTCCCAATAATCGACCCGCTAGTCACCCTTTCACCTTTCAAATTAATTCTAAACGTGCTCTTTCAATAATTCTCTGTAGACATTTCCACCCTTTCGACTGTATCGTAAGTTTCTCTTCGTCTCGTAGACAATTCCACCCCTCTGTTGACTCCGCGCAGCCATTCTCACCCCTCTAATTTTTCTCTCACAGCCGTGTTCACCCCCAAGTTTATTATCAGCTCCTGTTCCTCCCTTTCTCCCGGTTGTAACTTTGTCCCGCGCCTCCTTCGGTTGCTCTAACTCGGTTCCACCACCCTCCGGCCACCGCTCATCCCCTTACAAGGGATGATTCCGCTACCCATTCGCCGTTTCTCGAGGGTGGCTCGCCTTGAAACGCTTTTTCGGCTGCGTACGCTCGCTATCCGCGAACTCTTTTTCGGGCCGCGGGCTGGCAAGGGGTGGGTAAAAGGGGTTGAAACCCCGACCGCGGGCGGCCACTTTTATATTGCATGCATTTTACAGCCGACAGCACAAGTCTGCGGGAGTAAGTGCAGCTTCCCGCAACTGCCTCCGCACGATGACAGAATCATGTGCCTGCCGAACGGTTCGATTATTTATAGTCAAGCTTCTGTCGTCTGACCGCCTCTATTTCGGGCCGCTCGTAAAGAATACACTGAAAGAAAGCTCCGCCAACCGTGTAATCCGTGACTAATGGGCCGCTATCTATCGCTCTCACTATTTTTTTACTTGGTCTCCATTAGCGCGACGCTAGGATTAACCGAAATTAGAGGATGCACCGGGATGCAGTCGGCTGACTTGGGACTGGTCGGAAATAACATACGTTTAAGTGGTTCGGGAAGTCGAAAAAGGTCGACTTTCGCTCGGAGGAAATTTTTCTAGATGATCTGGCTCGGTTAGCGCTTGATCGAGTCGAATTTGTAGGGTCTAGGGCGGTTTCAAAACTCCTTCGATTTCTCGATTAGAAGGACCCGGAGCATAAAGCTTCCAAGTCAGGTATGAGGTCGGATGTGCGATTTATCCGTGCGGGAGCGGACAATCCTTAATTTAATCCAACGTTGTTTTTCGGCGCACGTATCTCGAATTTGTTTCGGTTAACGAGAATTTAGAGCGCGGACAATTGGTCTCCGGCTAGGAAGGCAAGCGGCGGGCACGCAACGAAACTCGCCCCGTAAATAGACATAATGCATGACCTTTAAGCGGGAAGCAACGATTGTTTCATCCCTGAAAATGATATTCACGGGCCGCCAGACTAAAAGGACTCGGTGGCGCGCGCGCGTCCTCGCCCCCCCCCCCTCGTCCCTGCCCAACCCTTTGCCCGGTTCCTCCTTCTCCTCCACCCTTCTGTCTCCTTTTTCCGCCTCTCGCGCCGCTACGCTATGCTATTTTTTAGCAAGAGAAACAGCACCACGGTTTACCCTGAAAATACATCGCCGGTCTCGGCATCATGCAATTAAACGTGAGTATGCCGGCCGGACCCGCGAGAAAGGGCGGATGAAAAAAACGCGAAAACACAGGAAAAGAGAGAACCCCCCAAACGCACTACGGGAAACCAAGATACAGACCGACGCTGCAACTGAAAAATATACTCCCTGATCGATTATAATAAATAGTTGGAAGAAATATCTCGAATTAAAACGAAACTAGAACGATCGATAATTTTACAACCATTAGGACCCGGTTAGGTACAAAGTAGGGTCCAAATTAGAGCCAGAATTAGGACCCGAATAAGATCCAAATTAGGATCCGAGTATTGTCCGAATTCAAATCTGAGTGTTGACCCTGTTATGTTCAGAATGAGATCCAAATTTGGATCTGAATATCATTCTAATTAGAACCTGAATGAGTCTAAGTTTAGTCAAAAGAAGGGTCCAAATGTGGCTTGAAATATTCCCAGATTAGGACGGACTAATTTATGAAGCAGACGCTGAAATTCCCCTGAAAAATGTCCCTCGCGCGTCTCTATAAATGATCCTGCACAATTCCGGACGGTTTAGGTCCATCGAAAATCGCGATAAGCTGCATCCGTCAGACCGATCGAACGTCCTCGACATCGACTCGGAACAATGTAGGAATTCTCGCGGATGGGGGATCCGCGACTCGACCGGATTCAAGGCGTTAATCTCCCCGCGGTGTTAACCCCGACATGGAAACAATCGCCGGGCGAACAGAACGGGAAAATTTGACGCGCTGGCACGCGTGCGGGTAATTGTTTCGCCACCGACGTGACACCTCGGAGACTTACATTGAAATTCGCTTGAAAATGAACGCGGGCCGCACAGTTTTCCCGGCGGCTCTCTGGTCCGCGTCGAGTTAATCCTCGCGCTATTCCGCCCGCCCGCCACGTAAAACCCACGGAGTCTCTTTTCAACCGTACCGAGTATTTACAATATTTAACTCTTCGGGGATGATCAAAGTCCTTGTTGATACCGCTCCCGTAAGCCGGATCGCTTTCCGCATTATTCAACGCGTCGCGAATATCTTCGTCAAACTTTGTCAAATTTCGACGAACCTCGTCACGCTTCGTCAAACCGCAATTACCGGTTCTCAATATAAAACGAAAAAAGTTGAAACGTTCCGAATAGATTGCCAGATATAAATCAAAAATTCGTTTCAGCCAGTGATTCCATAAGAAGATAATTATAGTAGACAATTGTTGATGCTTGTGGATGTTCATTTTGCATGCCGATAATAAAATTGGTAAGAGAACATTCTCTATTCATGGCAGTGTGTTAATTGTGCCCGGCCGATCTCCTATTCATGACGACGTGTTAATTAAGAGTGAGCGACAGATAATGAATAAATAACGTGATAGAATGCTGGACAATTACCTCTGTTCCGCTGCCGATTTATTCTGCCGTCCCTCTGGGCAGGACACAACTGTGCCAACGCGAGCAGGAGCACAAGGATCACGAGGAATCTCCTCGCCGGGTGTCCCATTTCACTTTCGAGGCCCGTTCACCGGCGTCGCATTTGTCGCGGTCGATTTCGAGCGAGCGAGCGAGCGAGAAAGAGAGACACGGGGGTGTCTCTCGTCTTTTTTCGCAGGGGTCTCGCGAGCCTTCGAACCGGGTTCACAGGAACGCAGAACACGGAAGAAGGGATCCCTCGACTGAATCACACCGATTAATCGATTGCCAACCTATTGTTCGCGCAGCGATTTCCCCCGTAAAAGAAGTACAGTAACGGTTAAAGAAATTTCTGAACGCTGATCATGGAACTCTGAACAGTCTTGATGGAGGTTTATTGTTGTTTTCGGTTGATGATCAAGTATCGAGGGTATACTGTACTACTTTCTACAGGGATCCATGGATTACGTTGTTTAACGTAGGAGAACGTACGTTGCCTCAAGTGGGCAAATTCTAAATCGTTGTGATCGAGGGTGGGGCTTTGGACAAGTATCGAGGCGCTACTGTAAACAGACTTTAAGAATGCCTGACGGTCCAGACGCCTTAAAGTCTTAGAGATTCGCGACCTCCAGTAAGAAACTCGCGATGGACAACCATCGAGGCAGTACCGTGGTAACGTTGAGGAGTCGGAGGGAGGTCGATCGGTTTGTTCGACGCGTTGGCTACACCGGAGGCTCGCAGGCGTCTTTAAACCCGGCGATTCGGCTTTTGTCTCGTTGGATTACGAATTGCGGAGCACCAGAAAAAAACGGTTCAAGGGAGGATTGGTGGGAGTGAATAAGAGAGGAGAGCGGGGGTGAGAGAAAGAGAGAGAGAGAGGAACGGGGGAGCGGATAGAAGGCAAGGAAATTGTGCAGCGGCGGGGTCACAATAGCCGGTGGCGGAGCGAGCCACGGCGACACGCTGTGTTTTTCAATTATTTTTAATTATTTTCTGAAAGCCGCCACCGCGTTTGATGCACACACCGTCGCGCGCGCGTTTTCCCTCTGTTTCCCGCCGCGCCGCGCTGGGCCGTTTTTCCGTATCGATCTCTCTTTTCTTTCTACACAGAGCGGCAAGAGCGAGAGAGAAAGAGAGAGTCGCATGTGCACGCTACGTCGGCGTCCAATTTAAACGTCCGCACCGGTGTCACCGGCGACCAACAGACAAAGACCTCAGGACGCCGCGCCGAGCGGAACAGCAGGCCAAACGCGCTTTGAATCCGCTCCGCTCCGGCTCCTGTTTCGCGCCGGAAGCACTCGACCACCTTCGGAAACCGATCGTTCTCCTCTAGATCTCGCCCGCGACTCGAGAAGCTTCCCCTGATTCTAGAATCCTCTATATTGACGTTCCCCGACTTAAACCGTTGAATTAAATGTCGATGCTTGAGCTTCGGAGCTTTGAAATTATAAAAAGTAGGATCCTGCTTCGTATGGCTAGATTCTTAATTCTGAAAGCTTGGGTCCTAGTTCTGAAGACCAAGGTCCTAAATCTAAGGTGCGAAGCCTGTGACGCGAATTCTGAAAGCTGAGGACGTAAGTCTGCAATGTGCAGAGCTTGTGGACTCAATACTGAAAGCCAAGGTCCTACTTCTGAATTGTGGAGCTTTCGAGCAAAGTTCCGAAAGCTGGAATACTAAATCTGAGTCGTGGATCTTGTGATCTTAGCACTGATAGACGAGGTCCAAATTCTGAATGATAGAGCTTACAGTCTGAATTCTTGGAGACAAGGTCCGACGTCTGAGACGTTGAGTTTGCAATTTAAACTCTCGAAGGTTAGGATCCTAAATCTGAATGATAAAGCTTGCGTTCTGAATTCTGTGAACCGAGGTCCTACATTTGAGTTCTAGAGCTTTTCGATGTAAATTCGGAAAGATCAAGAGGTTATGATAAAGCTCCGGAAGCTAAGATCTTAGACTTGCATGGAAGTGGTTATTCCGAATTTTGAAAACCGAGGTCCAAAGTGCAAGTACACAGAACGTGTTGATTAGAAAATGTGTAATTTGCATGACTGAATCGCCAATGACCTTCCGACGAAACAAGTTCGAACGACTCCGAGAACGTTCGAGCAACTGAAGCGAATTGCATGTCGCGATTACAAAGGTGACAGCCTGGAAATTATTGCGAGACAGTGTCCTTATCTAAATTGCACGCGTCACAATACAATCGCTCCGGTGACAAATATTACATCATTCTTAAAATAGAAATGAATTCATATTAATCTGGGAAGTGTATAGACCGTGATTCACAGCCTGGCTACTGTGAATCAAATACTATCACTGGGCCTGAAAAATCACTCTAAATCAACAAAATGCAAGCCACCTAAAGCAAACACGTTCACTCTCAACGAAAGCTCAATACCGTGCAAAATTGATATCACTTTTATTCACAGAATCTACATTAATCGAACACAAAAAAAATCCGATTGAAAAAAAACTCAATTCTCCTCAATCTTTTCCTTCAAAACGTTAAAATTAATCCACGATCGCAGTAGTTGAGCTCCCGGCAACGATCGGCAAATGAGGTTTACAAAATCGGAGAAAATTACAACGCGTCACAGACCGGGATATTTTTTACGGCTTCGTGTAGCGTTCTCCACGCGTTCTCCATGGATCCCCGTCGCGATCGAGGCTCGGTTAAAATCGGGGAAATCACTCCGCGAACGTGTTAAAAAAGAAATTTGCAGATTCGTAGATTTTCGACGGAAATCGCGAGCGTAATCTGGCCGAGGAAGAGCACATGGGACCGTGTACCTGAAGAGATCGCGAAGATTTGCGGATGGAGCACACACCGCGAGAAAGAGAGACAGAGGGAGAGAAAGAGAGCTCGAAGTAGATACCGCGTTGCCTGAGCCTGACAGACTGGCAATCTAGTAGTCACCATGAACCGAACGAAGAACGGGCCACCCCACCTCCGCTGTCAACAAGGGAAGCGTGGTAGGAGGCACTAAGCTGCTTTAGATTTTTTTCCTCCCCGGCTACGTCGACGCCGACACGGCCGCGACCCACCTTCCACGGTGGTTTTCTCGTTCAACTGCCGTGCCGACGCGATCGAGGATTTTCACCGAAGACCGCCGGTTACTGACACCCTGGGAACCCTTCGTCGTCCGTCCCCCAACAGATTTCAGATCGCTAATCTACGGACAACAGCTGTCTAATCGATTTAGGACCGTCTACGACGTTGGGTGTTGGCGGATTTGAGGAGGCTGTGCTGATCACGATTTTTCTGGGACGTTCAAATGGTCCTACTGCTTTGGATATCATTATAGGATCTTTTTAGACTATCATAATTTTCATGACGTTGAAACGACCCTAGATCGGTCATTATTTTCTTGAGGATTGTTCAGGAAAATCGTAATTTTCAGGGACCTTTCTATGACCATTAAAATGGTCCTATTATGATAATCGTTAAGCCTGAGGAATTTTTGAGGATCATAATTTTAAGGGAGCCTTTTGGAGCCACGATAATGGTCCTTATGTGGTAATCGACAACATTGTTGTAATGACGATAAAACATTAAGAAAATGTAAATTCAAAAATATATCCAGTAACCTTGATAAACAGAGGTACGCACTTCGTTAGCAGAAAACGATTGTTTAATGGGAGCAATATTTCCCAGGAACACTATAACAACGAGTTGCGCGCAGCGCACCTCGCTAATCGCGATTTGCGATCGACGGTAAAAATTGTCATGAAAACTGTCATGAAAATACTCAATGAAACTCGATGCCTCCGTCGCATACATTTTATTCTATTCTCTAGATTCCTATATTAAAAACGAACCACGTGAAGACCTCTAGGGCAAACTTTCTTCTCTTCGTCTTTCCTTAAGATTCGCATAATAAGAACTTGGTTAATTTCGTGAATTATTTGTCGCAGTTCTTGGGGACATGTCGGTGCAGGGATCTATGAACGATCCAGAGGATTACGCGGGAGTTCTCGAAACGCAACAGGCGTTCCTCGGTCTGGAAGCGGCGGGAAGGATTTGTGGACACACTGGCGGCAGCCAGGTGCCAAGGATTCTGCTCCGTGATCGGGCACCGGCCGAGGGGATTCACCGTCTTCGTTCGTATCACCCGAAACTTACGAATAAACGACCACGACAACAAGCCTTGTGGGAAATCTGGAGGGGAGGGGCGATTTTACATGCCTCTTATCTGTATCGATCCTGAAATTCTACAACCTCCAAAGTCTACAGTCCCCGAAAGATATTTTTCCGTGGTCTTTCCAAGTCTTTGATCGAATCTCGAGTCCGCAAATGATAAAGTGCGAATGAAAATTTGTTGTGGCCTCTCTAAGCCTTAGATTAAGTCTGGAGTCCGTAAACGTGAGTCTAACATTAAGTCCATAACATTAACATATCTACGTAATGTTTAACGAATGATAAAGTGTGCAAATTAAATTCTTTTGTCGCCTGTCTAAGCCTTGGATTAAGTCTGGAGTCCGTAAAGGCGAGTCTAA
Organism: Lasioglossum figueresi; assembly: GCA_028455805.1. Classification (NCBI taxonomy): domain Eukaryota; kingdom Metazoa; phylum Arthropoda; class Insecta; order Hymenoptera; family Halictidae; genus Lasioglossum; species Lasioglossum figueresi. The sequence goes on from CM052204.1 coordinate 4,025,245, forward strand.
CATTAAGTCCATAACATTAACATATTTACGTAATGTTTAACGAATGATAAAGTGCAAGCGAACTTTTTTTGTGGCCTTTCGAACTCTTGGATTAAGTCTCGCATTCGTAGAGGTGAGTCTAATATTGAGTCTAACATTGAGTCCATAACATTAAGACTGAAAATTTGTTTTTGGTTAAGTCTTTGATCAAGTCTCGAGTTTTACTAAAGATTAGGTCTCGTGCGATTTAGACCTGTCAACTTCTTAAGTACACGATGTACTACTGGTGAGTATACTCAACAATTGAGTTAGTACTCAACACGCGTGCACACTAAATCTCCTCGAGAAACGACCAACTGATGAACCCCTGTCACATACGGAAACCGAAAAATCCTAAAAAATCGAATATCGCCCATTAAACAACCCCTAATTGAATGAAAAACAAAGTGAGTCTACAATCGAACTACGTGCTTTTATTTATAAAGATCCGGCCAGTACATTTCGCTCGCGGTGTCGGGAAAAAAATTCACTCTACCAGCCAGACGACGACAACTATAACGACGGAATGATAGTTCGCGACGTGGAAAATCAGTGAACTCGCGATCGAATCGGTATCGGATCAGCGGCCGAGAGCGGTCGACCGAACCGCGTTGTTTCGAGCGAGTAACTGTCGAGAGGAGCGTGGGAGGTGTTGCAGGTACCGCGGCTCTCCGTGGCGTAATGGGAATATCAGGCGTCGCGACGTCAGGCGTTTGCCGCGCTCCGGCTCGTCGGCGTCGCTCGGCTCCCGTCGGAGAACCGAACAGCGAGAGGGCCAAACCGCCAGGAAAATTGAAAACCCTTCGATTATTCCGAGTGGCCGGCAGGTTTTATCGCGGCCTAAATCCTCAACGGATTCCGCCCGCCCTCCCTTCGCTGCCACCCCCTCCGCCAACCCCCGTCTGCAATTTTCATGAAAACAAGATTCCCCAGACTGTGGACGATCATTCCGGAGCTCTTCCGACACTTCTGGCGTCATTCCGGACGCTTCTCGATATTATTTTCCCCATTCTCTACCGCAGTTCGAAGTGCACTTGAAAAAGGGGTAGAGTCATGGCGAGTTTAATCGGTTTTCATCTTTAAAATGGTTCCGGGACTGTTTGGAACGAGTTTTGATTTGTTGATATTGTTGGGGGCGGTTTAAGCGTAGATGAAAGCAGATATAATTTTCTCAAGTCTATTCTGTAGGTAAGGAATGATTTAAAATGCCACTCGATATTAAAAATCAGAACCCACCCCCTTGGCTTCCGTTGTAAAAGTCGTACGAGCCCGTATCGCGTGCAAATCTTTTCAATATCCCACGCCCCCGAGATCCACGCAATTTCGAGGGAACGGGGCCGAAGAATCGTCCGCAAGCCATCGTAAACCGTGACTGTGGGGGGATGGGCAGGACGGGGGTGGTCGGAAGGGTGCATTCACGTTCGGTCGGGCGGATTATAAAACTTTAAATAAAATAAGTTCAGAATCGTGGTTCGTGCTGGGATATGACGGCTGTGCCAGACCGGCTGCCCGCGGAAAAAGCTGTTGCACGTCGTTCCCCGGGACGACAGGCGCGGCTGGAGATGGTGAGGCGGGTGCGTGGGGTGGCACCGGGTCGTATGTTTATTCAAACCTGTCTTATATCACATTTTCATACTAATGGACTTCTTCGGAAGTTCGTCTTCGGCCGTGGACACGCTGTAAGTAAGCTGTTAAACACGAGACCGGGGTCACCTTGCATTATCTTTTCGCCGCGAAACTTTCCATTATAAGGGTGGCAAACCAATCGGAAAAACCGATCGAATTTAAATTAAATATCATGCTCCAGATTCCTTCACGGCAACAGCTACTTATAATATCCTGCTGTTCAGAAATACAATTTTCCGAAAGAGGATGCGGCGTTGTTAGTTTCTCATTCTATTATTCAAGGGGGTGAAAATAACAGAAATTCGCTATTTAAATCGGAAAAAATTCACAGAGACAAATTATGTGTTCCTAAATAAATGTCAACCCTTTTAGAAGAAGTACCGCCCCTCGCCTTTACAATACAGGTTTCCAGTCACCACGTATAATTTTCCAATAGCATCCCCTCGGAGCGAACGCGACGCACCCTCGAAAACCGCAGGTTAGACTGCTCGGTGTCTGTTCCCTTGACCACAACCGAGGGAGAAAGTCGAGTAGGGGCTGTTAATCGCGGAACGAGCATCTAGGGGTAGCCGGAGGGGGTTGCGCGGGGTTTGGGGTGCGGATAAAAAAGGAGAGAGACCGGAAACGGGCCGTGGATTTATCGTCGGGGAGCGTGTCGCAATTACGATCCATCCGCGACTCGCCAGATTTACGATACCACGGGCAATCTGTTCGAAAACGCGGGGGTTGGGGGTTGTTGCTGCTGAAGGGGGTGGAGGTTGAACCGCGGGCCACCCTTTCATCAGCCAGGGCTTTTTAGAATTCATTTTCGGGTTTAAGCTTCATTTCTCGCCCGGTCGGAATTAAGCCGGTGTCGCGAGGGGTTGAACGGAAGGAGGGGGCTAACGGGGGTGGAGACGGGCGCAGGGAGACGGATGCAACGAGGTTTGCTCGTTGCGGGGCAGATTGGTAGGCGTTACCGTTGCCCTGCTGCCACACTTAAGGGGTTCCCGGGATAACGAACGAACTACGCGACACACCAGACCAACCCCCGTCTCTCTCTCTCTCTCCCACATCCCCGCCGCGGTTATGGTTGCGGTTGGGTGCATCACCAGGGCGAAACCCTCACGGTTATTCCGCGGGAACAATCCGAGCCGAGCTTTTTTGTAATTTACGACAATACGAACGCGAGCCCGCAGAATTACGATTCCAACCCCCTCGGTGCGACCCCCGTGCCTTCTGCCCACACCCCTAACCGAGTCTGCGCGAAGTTCAATCCTGCGACGAAGGAGCACGTTGCGAAACGTGCACACTCCCATTTTTCAAATTTTCGGTGGGTTGGACTTCGGAACAATGGAGGGGATGAAAGGGACGGGTTTTGAGATGGCACCGGTTGATCCGGAAAGAATGAATATAGGCGTGGTTTTTAAGGCTTGCAAACTGAAAGTTTGACCAGACATTGTTCGATTATATTTTTGGTAAAGTGCTTTTTCGTAGAGAGATTGAGGATAACAATAGCAAAGAGGGTGCTGAAACGAAACAGGAGGTAAGTTTTAAAATAGACGGATGACAGAGTTCGTGGTAGCAAAGACAAATCTAAGAAATATTTAAAGAGAGGTTTACTATTCTGGTGGGGACGGGATGAACTCTCTTACAATATTAAGTTTGAGGGTGTATATTCAGATCAATTTGAAACTTCCTTTGCATGTTTGCACTTGTCACTGTCCGAGAGAATATCCGGAAAATTTTTAAGACGGATCAATAACCACTCAAGAAAAGCTTGACCCGCGTTATCTAACAACTCCTTGGCAATATTTACATCTACAACGAAACAACACATATTTCAGGGAATGAAATTGTATACTAAAAGAAAAAGTTCCAAAAATGGCAGGAGATTTTAGTAAACTTTCAAAAATCTAAATTACCCTTAAATAATTTCCTCGATGATTTATTTTGGTATTCAAACGATCACAGGGCAGTAGTATCGGCTATTAAGATATCTCAACGTACTGCAAAAATTACGTAGGGTGAAGTTTAACCCTGAATTACCCCGTCAGGGGTTGAAACGACCAGTCGGTTGTCTACGGCAACAGTGTTGAAACTCAGGCGAATGTTTTACGAGGTTGCAATCTTTATGCAGAGCGGTGCATTTTCCGATTATACAGCCCTCAGGTACAAAGTGAAACGAAAGGGTGGCCACCCCCGTAGGAAGGCTCCTCGTCACGGGGGTTGCAGTTTGATAACGTTATCCGATGTCTGGGTGACCGCGGCCGCCGACCCATTATCCGCAATGTTAATTATTTACGAAACGAGAGCGCAAGGTGGGCGCGCGAGCCTACTCGCACCCCCTCCCCCCTCCGTGGAAACTTAGGTGGAAGTACGATGGCTAATTTCATGGAGTTTCGCCCGCGACCAATCGGGAATTATTCAACGGCGTTCTACTTCGCCGACCGAGCCTAAAAATACACCACCGTCAACCGAACCGGCTCTGACAATTGGAGAAACACCCCTCCCGAGATAAATATTGGCATTCGGGGGTCGAAACACCGGTAAAAAAATGTCTCCGCGATAAAAAGAAAGCATGATCTGACATAAATCACTCGGAGATACCTGTCCGTACAAGAAGTTAAACGAACCGACGATTAAGAATCACGCGAGACACGAGCTCGTTTGATAGTGGAGGGGTGAGTTTCATTGTCATCGAATTTTCGGACGATTTCGCTGGCAATTTAATGGCTGGTTGGTTAATCAATTTCTGTTTGAATGAAGATAATTACGCAAACACTATAAAAATGTAGATTCTCTTTTAATTCTATCTTCCGTTAGGATATCCGTCCGCGAATCACCGTCAAAATTGGAACAATTTTTCATTCCTCAAGATTTATGTTAATTTTTTAATTTATTTAAGCAAACGCGATTCTCCCGGTTTAAAAGTGCATAATTTCGTTACAATGTTCCGACTGCTTTACTTTCCAAGATATTCTACGAGATAATTTCCCGCCGTTAAACTTTAAGGGTTGTTCTCACCCGTCGATCGTGAAAAGTGGTCGGGAACAAATACTTATCATTTCCTAAGACCCAGTTAACCGGTAGCCAGCAATTAGGCGAAAATCACGCGACAGAGTCTCGTGTAACGAACGATGGAACAAAAAGGGGTAGGTTTCGGAGTCGGGTGGTGACTTCCGACGGATTTGCATATGGTTATTTTGTCAATAGACAGTGTTTTCGCTGCGGGGAGGGAAAAAAATGATCGACTGCATGGTTCCTGTATAAACAGCCGTGGAAATACACCCGATGAACCGGCGGACCGTGACACGGGGAATAAAAATTGCTGATGATCGCCGGAAGAAAAATCGCTGCGCGTCCTTTACCGCGGAGAAATTAGGGGCAACCTGTGAACCGCGGGTTACGTGCTCGAATATCAACCAGGCTGCGTCGTTCTGATATTTATCCCGGTTAAGCGGCCACCATATTGCGGAGGACGTTTAACCGGGGCTTCTATATGGGGTGGTTAGCAAACACTGATCACGGAAACATCAAAAAATATTTATTCTTCATTCGTACATGGCGCAGAGGACTCCGCAGACGATCAAATTAATTTCTGACGTTCCCACATTGTCGTTATTATTATGTACAACTACTTAAACGATGGGGATAATGTTCGGTCACTCTGTAGACCGTACACAAAATTTCGACAGACAATAACCAGCAACCAAAATAATATCTTAACTCGTAGATGACACGGAGGATGTCATTAATGTCTGACACACTTAAACATTGTTATCATTCGGTACCAATGATGGGGGTGATTTTCAGCCACCCCGTAGACGGGCTAAGAGGACGCACCTGAATAATGTTCCGGGACATTGGGGGTTGACGTTTGTCGTGGCGGTGCCTAGCGTGCCGCCGCCGACTACCCTAACGTAACTCACCCCCCACCCCGTGCTTCATAGCCCTGCTCCTGCGGCCCCTCGGCCCGCCAGGACTCATAATTGTCCCCGTCCGAGCTGGCATATCGCGGAAGCAACCGAGGGACACGAAAGTGGTTATGCGCATTCCCAACCTGAAGAACTACCGTGCGGGGGTGTGCGGGGATGTAATGAGTAGCGATGGACTCGAGGCACCTGGAGCATGCGACAAGCGTAATCATTTCGGCCTGGTGGCCCTAGGAATTCGAGGAGCGCGAAGGTTCTATGACTTGCAGGGTCTCCTAAACACTGGAGGTGTCTGGAGGCTACAGGTCTAGAGACACCCCCTCGGGTAAAAATTAAACAAGGGGCTTTGAAAATGAAACAACCGACGAAACCGAAGGACTCCCCAGTGTTGCTCGGACCTCGGACGAGTCTGGTAGAACCAGGTCACCGGGAACCCCTGTCTATGCGCCCAACAATATCCTCGTTTACCCGAAGACGCGGTCCTCGAGCGTCTCCAGACGCCCATTGCTTGAAAACTCGCAGCGGAGGGAATTGAATACCCATCGCTAGTGATGAGAGCTCGGTGGCTGAGGACGGGCGTAGAGGGGAGCCAGGGGGGCACACCGTGGATCGTCCCCCTGTGCCTCGCTCGCGGCTGAATACTTGAATATTGATTAAGCATGCACATCGCGATTACTGGAAGCAGGTAAACGCGCTTTCCAGCCGGGCTCTGCGTGTCTGCGGATATTTATACGGGACGTTCGCTTGTCCCTGCCCACCCCCGCCTCCTCTCTAGCTTCCTGTTGCCGGTGCTAGGCGGAAAACCAGGGTAGGACACTACGGATAAACCCTAAGGTGCCCGCTAGATCACCTTTGATTTTCTGTCAGAGCCTAAGGTTCTCGGCTAGGTCGAAGGATAGTCAAGAAGTTGCTTCGATGAGCCAAGAAATTTGGATTCTGAGATCGCCAGGAGGGGAAAGAAGCGAAAGCCGTGTCCCCGAAGAGGCCGATGATCAAAGCAGAGGCATCACAGATCCCAGTGAATAGGTCAGCCTATTTGCGTCATCGATCTCACGGAATGCGACGCTGGCAATCAAAGAACACCGACACCGACAGGCGTGTGGCTCGCGCGCGACGCGGCGCGGCCGTTGCTAGTAGAAGCCACTTGTCACGTGTATTTTTCCCATTTGGTTCCACGCCGATTAGTAGAACAATGAGCTCGTCAGCGGTAAGTAGGTTAAAGAGAGAACCTGTGCCCAGCTCCGCGGAATGAGCGAAAAATTCCAAGTGGCCGACGGTGATTGCCGATTGTCGAGGAATGCGGGGCGGGAAGAGGAGGCTGCGTAGCGGTTCGCGGAACCATTATCGCGGACGTATCCTCCGGGCCTCCGGAGGAAACACGCGTAATCTACATTCCTAATTCGCTACGTAGGTGGCTGGCATTCGCGAAGCATCCAGATGGTTGGAAAAAGTCCCCGACCGAAATCTGAATGCCTAATGTCGCATGTGGGTGGTCGACGGATCCACTAAAATCACACGTGTGTCTGGAAAAAAATTGTATTCCTGCGATTCGCGTTAATTTTTTCATACGAGACTGCAGTCGTTGGATGACCAAGCACCGCCAAAAAATCGTGTCTAGCTCGTAGGAGGACTGATGTCTTCCAATCCGTCAGGCTGGAAGACGTGTGGGCGCGACGACGTTCGAACTTCCGTCACCTCAACCTCCACTCGAGGCTGGATGGCGTCTAGAGCGGTAAAAAATGTCGTGGCGAAACAGAAGGGTGAAGGGAGACGGCTCTCGAGGTTTGAATATTCACCAGGCACATCCTGGTCGACGTCCACCTGACCCTCTTTCTACCAGAAAAATCGGCACGTTCCCGCTTGTCTTCGAGGCTGCTCGAAGCCCCTCCGACGAGACAACGACGGAACGGCTTTTAATTAGAGCCTCGAGCGTCGGGGACCGGAAGTTGGGAGTGGTAGCGCCGTCCGGTCATGTCTCGCCTCCATCGAACGGAAGAGGATCGATATAACGCGTTGGTAAAACAGACACCGCTGTTTTACCAGTGGAATTGTGTCTAGGGGAATCTCGGAAGGTATTTGTACCGACAGAGGCGACCTGTAGTTACCGGCTCTGTTTGCCGACAGAGAGCTGCTGTCGTCTAGAGAATTTTTCACTTCTCCAGTAACTTTTTACACTTTCTAGTGATTTTCCATCCTTACCGATCGAACGTCGACTCGCGCAATCGGTAATACAGCTTGCAAAGCAGGTATCTCACGTCTTAATCGTAGGTAAAATCAGATTAAAGGGGCATCACACTTACCTGGATAGTTACAGTCGTGTTCGTCGCTTTCGTCTTGGCAATCCTCGACGAAATTGCATCGTTCCGATTCCAGGATGCATCTGGAGACGTCGCAGGCGAACTCGCCGGCGCTGCATCCTAGAAATCGAACGATCTTTCATTATCGTGACAATTGCGCGATGATCGGAAAGAAAAGCGTAAACGATGAAGAATGGCATGCGGTCTATATACATATTTACAGAGTGCACGATCTAACAGGCACATTAAGCCGGGTCAGGGCGAACCTGTACCTGTCTGGTTGCAACCAATCTCGTCAGCGCCATCGTCACAGTCCGGCACGCCGTCGCATTCCTGCACGGAACAAATGTAATGACTTCCGTCGCTACAACGCACCGTATCGTCGGCGCGACACTTGTTCGTCGCCGTGCGTTCCGACGTACCGACATCGAAATCGTCGCCGGTATCCTCCTCCACTTCCTCATCCTCTCTAGCCGTGGTCTCCTCCTCAGGCTCCTCAGTTACTACGTAGGGATCTATGTGGGGCTTGCTGATTATACTTATCGACCTTGGTCTCTTACCGACCGAGCAGAGCGTATGTGAATGGCGCAAAAGATCAAAAGAAACAGTGTGTGGCTATGATGCGATGAAGAATCACGTGTTAGGGGCTCAGAGCTGGTTCCTAGGGATATCGAGCTTTCTCCGGACGCCACGAGGGCGCATCCACGTCCACTAAACACGTCTATCGTCATTTCGCACCTGTACCCCAGCAACCAGCTCTGCACCCAGGTGGGTAACTGTTTTGTGGTCTGATGTACGGTGTTGATCAGGTGTGGGTTCTGTACAGAGGACTTGTTCGTTACGTTTCAGGGTACTCACTGTTCGTGGTAGCAGGACAGTCGAGTTCATCGGAGGTGTCGTTGCATTGAGCTATCCCGTCGCACCTGGCCGATAACGGCACGCATGCACCGTCCTTGCAAGTGAGCTCGGTGGACGGTTCGCATTCCTCTTCGATGTCCTTATCGGCTAGAGTATCGAAAGGGGCTAACATAAACGAAAGAAAAAGAGAACTGTGGACTTGAAATAAAATAATCGAACAGGGATCGTCGCTAAGGTGGACAAAGGGATGAGACTCGAAGTGGCTATCAATCTATTCTTGCTAACTATGTCTACCGGACGTTCAGCATTCCGCGTGCAACACCGAATTACCAGAACGATCCAGAGGACCGAACTCGCTCGTCGAGGGCTCGGGATTCCTTTCGGATCTCTGCCGTCGGGAAGTTCATCGATCTTCCAGCATTTCAGTTTCGAAGTTTCGAGACCCCCGACGGGGAATCGATCATCCTTTCCTAACCGAGGCCTGTCGAGGAAGTTACCTTGGAATATTCTCATGAAGAACTCGTCGGGGAACAGTTGGATGTTGTTCAAGGAACGCAGCTCCAGCTGTTCCTCGATGATGCTGCGCACCTCCGCCTCGTCGGTGAACGTGGAGCCGATGTCCAGAGTCACCAGTGACGTGAAGCTGTCCGACGCGGTTGGTCTGTGGGACAGAAAGTCTCGTCATTTCTCGAACACCTGTCTGTTGATTCACTGGGGAACTCTCTCTATTTTCAATCTCTCTCTGCTAGACTGTCTGTCCACGTCGGGGAGAGAGATCCTAGACTATCAGAGAGACTCACGATATCTTAACGACGTTGGCGTAGTGACTCTCGCCGGGAAGGTGACGATTGAACAGCTCCTCGAAGGTCTGCGTCAGGTTCCCGCTCAGCTCCTTGTACTGGCGACTACTTCTGTCCGCGTACTCCCGCAGATATGGCTCCCCGATCGTCAAGGTTATCCGGTAATACTCTGAAAGCATCGATCGGAATTAGGGTCTCAGTCAAGACCAAGGTCTAGATCCTAAAGTCGCAAAGTACTTGGACCTAAATAAGGTTTCTCTAGCATCTTTAAGTGCTAGGTCAACGCCCTGCGTCCCTGAAGACTCTCTTCAAGTTCCCACGACTCGTCTACAATGTCAACATCGAACGGTACTCACTTCGCTGAGGATTGTTCCCGGTGTTAGGGGGGCCATGTTGTCCACCTTCGCTCGTGGCGCTGCCTTCGATGTCTCCAGACCCTGCCAAGTCCTCGTCGTCGGTGTTACCAATCTTCGCTGGCTCCCTACGAGCCGCCGCAGCATTACCGATTTCATTGTTCTGTTAAAAGTCAGAGAAAAATTAGAGACGTGTCGCTCAGAGTATACACGTTTCGCTATGCCACCGACCTCTTCGGCTTCCTCGTTCTCTTCAGCGCTCTCCCGGGTCTCCCTGACAAGGTTCGCTGATGCCTTCGGCTTTTCGTTGTCGAACACCTCGACCGGGACATTCTCGAGCACCTCATTTCCTTCGAGTTCCACTTCATCTGCAATTTTTCAAATTCAGCAATCAATTCAACTGATAAAAAGAGGATTTAGCTGTCTAATAAAATCTGAGGGGCGTTCATGATCCACCAGGTTCCAGAACCAGAGGATTTCTCTACGATTCTTGGAAGAAGTTTCTCACCTGGAGGAGACTCGGTGGTGGTGGTGGTTGTGGTTGTGCTGGTGGTTGTGCTGGTGGTAGGTTTCGCAGGGGTCCAGAAGTCGAAGAAACCCCTCTTTATCCTGTGGAGGAGGGAGTCGTGTTGCTGCGATTCGATCAGTGGTGTCTGGTCGAGGGTCTGCTTGCCATCTTGGTCGAAGACCAGGTCATCGTTCTGCGGACAAAAAACGAGGCTACATTAGCAACGATCGTAACGCAACCATAGACAACACAGTAAAATCTGGTCAAGCGTCTGATTTATTGATAAAACGGCGGTCCAAATAGCCGTCCGCTAACCTCGCACCCAGAAATCGATATCACTATTCGCCAAAAATAATCTCATTCTCCGGCTGGGCTTATTCCGGTCCATAATAGTTCCAGCGGCCTAACCAATGCGCCGACGACGGTAAATCGATGTCTGAACTATCCAAAAAAAAATTTCAAAAAAAATCATCGATTCCGTAGGGTGGCCGACTTCGATACGCGCACGTGGCAGTCGAAAAAAATCTCGATAGCCCCGAGATTGCCGGAGATACGCGAGAAAAACTATGCGGGGCGTATTGGTTGGACGGTAAAAATCGGTTTTCTCGCGTACTTCGGGCTCCTACGGGGAAATAAAAGACTCGGGAGGATTCCCCGTCGATCCATCATCGAACTGGGACGCCGTGGCCCGTAACGAGGCGAACGGGAACGCGAGCGCGCGCCTCGCATTCGCTCCGTCTCCTTTTATCTTCGGTCACGTAGACGCTCGCGGGTAATATCGAGTTTGTTATTCGCGTCGCGGCCGAACCGTACCGTCGATGCTCTTTCTTGCATAACCTCGGCCGGTAACGATACTTTATTTCGTCGAGTTTCGGTCTCTCCAAGCCACCCTCCCGCCCTCTTTCCTCCCCTAGCCGCCCACGTAGTCTGTTCTGATCCTGGAAGGAGAAGACGTCGTTGACCAACGAGAACGTTGAATCCTGGCCAGTTTCGGAATCACGAGGCAGCGGCGGGAATGGGCCGCCGATCCTGAATTTATATCGCGTGTTTAGGTGAGAATTGGTTCTTTATGAGCGACACGTGACCGCACTCGGAGACACACCCGCACACAATCGATACCCGACGTTCTGAGTTACATATGTACTGGGCTCCTCGCGCGTTACAGGACACGTTCCCTCTAAGTGGAGTGCGTTTCCCAAACGTCTAATCCGCGCCGCGATAGTTGCTCGCGACTGGGAACGGGCCTTTAGCATATTCTCTTTTTCGGAAGGTCCACTATAGAAATTTCCTTCTGTGAAACTGAATGAGCTATCGTTATGAAACTTTACACAGTTATTTATAGATGCTCGAAGTGTATTCAGAATTTGTTCCACGCTCATATCTCTAAACACGATACATGGAAGTTATTCAACGAATGATAATTGTTAAGTGTATCGACGTCTTGTGTTGATAACTATGGTAATCGGCATGATGGAGAGTTGAAAAAATTACTGAACATTGTGTGGGTATGCGTGAACACGCTTGCAAAGTTTCATTGTGATGTCTTGTCTGGTTTTTAAATACAAATTTCGAACGACTTCTCCTGGGCTTTCGCAGGCTCGTGGAAATGCTGAGTTACAGTGACCATTGTCAAATCCCCTCTTGATAATCCCATCCACGATTATGGGAGGAGAGGCGTTAGGGTATCCATCAGCGGGTCCACGTGTTGATTCCCAGGCTGGGAGACAACGACAGCCGAGGATCATCTTATATGAACTCTTTCATATCCCGTCGGGCAAACGGGCAAAATGCCATAGCCGGGGAACGGTGAAATTGCGGAAATCACGCCGGTTCGACTTCCCGACATAAACGCTGCCAGCCCCCGCACCGGGCGAGATCCGCCAGTCAGACGTCAACGGGGAAACTGCACGTCGCCGTTCACAGGGAAAAAGGAACGTTTCCGTTCCGAGCTGTCGAAAGAGAATTTCAACTGACCGGCAAGTGGCAGCCGCGGATTCGTCGAAACTCGATAGTCCGGTAATGTTCCGGGCTCCCGTTTCCAATATTCTGGGCTTAATTAAGGGCTCGATTCTGGTCTGGTCCTGATTAGATTCCATAGGTGCGCGATCTGGGCTTAATTTCGAGCATGGTTTAGTCCTGATCATATTCCAAAGTTCATGTTCCAGGTAAATGTGCACCACGTGTCATCGACTTTCAGCTACCCTTCGTCTTCAACTCGTCAAACGAGCACGCGTAGGTGTCCGAGGCCTGATCCTGTCGGGAATTGGCGGCGCTTCTAACCCGAAAACCGGGCAGTTAAAATGCAAAGGCTAGGACCCCGAGCGAAGGAAGATTCGGCATGCTCGGCGCCACTGTTTAGTATTCCGCGCGGCGCAGGACCTCTTTTCCGCGCCTAGCCGACACTAGCCACCCCTGGCTCGGCGAGCCTACTTGCCAACATGTTCCTCGCATTAATATAGTCGAGCTTAAGACAAAGGACGAGCCCCGGGCAGAGGCTCCGCGCGCCATCTTACTCCTGCCACGACCTCCTATGGCCGAGACACTATATTTTCGTTAGCTCGAAGCTCCCGAGAAGTCCCTCAAATTGGGGGATTTCGGAGCACGAGGAGAGCTCCAAGGCAGACGTGCTGGATCTTGACCTTTGAGGACTCGATCGACCATGATCCTGAAGAGCCTTCCTCTTTTCGAACTACTGGAGCAGTGACGGCTCTTCTTTTTTCTTTTTTTTGGTGGGAGACGTGTAGAGCCGTCGCTACTTTATCGCGCGATGATGTAATTGGGAGAGGCCGTGGAAATTGCGAGGCTCTGACTAATCTTTTAGAATAATGATGATCGGCGGATTTGATATTTATCGAATTTTCGGACAGCTAGTGATGGCTTTGAGTCGTGCTCGAGCTGGATTTCAATTTTTCGAAGACAAGGAAAGTCGCGGAGATTTGGAACATCGTAGAATTTCGAAATTTCCGCTAGTCGTTCAGTGCGAGGCGTTCTTGTATGCACGATAGGGAATGAGAAGAGCAAAGAAGGGGTGAACGACCTGCGCGCAAAAATGAGTGCAGCCCGATGAGTCATCGTCGGCGAGCTGGTCCTGAAAAATGGGTCCGTGTATCTGTGCATTGGCGGGTGCATCGTTATGACGGTGCACGCACGTGTTGGTTGCATAACGCGTCGAGATCCAAGCCGGTTGAACGTCTTGCCGTGTCAAAAGCTGTCTCTCTCTCTCGATGTCTCTCTCTCTCTCTCTCTTTCTCGATCGCTGTCCGGTTCGCCGGCCGTGGCTCGAAAAGTTCCGAGGACGAATTTCCTTCTGGCCCACTTAGCCAGCCCCGACACGTCTTTCCCATGCATTTTAAGGATTTCGGACCGCGCCGCGACTCGACTCGACTCGGCCCGACTCGGCCCGACTCGGCCCGACTCTGCGCCGAGGCGGCCGGTGTTTTGCCGAAGTATGAGCACGTAGTTCCCGTGAAAGGATCATAGACTGGACTTAGCTGGGAAATCCCGTGTAAAACTTGCCCGGAATAGCAAAGTTTTGTCTCGACAGCCCCTTCCCTCGCCCTCCTCGAAGCTTCACTCGTTTTTTTTCTTCGCCAACGGCATTATCGTCACGATTTATGCCCGAGACCCATGATCGCCGCATTTTTTCCATGACTTTTTACTATGTTCCGCCGACTCAGGGACTCCGAAACACATAATCGATCGACAATTTCACGCGCAACACCGTTTCCACGTTTATCAGATGTCACCATCGATTTCATATAATTTGACAAAATTGTTTAAACGATTTTTGAGTGAATGGAGAATCAGTGTTCACGCGTACCGATCATAATCGTCCCATGCCACGTGTTTACCGACGACGAGAGCCCGTTACGCAATTGTTGCGTCTACGTCGCTCGCATCGGACGCGTGCACCGTCGCGAGAACGTAATAATACGTCCCGTGTGGGCCGATTTAAGGTAAATTAACGCGGCCGGAAAACGTAGTGTTACCTTCCGGCTGCGTGTTTCCATCAAACGGAACTCGCGTAAACTGTTTTGCCGCGAAACGCGACACCAAACGCTTCCGTCAATTAGAAAGATTAAGCGGTGTATCCTTAACACTCTGCTTCCCAAATTAATCAGTACAACAATTAGAACAATTCTTTATTTATGCGCATGGTTACTTTTCTAGTCTTTTTTCTTAAATTCTCAAAGATAGACCTCCATACAAGAAAGTATAATTTCCACAATTTTGTAGATACGAACGTATAAAAAATCATGAATATCCATCAAACATCTGTAAATAACTGTGTTAAATTTCGTAACGCTGGCTCATTTAGTTTCCGCGGAAAAAATCCTAAAGCGGGCCTCCGACGACTGACCAATACAGTAAGTAAGCCCTCGATATAAGAAAGTATAATTTCCACCATTTTACAGATACGAACGTATAAAAAATCATGAATATACATCAAACATCTGTAAACAACTGTGTAAAATTTCATAACGCTGGCTCGTTTAGTTTCCGCGGAAAAAATTCCTAAAGCGGGACTCCGACGACTGATCAATACAGTAAGTAAGCCCTCGATATAAAAAAGTATAGTTACCACAATTTTCGAGATACGAACGTATAAAAAATCATGAACATACATCGAACATCTGTAAACAACTGTGTAAAATTTCATGACGCTGGCTCATTTAGTTTCCGCGGTAAAAATTCCTAAAGTGGACCTCCGACGACTGAATGATACAGTTAAGACCAACAGCTAGTCAGAAATCTCACTCGAAAAGGCATTCAAAAGGCTGCCGCTCGATCGTTGTCAGTTTATTCTCGCCACGAGGCACCGCGTCGCCTAAATCCCTCGGTTAACTCTCGGTTCCACCCTCATTCTCAGCGTTCCCACCCCGCGGGGGTGGTTTAGCCGTGAAACCCGAGGCGATGAGTGGCGGACAAGAGAAATTACGAAACTCTCTTACCCACTTAAGAAACCGAATCCCCCGGCGACTTCCGGTTTCTTACGCGACCCTTAAATTCTTCCGAAATGGAATGCAAGTCTTTCGAAACGATTCCTTTAAAAAATACAATGAGATCCCTGAGAAAATACCGTGCCGAAAGCAAACACTGAAAAGTGGACTCGGAAAAATAGTCTTACGATCCTGGACAAGGGACATCCATCAGAATCGAAAGATGAAGGTCCCATCGATATTTTGATTTTTCTAAAAATATCACGAAAATTTTGTGGTTCGAAAGGGGAACAGTCTGTCGACTTCAAAGTTCATCGATTCAATTAGCCAGAGAGCACGAGGTGTATCTTAATCGGGACGCTGTTGTCCGAGTATTGATTAATTAAAACAAAAACTTATCGGTGGTTCACTGGTCTTTTATGGAGCAGAAAATAGTTTCCTGTGAAATTTCTTTACTGAAAAATCACGCAACAGACCCAACGATCGACACCTTCAAACACTCTGATCTATTCTCGATCTGACGGAAACGAGCGGACTGTTTGCTTTCGCCAAACACACGCGCTCTCGTTTCCGCCTAACCGGCCTTTCTGGCCTGTATCACTCAATCCTAAATCCTTGCGTTTATTGTGAGTGTGAGTGGCCTGAAAAATTTCGAGACGCCTGTGGGCTTACGGATCATCAGTAATGTCGTTCAAACACTGTAAAAATTTAAAAAATCTACACTCAGCAGTTTCATTGTTAAAAATTACTAAAGACAGCCTATCCGCAAATAGAAGACTCTCAGGAAAAAAATTGTAACTTTAAAAAAAATGAATTTTTCGAGCCGAAAGTTTCTGCACGTGTTCCTATAAATGTCGTTCGAACACTGTAAAATTTTAAAAATCTACATTCAGCAGTTTCATTGTTAAAAACTCCCAAAGACAGCCTATCCGGAAATAAAAGACTCTCAGGAAAAAAAATTGTAACTTTTCGAGCCGAAAGTTTTTGCACGCGTTCCTCTAAATGTCGTTCGAACACTGTAAAATTTTAAAAATCTACATTCAGCAGTTTCATTGTTAAAAATTCCTAAAGACAGCCTATCCGGAAATAGAAGACTCTCAGGAAAAAAATGAATTTTTCGAGCCGAAAGTTTTTGCACGTGTTCCTCGAAATGTCGTTTGAACAATGTAAAAATTTAAAAAATCTGCTTTCGGCCGTTTCCCGTAAAAAAATTCTTGAGGGCGCGTCTATTTTGCAGGGGGAGGATAATCGCCACTGCTTGCGAACCCAAGAATACCCAACTACGTATAGGTGAACCACGAGCCTAAACGACGTCGGAATCCGAGGACCTTCAGAACCGAGGATCATGCAACCCTCACAAAGGTTCTGAACGACCCAGATCCTGGTTACCATCGTGCGAGGGTGATTCCTCCGCGGATGTCTGTGCAGGTGATCGAACCTGTCAAACTTCCTGGGACAATGGGCGCGTCGGATGATCCTGATCGATCTGCCGACCGGTTCCAGACGCGCGGAAAAAAATTATCCAGGACAAGGTGAGGCACAAAGAGGAATTTCGACGACGGACCCTCGTCGCACAAAGCGGCCGAGACTAGCAGCAGTTGTAGCAAGCAGCAAGGCGAATAGGCATGAGGAGGAGGAACGTGGCTGAGGAATGGAGAGAAACGGCAAGGGGGGGGGTGGAAGGGGGGTGTGGGTGTGGACCGAGCACTCTCGACGATCCTCTTCTTCTTCCCTTCAGCGAGCACCGCCTTCTGTCTTCCACGCTGCTTCCGACACAAAGAGCTCTGCTGCACACACGAGCCGAGCCGGCTTACCGCGAAACTGCCCTAATAGTCCATTGTCTGACATCCGACCGACAAATCCTCGCGACACCCCCCGCCACCCCCCGACGTCTCACTCGTCGCCTTGCCTTACCTTGCCTCGCCGCGAAACACAGAGAAACTGTTCCTTCGGGTTCGATACGCGTGCCCTTCGCACGTTCTACAGATTCCTGATTCTCTAACCGCGAAATTTGGGTTAGCAGGGGTCGATGAAAACGACTCCACTCACTATTTCCGTCGACCACCACCGAATCTCTTGAAATGTCTTATTCAATCATGGTCCGGGCAGAGAAGCTTCTCGACTTTCGGACTCCCGAAAATTATTCAGTGTTCAGGGATTTTTAGCTCGGTGGAATTGATGATATGCTCTCCGTTATACGTCGATTTCTAACGTTGGTTACAATTGTCAGCTTCGTCGTCGTTAAGATAAACCGGACGCATAATTCATCGTATTTCCCAATTCCCCGGGTGTTAAAGTCGTTTAAGTGGCGCGCGTGTTTGAAGGACACCCTGTGTGTACCAGTCTCGCTCGACTGTCGTCTTTTGATTCGTGACTCAATGACGGAGAAAGCACGTGGCGGAGAAACGGCGTGAGTCATTCTCCAGAAATACACCGGTGGACCGAGATATCGGATGCACTGAATATCGATCGCGTTTTGATTCGACATATCGATGATTGTGCGATCGCGCGATCGTCGCAGCAAAATTCTAACGAGCGTATCTTTCCCAGATAAATATTGTTTACATTTTCCAAGAGACTCGTTAAGCGTAGAGTTCGTCGATGTTGAAGTCGTCGATCGATAGATCCAAGGGGGGAAACGGAGGATCGAAACGAGTCGAGGCACGGCCCCACGCAGAACCAGAATTCACCGATGACTCACTCGTCTGAAAAGACGCTCGCGAAAGTGTGTCGGGGTGCTCGGCAGACCTCGAGGAATAAAAAAGAGAACGATCGCTCCCCTTTTGCCAGCGGAGGCTGCGGCGCGTCGCGACGCATCACAATTAACGTCAATTGTGGCGCTTCCGTGACTAAGCGAACGCTCCCGCTCGTCCCTAGACCAATTTACAAGCAGACCCGCCGACTGTAAATTACTTCACGCATTAAAAGAAAGAATAATGTCACGCGAAACCGCCATTCTATAACATATTTCACCATCCACCGTCTTCGTTAAATCCGAACCGGATTTTAATTAGACGCCTTTTCACTCGTGGATTTTCCGAGGACCCGAGGTAATTCGTTGGATCTCCTGGATCTTCATTGGACTGTGGATCCTTCGCTGGATATTCAGGACCTACCCAGAATTTTTCGTTGGATTCTCAATGAATTCATAGTGGACGTTTGTGGATGTTTACTGGATTGTTATCGGACCCTCATTGGATCCTCCATGGACTCTCAATAAATCCTTCAGAATATTCGTCCTCGAAACCTTGGATATAAAATATCACTGCTCGACATGATTCTGTATCAATCTCAAACTCAGTATGCAGAATGAAAAGACATTTGCTGAATGAAAAGATCCACAATCCACCCGGATCACGCGCCACCGCTTCCTGTGGCCTCCCCTCCCCTACGGCACGACTTTATTTACCTGTGCCTCGATTAGGCGAGCCGACTGCACGCGCTGGAGACAATAGAATCGGCGTAACGAACCGTGGCGGTAGACAGACGCTCGATTGCTCTCGTTCCTGACTCTTGCCAGCCTGCGTGTCTGCGGTCCGGAAATCGAAAGGTGAAATTCCGTTCGGGTTACCGTTGCAACATTGTTTAATCTCGTCCTAATCGTTCCTCCCAACAAAAATTGAATACCATCGAGAGATCGAGGCTTCGAAAAGTTCTCTCTGTAATTATGATGGTACACCGTGTATGCGAAATCGCAATTTCACAGCCGTCTTCGTGCGCCGAACGTGATACTTTTCGAATTAATATGTTTTCACCGGATCCGTTCGGAGAGCCTCTCGCTTTCCGAGCGGCTCGTGTTCCATTAATTTCGGAACAGATTTCTTGACACGGCGGATTTACGTGCGCGCATTTTCCCCGTAATCAATCGGTGATGAGCCCCGCTAATGACGATCGCCGGGAGATCGGCAAGTGTTGCGCAGAAAATATTCGGATAATTGCCGCTTAATTGGAAACCCGATAACCTTGGGATATTAGGTTCGTTTGCGTGGGGGTTCGCCAGCTATCATCGACGGCAGTTAGTAAATTATATGCGCGTTCTGCTCTGCTCTGCTCTGCTCTGCTCTGCTCATCTGCTTCTCTCAGACGAGCGATAAACGCTCCCTCCACCGGCTCATTGTTCCACGATGCACGCAGACGTATTATCATATAACTCGTCGTGCTCATCGTCGGCTCGCCTTTCGATTAATTAATCCGGCCGCTTGCCTTTTCTTCGATGCCATTTATCAAAGCGAAAACGGAATGCGGGAAGGTGCATTGACCCTTTCTGGACTCTCGTGGCACTTTCGATTGATCCACAGAAGATATGTACCTTCGTTAGATTTTACTTGAACCTCGGTGGAGAACCACAATTAGACCCCAATGGACCTCAATGAGTTCCCAAGTGAATATCAATTGGATTTCCATTCAATTTCGATTGAGCCTTAATGGGAATTCGATTGAGACTCGATACCCAATGAACTCCCAATGTTCTCCCAACAAATTCCTCCGCAAATCAACTTTGTGTTTCAACTAAATTCTCGTTAGATCCCCACTGGATCCTCAGTTGGACTTTCATTGGAACTTTATTGGATTCTTATAGGATCATCACTGGATCCTTATTCGATTCTCATTGGATGTTAGCCTCGATAGGACTCCCAAAGTTCTCTCAACAAATTCCCCCGCAACTCAACTTTGTGTTTCAACTAAATTCTCGTTGGATTCCCACTGGATCCTCAGTGGATTTCAGTTGGGCTTTCATTGGAACTTTATTGGATTTTTATAGGATCATCACTGGATCCTTATTGGATTCTCGTTGGATGTTAGCCTCGATAGGACTCCCAAAGTTTTCCCAACAAATCGAACGCTAACAACATTATTGGTCGAAGAAGGCATCTCGAGGCGATGTGAACCGACGCTAAAGGCAGATAAATGTCCGACAAATCGCACGGAATCAAGGCGTAATGCCAGGGTCACGCGTGGTCGTTTCCTCGGTAGATTATCGCGCATCCGTTCTCTCCTCCGTCTCTCCGAGTCGACGCGTTTCCATTTGTTACTGCGCGCGATCCTCGCCGAGTCTGGCACGCAGATTTCAATCTGCATGCTTCTCTCGGATGTTCAGAGTTCACTGATTCCTAGCGACGCGTGCCAGAACACTCCTCGAAGCGAGAAAGAAAGAGGAAACGTGAAAATCCCAGGGAGAACGATTTCCAAACGAAACGATCTCAAGGCTGGCAAAATGCTGGGGCAATTAAGCCTTTCATTTTCGACGACCTAATCTCTGGTAACACGCGAACCGTTTCCTTCCTGCGATTCTGGGTGTAACCCAGTTTTCTGTCGTGCGCGAGCCCCGAGCGAAGTAAGAGAGCTCGTTCTCGCCCGCCTCGTGTGGGAAACTTATCTGCGTCCGCGTTTGACAAGATACTACGCGCGAAATGAAAAATCATTGTTCCGTTTCCACCGGGAGAAAAACCAACGTCGAGCTGCTCGAGATCCTTCGTCTCGTTCTCGGGCTAAATCCGTTCGCATACTCTCTCCCGGCCGCGATGCCCCGGCTTAATAGCTTCGCCCTCGGGAATTACTTGCGCATGGATTCACAGCTTAGCCCCTCGAACTCTTCCCTTGCAACGGCCCACCTATTGCCCACATGGTTCCCCAAAATTATGAAATTTACTAATGGGACGTGCACCCGCTGAGCTGAAATTATACCTCGAAATATCTCCCGGTAATTTTAATGACCGGCAAAAATCTCTGAAGCCGCAGAATTACTAATGTGCTTCGTAATAAGTTACGGTTCGTCCAAATAAGCCTTTTCCACGTAACATTGTTCGGTTTTCTATTTGGCGGAGAATCATGTTTCTCCAAGGGGGTTTGTTGTAGATGTATCTGCCTGGAGAGTGAACTTCCCGGGCTGAAAACTTTTATACGTGATCCTCGAGAAGATGTTCCGAATCCGTGAAAATGTTAAAAATCCACAATTTAATGGTTTCGTGGTTAAAAATTCCTGAACGCGAGCCTATCCAAAAGTCGAAGGCCCTCGGAAAAATTGTTATATCTTTTCGAAAAATAAGTCCACCAAGGCGAACACTTTTGTGCACATTCTATGAAGCGCTGTTCAAAACGCAGAAAAAGTTTCATAAACCTGCGGC
This sequence comes from Lasioglossum figueresi, assembly GCA_028455805.1. Lineage (NCBI taxonomy): Eukaryota > Metazoa > Arthropoda > Insecta > Hymenoptera > Halictidae > Lasioglossum > Lasioglossum figueresi. Next base: position 4,046,684 of record CM052204.1, read on the forward strand.
CATCCGTTTGATTGTAAAAAATTCCTAAAGCGTATTCTGCGAAAGATTCGGTTAAATCTGACGGCGAGGAACGTTTTCGGACGACTCGCCGGACCACGTTTTTTTCCGGGGACGAGTGTAGCACCGTAAATGGGCAGATTATGCATCGGCGGATTATGAAATGTGCGCGCGTGTGGCCGTGTCTCGCGACGCTTTCTCCGTGGCAGGCAAATCGGTATCGTCGTCTTCGTCGACGACGCAAGGCCGATTACACAACGGCGAGCATTACACAGCAAGCCGACAATCGGATGTCCCGTGGAGAGATCCGAGAGATCTCTCGATCTATCTATAGCGACGCCTCCAGCACCCGCCTTCGGAAATTTCGTCTGATAATCCTCGTTGTGGATGCCGTTCAAAGTGAGCCCCGCGAGAATCTTAACATCTACATATTTATCGCGTTCTACTCGCCCTATTTCTTTTAATTTTTGCTTTCGCTTCTGTCTCTTTTAAAGAGATACGTCGCGGTCAAGCCGAAAGCGGGTCAAGCCACGATAAAACATGTTTTATTATGTCGCACGCGCACCACGCCTCCGATAAAGCGTGAACTCGTTCCTGCGCCGGTTCCTTTTCAATTTCCTGCATAGCAGACAATGCGTATTATTATAATAACTGCGTCCCCAAACTCCTGCATTCCTGTCGACAAATTACGAAATACTAGAGACACACACTTCTCGTAGAAGAGTCTCAGAAAAAGAATTATATTTTCCCGAAAAGTCAATTTTTCGAGCTGAAAATTTTTGTACATGTACCTCGAAATGTTCATCCGACGCTGTAAAAATTATAAAAATCTACATTCAGTTGTTACATTGTTAAAAATTCCTGAAGAAGAGCCTTCCCAAAAGTAGTAGACCCTCGAATAAAGTTGTATGTTTTCGAAAAGTGGATTTATCAAGCTGAAAGTTTTTGCGCATGTTCCTCAGAATATGGCAGATGTTATCTACAACGGGGAAGAATCGTTGTCAAGACTAATAGAAATGGGGGACAATCAATTATCCCATTTGTCGGGAGTTCTCGCGATAAGTTATCTAAGGGGCAGGATCGTTGCATTAACGCGTTTCTCAACGATCGAGTTGTGAATAATCGAGGGAGTTCGCGTTGGTCAGAGGGCCGCTGACTAATTGACCGAGTGAGTTCACTCCCTGAACTGGAGCACCAAGCTCCCGTTGCATATTTTACTCTGCTCGTATCACCGTAAATGCTTATTTATAGCGTCTTACACGCATTCTCGCTCTCACTCCATTTCTCTCGCTCTCTGGGTCCACAGTTTTTCGGCGGACCTGTGACGAAATGGCTGGAAATAGCCTTTTGAGTTTCCTGCGAAACCTCGCTTTAGATCATAATCTTTTACGAGATCGCTTGTTCTAATGCGTCCGGACCAGTTCGCAGTTATTCAGGAAGGAAATACGAGTCGACAGGGTGGTACGAAAGTTTTTCCTGAAACGATCGATTTTCGAGTAAATTGAATTTTCCTGGAGAATGAGCGGATCAAGTAGAAACGGACAGCCATGTTCAGACACAAAGAACTGGAATATGCGATACTTCAAAATATATTGTACGGAGTACAGGGTGTTTCAGAAACAGAACAAATTATACCAGAGTGTTTAAAAAATGAACCAAAAATACCTTCGCGTTACAGAAATCATACCTGAAACTACAGGCTGATCCAAAAATTGCAGAAACGTGTATATTCGAAAAGAAGTCTACACAGTAACGCGGTGCACCACGAACCATGTAACAAAAAAGCCACCATTATTAGAAGCTTCGAAATATCATTTACAAAATGGAGAACCGCGAAGAAATGTCAAGTGTCCCCGGGATCAAGGCACGGCAGCGACGAGGCCAGGTCAGAGTCTCCAACAAGCTACAAATCGTGTGCAAGCGCGACACGGTATTTTTTTCGGCGAAATGTTCCGGATAATTGGAAATCCGTGAAAAGACGTGGTCCGGGAGCGTTTCTTTTGTCGACGGCCTGGAAAATCCGGTGTAGAGCAGAACACCACCTCCGTCGCCTTTTCTTTACCCCGGCCGGGTCGTTGGGGTTGGTATTTGGGTCGCGCGTCCCACATTCTGCCCGCGTCAAAGTTAATTGCAGGTGTTAACGACGATTACCGTGTGCGCGTTGCTCGTCACCTCCACCCCGTTTCTCTCGTTTACGTACACGCCGCGCCAGCCCGTGTGTCTGGGCTTTTGTTTCGCGGGGGATGAATCAAATTTCATCCCCTTTGTTTCCTGCTCCAGGCGACTTCTTTCTCCCTCAGCACGCGACGCGTGTACACCCCCTCTCGACCCTCCGCGAGTCGTCGACCTAATATCTCCCTCGAGGGTTGGGAAAAACCACCACCTTACCACCCCCTTTGCGTCCTGGAAAGTTCGGAAGGCTCTGCCAGGTGAGACGCTGTGCTTTCCGAATGCGAATAGACCGCACGCGACACCCTCAGAATATTTTGATAATTAGAGGGTGAGCGTGAATCGTCCCCCTCGAATTACTGGACAGTTGCATGCACTGTTTCGTTCTTTTTTAATTGGAATAGGATGCGAGTAATTTTGGGATCGCGACAGGGTCATCAGCCCCCGCAGATTTTGTTGCTGGTTTTTTCTTAAAAGAGATACATTTTCATGTGTAATCGGCCTGATTAGAAAAAATTACGGTCCACGAGAAGATCACCGATGCCGAACACGGATTAGGGTAATCGTGGCTCGTCGTTAATCCGTGCCGCGTGAAATTGATTGGACCGTCACCGCCCGCGAAGTCGTCTTCTAAATAGTCGACAGGAATTACAGGCCGAGACGCTGTTCGACCCATGGTCCCCGCTGTCCTTTCTATCTTTAGCGGGCGTTGTCTACAGGGTGACACGATTTATTCGCCAAATCGTTTCGTTTCACTTAATCGATTAAAGCACCATTAGCCGAATCGACAGTTAGACCGTGACGTATTGTGAATATTTAAGGTGCTGCGAAATCGACTATCGAAAATCTATTAAACATTTCGACGGTATACGCTAAAATGGCTTTCCAGTTGTTGGTCGAACATAAACAAAACATTGCGTTCAATCTCCATCGAGCTAAATATGTTCGAATGAGGTTGACAATTCAGGGATAAAAGGTACTCGGAAAAGTTATCGAATCTTCTCGAAAAGTGTATTTTTCGAGTTGAAAATTTTCGTACGTGTTCCTCGGAATGTTGTACGAACGTGGTAAAATTTGAAAACATCTACATTCGGCCGTTTTCCGTGGGAAAATTCCTAAAGAGGAGCCTGTTATGCAAGCGAACGATCGTTATTACCTATCCAAAAATCGAAGGCTCGCAGAAAAAATGTTTTTTCTCTCAAAAATCGGTCTTCCAAGCTGAAAATTTTTGTGCATACTCTCTGAAGCACTGTTCAAATTCGGGAGAAAGTTTCTCGGACCTACATCCGTCCGTTTGATCGTAAAAAAATGGTCCGATTGATTCTGCAGTGGACGCCGGAATAATTTCACCGATTCGACAAAGGGGAGGATCTTTGCAGACGATTCGGCACGGAGTCGGTCGCATTCGATGCGTTTCTTTTTCGTAGCCGTCGACGCACGTTGCATCGTGCAGGCCGCCACTTTTGAGGGCATCGCTCAGAGATAACGATATCGCGCGAGACACGCGGTTTTTCGATTCCATCGCGCGCGTTAATGAGCGCACGCACCGAGCCCATTGAAAAAAAAAACACACAGCGCGGCATGAGTCTCACTCTTGCGCGCGCGCGCAACCGTCGAGAATGCGCTTTTTGAAAAAGCTCGACCGTGCAACGACCGTCGAGCGGATATCACCCTCCGCCGCGCGGCGTTGAATGAGTCTCAAACGGTGTGTGACCTGCCCCCCGCACGTTTGCCCCTCCATCTCGCCACTCGTTCCACACGCCCCTCCCTCAGCCCCTGTGTGTTTCCGTCATAATGACGTCTGCTCGCGACGGTAACTTTAACCGAACCGTTCGAGCAAACGAGCCGTGCGATTCGAGGAACGTTCAACAGGATCCACCGTCCCTTGTCCCCCGTCTAGGGATCTTTGTTTAGGCGCGACGCCCTTCGAATACCCTCCCCTACAGCTCGCGGAGACCAAAAGAATTCTCTTGACGAATAAAACCGATGTACATCTCAGTGTCACTCGATTCCAACAGAAATTAGTCCTGGTAACGTTCGATAACAGGGGCCGTGGCCTACAGAAATGTCGAGGGCCTAGTTACTTTTCTGTTCAGCAATTTTTCTTTAACGTTGCCCAAAAACTACTCTCCGATTCAAACAAAAATTATTTTTATAACGTTCACTAATAAGGGGCGTGGCTTTCTTTCGGATGTACAGAACGTTTCATGGAAAGTACCCCGGGGTACAGGGTTTTTCAAAAAATGTGTTCCCGAAATGGGGAACATTTTCTGCACTGCACTTCGAAACGGTGTTTCTTTTATGAATTCAACGCGGAAAAGCATAAAGAACAGTTCCATGTACGTCAAGTAAAATGAACAACATGATAACTAGTGTTTACAGAGTAAAAACTTGTCTGTTCAACGATTTTTCTTTAACGTTGCCCAAAAACTACTCCCCGATTCAAACAAAAATTATTTTTATAACGTTCAATAATAAGGGGCGTGGCTTTCCTTCGAATGTACAGAACGTTTCATGGAAAGTACCCCGGGGTACAGGGTTTTTCAAAAAATGTGTTCCCGAAATGGGGAACATTTTCTGCACTGCACTTCGAAACGGTGTTTCTTTTATGAATTCAACGCGGAAAAGCATAAAGAACAGTTCCATGTACGTCAAGTAAAATGGACAACATGATAACTAGTGTTTGCAGAGTAAAAACTTGTCTGTTCAACGATTTTTCTTTAACGTTGCCCAAAAACTACTCCCCGATTCAAACAAAAATTATTTTTATAACGTTCAATAATAAGGGGCGTGGCTTTCCTTCGGATGTACAGAACGTTTCATGGAAAGTACCCCGGGGTACAGGGTTTTTTCAAAAAAATGTGTTCCCGAAATGGGGAACATTTTCTGCACTGCACTCCGAAACGGAGTTCCTTTCATGAATTCAACGCGGAAAAACATAAAGAACAGTTCCATGTACGTCAAGTAAAATGTACAATATGATAACTAGTGTTTGCAGTGTAAAAACGTCGTGTATATGCCGCGATTGAAGCGCCAGGGACAGTTTGCTAATTAGGACTAGTTTCCCAGACGGGGAAACGATCGTCTCATTCTGACCAAGAACGTTGTATTCAGTCAACCGGACGTGGGAAATATTAATGAATGCAGCGGGCGAGATCAAAGTCGGCCGAAGACGAGCCGATACGAGTCGAGCCAGTGACGCAAGCTACTCGCTCGTGTCTCTCGAACGGAATGCCGAGCGGAATCAGTTGTCGTGCTCTGCAGGTTGCTATTTGCATATCTTGCGGGACTGACTGGATTTCGCAATCGTCGCAACAGTGTATCGATAGATCGATCGAAATCTCGACAGATCTTCCCGCACCGCTCAAAACTGGACCCCCGAATTTTTGTTCGATCTTCTGGAACTACAGCTCGTCAAAAGTCACACCTTGGACTTGAATGAAACTGTATTTCCAAACCGATATCAAATGTGAGACAAATTTGAACCACGTTTTGGTCATATATTGAGCTACAGATGGAGACAAGTATTGAACCGTATATTGAGCCTAACGTCGAGACAAGATTGAGTAAAGTTTGAGCCATAAGTTCAGATAAGTTTCATTCGAATTTTAGACATATTTTGGGTCATATTTTGAGTGATATATTTAGCAAAGTACAGGGTGTTCCGGAAGTCCGACTGGACAGAAAATTAGCTGATCGAAGACTCGGGAAAGTACAGGACTATTCAAAAGTAAGTTTCGATAAAGCCGCGTTAATTATCGCTAATAGGAGACGACAGTAGGCGAGCGCGTTCCGCGTAATTACCCGGGAACCGTTAACGAGGGACGTCGGCCAGGGTTACGACCTCGTGTCGCCGCTGGATCGGCGTTTATCTTGGCTGGCGTCGAACCGGATCCACGATCAATCGATCTATAAATTGGGTCGTCGCGTCGCCCGTGGTCGATGCGTAAGAAAAAGAATAAGCTAGTACGTTATGGCCTGCATCGGGAATGAATGAAACTATTGATGCGCCGTCACGTTCGCGATCCGATGAATGCGAGACGAGACGTATTGTCGCGTCGCACACAGCTGTTTCAACGGAGTGTTCGCAAAGAAGAATCGTTCCTTACACCCTACGGTGCCCTAAATCCATGAGGGAAGATACTGGTGCGTGACGACCTCGATTTTAATGAAATTTTTCATTTCCGATACCTGCTTCATTAGTTGTCCACTGCCGGACCCGAATATAGTGCTTGTAGCGAGGTATCGCGCATTTTACTTAATTTGACTTAAGGCAACTTTAGTCCCTGCTTCGGTACATGCTGATCCTGGAACCTGTACATAGAACATCTAGAGAGATATTAAAAATCAATCAAAGAATTTATGTTGCATGAAACGCTCGGAATGCATCACCCATCGGAAAATTGAATTTTCATGGAAAACGTCTCAGCCAATTTACCCGGCTGTGATGTAACTCTATTTCCGAGACTGACAGATAACCGTAGAGTATTTGCGATCGCTGTTACCCGGTAATTCGCGCGCACGCGTTTCACTATAATCTCGTTAACAGTTCGCCGTGAGTCATTCGAATACTTTGCCCTGCCGAACGACAAGTATTCTGTACCGTCATTTCTGGAAATAGATACTGAAATCAGCATAAACAGCTCCTCCAATTCGCGGTTTCCTCTCGGCTAAGTAAACAACGACGTAACGCTACGTGTACAGCGATCGAGCGGAAGATAACGCTCTTCGCTCCTCTCGGGGCCGAACGTTCGGTGACCTAATCGAATTTCGAATTGAAAAAATAGAAATGAGAAACGAAAAAATCACGTGCTCGAATCGCGAATTACTTTGATACGTCGCCGCTAATCGACGAGCAAATGCACGCGAGCCAGACGCACCTAATTGGATGACCGCAAGGTTGATTTCTTGTTGGAACGCCTCGCGCGTTTCGCATATTTAAGCGACAGCGATGGCTTCGAACCACGCTCGGACACGAACAACCACGTCGCAAGCAAATCTAACAAAACCGGTTTAATTTATTGGACTCATTTCCATAAATAAATGGTAACCAATGGATAAATTGATTACAGTACGATTAGGTTTCCTGTTCTACGAACAGACCCGATGAGTTATCGCTAGCGCGGCAAGGTAAACGTCGACAAGAAATTTGCAGGAAAAAGACGAGACCGCGATACCGATGAAAAAAAATGTTCCGTTTCGAAATTGCACGCTATTCAAGGTAACGGTAATATATGACAAGTAGTCGAGGGAGAGACGGGATTGTTGCGCGTTAATTGAACAAGAAAGCGACAGTAATCGGACCGCATGCAGTTGAACTAGGTCAGCTAGCGCGTTGGTTCGTGCAGCGTCAGAAGCGAAAAAATTCCGCGTTTCTGGGGAACAAGATAATTCTCATCCGTTGCGGATTAGTTTCGTACGCGCGAGCTGTAATTGCGTAATTCGAGGCGACTGCCGGTTGTTTGACAGCTCGTTCGCACATTCTCGACGCGGAATTCGAAAGCGACGCACCCAAGCAACACATCGCGAGCTTTTCGATGTCTAAATAAAATTTTTTCCACGCCCTCTGAAGATCGCTGAACACGGACAGAAAGTTTGCGATTGATACACTCATTGGTTTTGTTAACATAAAATAATATGTAAGGTAGTCCCCTTTCTTGGTTTCCATATTTGGTCCACATTGGAATTTTTTTTTCGCGACTCAAATGTCGTGGTTCTATGTAATTTTCCTGAGTTACGTAGATAGGTTTGAGCTACGTCTGCGATTTTTTGTAAGTCATGAGCGTGAAAATTGTGGTAGTTATTCACAGTGAAAGTTCAAAGTGTCAAGACACGAACAACGATCGATATTCGTTTTGCATATCGACGCCATTTTTCTTCGAGGCATCGCTATTTTTATTTTCCACCACGCGGACGTTTGCTACATCCATACTAATCGAGTGCCGCTTGACTTTTTCATTTCTGATGACGTCAGGAACAGTCACTGTGCGCATCATTCAAAGTGAATGCTTTCAAAACTTTGTCTACCTTCCAAGCCAAACAGCTGTTATAATACAAACGATAACAACCTGCAAAAATTAGTGAACATCCAGCGGACATTCATAAACAAATTTGCAAATCAGCAAAAAAGTAGGTCAAATCAGTTTCTACAAAAAAAACTCCTCACAGCCCTCCATTCAAAATGATATTTTTAAACCAGTCCGTGTTATTGTTTAAACAATTGCTATAATGCAAATGACAGCGGGTTGTCAAAATTTGTGGACATAGTACAGATATCTATAAATAAATCTGCAAAGTTGAGAAAATGTAGGTCTACTGGTTCTCCGAAAAAAAAAATCCTAAATGTCCAAGAGGCGAATGGAGAAAGGGGAGACGGCCCGTGTTGATGGGTTTTTCGAGATTCTTTTTTAGTTTTATGGGATTTTGGTGGTGAGCCCGTGTCTGGCTCGCCCACGCAGCTCGCCATGCGGTTCGTGCACGGTTCATCGAGCCTCAAAGGTTGAATTTATGGGCGCCGATAAGCAGGAATTTATTGATACCGCGGTCTCGACTCGATACCAGCGCATTTCTGCGTGCGCGTACACACGGCCGTGCATCGGCCGGCTTATCTGCCAGAGCTATTGTCTCCCGAGATCGATCTAGACGCCGATCGTCGCCCGGAGGACAGCTAGCGATGGCTTCGAGTCGCTCGCAAACTCCACTTGAACTTATTACGAAAAAGCTTTGCCTTTACTGCCTTACATTTCATTTTCATTTTCATTTTTCCCTTCAATCGAGTATTCAGTCGAGTATTTTTTACTTTACATTTTTACTCTTACACAATCGATTAGATATTTTCCGAATGTTCCAACGAATAAATTCAAAATAAATGTACATGACTTGTTCGTATCGTAGTGGGCTCAAGTAATTTTTTACTAAATTTTTCAAGGTTATTTTTATAAAACATTTTCCAAAAGATGGATTGTAGAACCACATTAACGATATCGATGCTTGACTATGGAACGTCCATTGCACGTGTGAACAAGGCGAAAATGGAGCAACAGTCACTGATAAGTGTCGATAATTGACAATGTGTCGCACGCCTTTCGGATAGTGTTTCCACGATTATGTGTACGATACGGACCATTCAAGGAAACACGTGCACAACTCCAGAACAAACTCCGTATTAATAAATACCTTAATCAATGCGCTTGATGAAATTAATTTTCAGCAATTCAGCTGAGATTTCCCTTAAATAAATTAATGAATGCATTGAGCGAAGAGGCTGGCATTCAAAATTAGGCCAAAGCAGGACAAGAAGCAGACGTGGATCGTGTCTCTGAATCAAATCTATCATCCTGACAAGGACTGCTTCCTCAGGGTGTCTAAATAATCGTTTAGACCTTCGTTTGAAGTGTCTTCTTCGAGCCTAAGATCTCTGGTTCTCAAACGATGTGTTCGAAAGTAAGAGCGAAGCTCCTTTGATCGCCAGATTTCGGTTTCACGAAGCGGTCTTCGGCCAATGGCTGTGATTGGTCGGCTTCCCAGGGCCTCGAAGACCATGAATGGCGACTGATTAGGACCGCAGAGTGGCTGTTGTTCTGAAGTGCGGCTCTTATCACGGGGACGCGTCACCGGCGACGGTTTAGTGTTCCTAAACGACTGTGTTTTGATCGAACCTCGAAATCGTCGCTGTGTTCCCAGATTCTAAACAACCTTAACCCTAGAACCTCCGAAGAACAAAAGAACACCGAAGGTGGTAATGCGGTCCCCCTGTAATTTTCTATATTTACATTTTATGTGAGGAAGTAGAGGAAATAGAGGAAGTTTATTCTAGACTTAAAACATAGCTCATAAAATTGATTTAATTTCGATGAAATTTTAATATTGCCACTCAAATGTATTAAATTTTTCTATGAAAGATTCAAGAATTTAAATTATGAATCAGATTTTAGGGCGAAATATAAAACACCCCTTCCGCTACTGATCTCGCGTCCAAAAATTTCAGAAAATTATTCGACACTCCTAGTGCCTTCTCAAATAGAACTCGCGTCACCTGGACCACGTTTTATAGACTTCCCAGCGAAAATAAGCTTTCATGAATCACCCTAATCGTCACGGACGGCTCTCACAGTTATTGCTTGCTTTATGCCCAATGGACAAATAGGCTACACTGCTCGGGAACACGATTTCCAGCGAGCATCGAGCTAGATCATCGCGTTCGATCGCCCCGATGAGTTACAGATCGTAGATCCTCGTTGACGACGATCGAAACGACACGGTTTATCTTTCCCGATGGTGGATCCGGACGTTTATTAGCCGGGCAGAGGCGACGGTTTACGAGATCCAGCGGTTGGCAACGTGCAAACGAGATCGTACCACTCGCCTCGGCGTGAAGAAAAAAAAAGAAAATAGTAGAAACTGGATCGTCGGTTCTTCCGCGAAACCGGCCGTGTTTCGCGGGATTTACGGCCGGATCGGGTTTATGGGGTTTCGCGTGTGCGAACGCACACGGCCCTCTCCGTCGTGTCGTCGCCTCGCATTTTTAGAAAGTCTTACGTCATGCCGTCTCTTTCGACAAAGCGGCCGTCGATCCAGATGCGAGGAGCATGCCAAAATTCTGTGGAAACGGTACGTCTCTGCCGTAAAACGGTCGGTTGAATTTTTACTGGGGCCTTTGTGTGGGAATCGATCTGGATCCCGGTGCCGGTAAGAGATTCTCAAAGACTCCGGGTTGTTCGTACGGAAATCTAATTTAGACTCCTCCAAACATTTTAGGATTCATGGTGGGGGACTCTACATTTGACAGTGATTGACTTCAGGAAGCCTGATTTTTTTTTGTTCAACGGCCATGAATGAAATATACATTAGAAGTAGACATTGTTGGAGTTTGCTGGTGCAAATTTAGACTCTCCGGACTCGACTGGACTTTTTCAGACCTCCTTGAATTTGCTGATAGACATTTATGGAGTACTTCGAAGCCCTCCTGGATCCATCCCGCACTTATTTATTAAACACCCGTTACACACGCCGCCGTGACGGAGAAACCGTAAGCTAATACTCGAGATACGAGAGGATAATCTGACGATTTCACGGTCAGCGAATTGGTCTCTTCGTGCACCGGTCACGTGGTCTAGTAATCCAGCAAACGACGGGAATGCATCTCTTAATCTCATTAATTATTCATAACATCTTCCCGAATACTGTTTATTAACCTTAAGTGAATGACTATTCAGACATTAACCAATTCAATCAAATCCCATCAAATTCTCGACCAATGTAGATGCTTGGATCCCGTTAAAATCCATTCACCTTAGACTGATTAAATTCCTGAAAATACAATCGTTCGAGCAGATTGCGAAAAGGAGGTCAACAATAGACAACGAGAATTCGACTTCAATTAATGTAATTATCTTCCGGCGAGACCGCCGAATATCCGGAAGAAAAATAACCAGAACGTTGACGCTGCGATTAATACAGCCATTCGGATATCATCCGCGCATCGTGCAGGGTAAAGTACTCCACCGACTCTGGTTTTAATCAAGATAAATCGAATCGCCGGGCGATGCTCGCGCGAAAGGAGACACGCGGGGATGGGATCGTTTAATTTTACATCCGGCGAGCCTTGTTCGAGCACCGACAATGCTATCACCGTTCCCGGACGCTGGATAAAATTTACAAGCCATTCTTCTCGCTCAATTTTTCAATAACTCAGTCTCGAAGAAGACGCATCAGTGTCAACTTTGAGAATTTCTCCTGTCCGAACCGGACAAGTTACAGAGATGATTTTCACATGAAATTATTCTTTAGACTCTCCCGAATATGCCAGTAATTTTTCGTAACATCGTGAATGTTTAAACTTGTTTAAAAAATGTTTGAAGAGACCGAGCCGCCGAGAGTGAGATATTATAGATTGCGTATATTTATCGCCGCGCTCTTTTAAAATGTTTTAAACAAGTTCAAACATTTCGGATGTTACAAAAAATACTGTTATAATCGGGAGAGTCTAAAGAATAATTCGGCGTAAGAATCGTCCCGGCAGCTCATCCGGTTGAAGCAGGAAAAATTCTTGAAGTTGATAATTATAAAACAATTATCGAAGGCTTCGAGCAGTCGTGGTTAATGGGACAGTGTAATTGGTTGAATAAAATTCGTACCAGGTTCTGTGAGAAGCGGATGCTTTACCAGAGTTACAATAAAATCGCGGGAAGAGAATCGGACACGTCAGCGAGCTGGTTTTCGGGACCGGGGCGTTTTCACGCTGCATTATTCAGGCCCTATGAATTCGAGATTCCCGGCGATCGAAGTCGACGGTGCGCCTTAGCCCTTTCGAGATTACAGTGACAAAATGCGTGCGTGCTAAGGAAGAGAATCCCGCCGGTGCTGTGGCAACAATAAGCCACCGATCACGCCGGTGAATCCGGAAGGAGGGATCCACTGGTGCACCTGATCTCCAATTTAGGATGCAACTGTCGCCTCCGGCTTTACTTCCTCGTCCACCGTGCATGATACACGTTTTCGAGACCACGAGTCAGTCGCTTGGTCTATTCGATGATTCTTTGAATTTCGGGTTTTCGTACGTTCCACGTGGAGGCCCACCTTGAGGTGAAATTTCAGAGAAGTCTGGAGTGCAACCAGTTTTTGACAGTCCCAAGTGGAGACTCGCCTTGAGTCTAACAAGTCGTATGTTCAAATTTTCGTCAATATCCTACAGCTTACGGCATGTCCCTTTAAAGCCGTAACGGAAAAGCAGTTTTATTAACGTATTTGGGCACACGGATATCCAAAGGATAAAGACTGACGTGTTTGTCCCGGGTGCTCGTTTCGATCTGCTTTCTTTTTGCAATTCGTTGACGATCGTAATTTTACAATTCTTCTGTTATTTCTGATTCTCTACTTTTATAAATTTAGCTATACGAGGTGTGATCAAAAAGTAAGGTGCGTTTTGTTTTTATCAAAAAATATTTATTTATTCATCGATATTTATGTTGTCCCCTTCAAAGTAATCCCCCTTAGATATAATACACTTGTGCCAGCGCTTTTTCCAATCATCGAAGCACTTCTGATAAGCACTTTTTGGTATAGCTTTGAGCTCTTCCAGCGATGCAGTCTTTATCTCCTCGATCGTTGCAAATCTCCGTCCTTTCATGGGTCTCTTCAGTTTTGGGAACAGGAAAAAGTTGCAGGGGGCCAAATCCGGTGAATATGGTGGCTGAGGCATAATTGTGATGTTGTTTCTGGTAAAAAAATTACTCACAAGCAACGTTGCGTGAGCAGGTTCATTTTCCGTTAAAATTGCTTGGCACGAACCAAACGAGATGCCGACATCATCGGCAACTTCTCTAATGGTAATTCGACGATTCCCAACACTATTTTCTTCGCTTCTTCAACGTTTTCATCAATTGTTGACGTGCTGGAGCGTCCAAGGCGAGCTTCGTCATTAACATCTTCTCGGCCTTCTTGGAAGAGCTTGTACCACTTACAAACATTTTTTTTTACTCAAAGTGCACTCACCGTATGCCACTGTCAACGTTTCAAGTGTTTTGAAGCAGTTAATTCCATTTTTTACACAAAATTTGATGCAAATTCTTTGATCCATTTGTTTCGACAGCAGAAAATCGCCGAACACGCAAAACGCTTCTAACTTTTATGCTTCTCACAAGCAAACAAAAAATGCTATATAACTGAAACTTAATTCTACTTTTTACACAAAATTTGATGCAAATTCTTTGATTCATTTGTTTCGACAGCAGAAAATCGCCGAACACGCAAAACGCTTCTAACCTTTATGCTTATCACAAACAAACAAAAAATGCTATATAGCTGAAACTGTGAACATATGTTCGGGACGAGTGTACCAGCATAAGAAAAAAAAGAAAACGAAAATCGACTGTAGGTATCCCGCGAAATTCAAAAAGTCACCTTACTTTTTGACCACACCTCGTGTATAGGGTTGTCTGTTAACCCTTAGCACTCGAGTGACGCCTCTGAGGCGACATTAATAATTGCTATACTATTATTTAAAATATATTGTTTACATTATTAGATCTGTCGGTATCTAATCAATTACTCAGCATTTAAGTATTGTATGAGGTATTACATCAATTGCATATCTACAAAATTTAAAAAATCATACAGGATGGAAATATTCTAGATCGCAAGAAATGTTTAATTTTCCAGTTAAAATAGCTCCGAGTGCAAAGTGTTAATACACACGCATGCATACATACACCATCCGCACTTCAACACTATAATTTTTGTTTTTCTTTCGTGTTGTAAACATTTGTATAAATGGATTTCGGTCCGTACATACTAATAATAATAATAATAATAATAATATTCTAGGCTTAGTATTTTAGTTACGATCAGGTGCAGGGATTGAACTGAAACGTTCCTGAAAGTCCCTACACGTGTTCAGAAGTCGCTAAGTGGAATAAGATACGTCCCGAACCGGCAACGATCGGATGCTTTCGATATCGAGCAGAACAGCGGTCTGATTGACTCATTACTCAGTGAATTACTGGTGCCATTGGATAGGCGCACGTGTTCGAACCAGGGCAACGGCTAATTATCGTCTATTCGTCGGCGTGCTCATTATCCGATCCTCATTTCGATGAGAAACTCATCGGAACGTCACGATCATCCTGGAAAACTATGGTCTCCTCGATGGTCCAGGACCAGCTGCGCAGGATTGTAAGCAAAAGCGTGCACTCTGGTGTCGAGTGGTTGCCTATATTCGGGCGCCCCTTACGCTAGATCCCCGCCCACATGTAAATGAATCCTAATCGCGGCGGATGAGTGCCGGGCAGCGAATACCACAGAAAAGTGGCACTCTTATCAATGACACTGACACAAATAAATCAAAGTAATATCAACAGCTCCACGGATTATGGAACACCCTGTACATAATAAAGAAGCGTTTGTAACGAATTTGTAACCCTGTTACTCGACAGTTCGTCGACTGGAATTGTTTTATGCGGAGTCTCGGATAATTTATTCGTTTTCGGTGGTTTATCAGAGTTTGGTCAGAAAGGAAAGTGGACGCCGCAGGATGACCCTGATTTCTCGGAAGCGCTGGCAACGCTGCTTTCGCGGAGATAACGCGCTCACGGACGCATACCAACATCCGGACACATAGGGACACATACCGAGACAAGTGGTTAAATAAAGAGGCGACGCGTAAGGTACGCTCTGTACGTGCAGATTCGACAAGTCTCGAGCTATTCCGTGCCGGGAATGGGTAATCTCGTTGGTGGTGGATGCGAACGGCACTGCTACACGTTTCCTAGGAACATTTCTTTTGTCTCGTCGTCTGTTGGCACGCCTGGCTAATTATGAGCTGGGACTCGAGGCTGAATGCCCAACTAGGATCCACTAGGACCAACTGGGCCCAGAAACAGAGCTGAGGTGAATTGCGAACTGAAGTTGAGGGGTCCGAAAATGAAGTGCAACATGGTTCAAAACTACAATGAGCGTTGAGTCAGAAGCAGACAGAGTTTCAGAATAAATTTGAGTCATGCTGGAGCCAACTATAGCATGAACTTCAGTTGGACTCGAGGCGGATGTTGAAACCTATGAGTCACCTAACAGCAAGGCAAAATTGAAGCCCTTACACACTGTGAGCCTAATTTTGAGCCAAGTTCAGAGCGAAGTCTGACTGAAAATTTCGAGAACTGCCTCCTCAATTTCGAACAAGACCTCAATCTTGACCTACGTCTGACCGACTCTAGCGTGTTTGAAATTCCTTCTGGCCGTTCCAAAAAAAAAATCGAAAGCAAACGTTGACGAGGCAAACGGACCCGAGAGATCGCGCAGCCTCGAGGATTAGGTCCTCGCCCGTTTATTCCCGTCCCAGCATTCCGTGTCGCGGAGAGAAAGAAAGAGAAAGACAGCGTCGCTTGGACAAAGAGGCCCGAAGGCTCAGCTGGATTAGAGCATTAAGATTCGATGTCGCGCGGCCGCTGGAAAAAGAGAGAAAAAGAGAAAACCCGGGGCGGAGGTGGAGGAGGTGGGAGGTACGGTCGGAATAGTCGCGTTGCTGAACGCGTGGGCGGGTGAAACTGGTTCCCAAGCGTGTCGGTGTCCCCCGTGAGCCGAAGGGAGGAGCAAAGGTGAGCAGACAGCGGCGCGAACCGCGTCGATCCGGCGTGTTACCGCGTCTGCCGACCATGGACCTCCGAAAAAACCCCTAAACGTCAAAAGTCGAACCCTTTTGGATCAATATTCCCAAAATTTTCGATGGTCCCCAATTTTTTTCTGCAGATTTTGAAGGGTCCTTCGATTTTCCCAAGAATTGTGGTACACCACAAATTATCTTATTTAAAGCTTGCTGGCAGGTTGAAACCGATTTGTGCAAAGACAGGCAAGATTGTAAGAGCTGGTTTGCAAGAAAACAAACAATGTAACCGTCCGCAATCATTTGCTTAAAGCTACATTGCTTATCTGCACTGACCTGGATTGCTAATTGCAGCCTTTGTCCACAAGGAAGCTAAACATCGCTGATACAAATCGGAATTCCTAGTTATTCTTATCTCCGCTTGTGTAACTATTCGACGTCTTATCAATTTAGATTGTAAATTACTATTAACTTGGTATATCCACCAAGGCTTCTGCCTATGAATTTACACAATGTTCAATTGAACAATTATCTCTTACATTAAAAAATTCGGATAAGATTGGCCAAGGTGCCGAACCACATGGGAAAATCGGTCGAGTGAAGTTTTCGAAAGTTCGAGGGCACGGTGCGGTGGGGCGCAACCAATGCGAAAACGGATCGATACGATAGGGCCGGTGGGAAGGAGGCGAACGCGTTATTTACCAGTGCATGCGTACAGATGCACCAAAGGCGTCGGGGAGCACCCGACCTGTCCAGGCGTCGAAGTTACCTGGCTGCTCCCTAACCAAATCACTTCTTCGACTGGCGATCTGCTCCCCAGATTATGCCGAACAACTTAATTCGTCATTCCAACAATCCGGGATCTTCTCAAGATTTTCCTTGATTTTTATCTACCCTCGTTCTACCTCTTCGCTTTTCTACTTAATAAATTTGATCTTTTGTCCATTTGCTTTCGTAATTGATCTTTTTGTGGATGGGCTTATAACTCGGGGAGGATTAAGCGAAAAATCGATTAGATTCGTTAACGCGCCGATGAACGTCTTTATTAATTAGATACGGTCTAGCGGTGGTGCAGACTGGGATTTTTATTACGAAAAATGGATGAAAATTCAGTGCAATTTTTAGTTGGAATTTTGGTGAGTGCATATTGGAGATTGAGTCGAAACTTGGGTCAAGACTTATGTTGAAACTCGAGTCAAACTTTAAAATAAATTTCTGTGAACACTGGTCTCAAACTTGGACTCAAACGTGAGTCAGTAATAGCCATGAGATTGCAATTGAGCTCCAGGTCAATTATTCGCTATACCGGAGCCTTCAGAATTCCGATTGCGCAAAGCTTTGATTTCTGAGCGATAGATAATAACTAGTATCGGTGAACTCATCATCCGCGAGATACTATCAATTTTCTATGCCGAGACACAACTGTACAATCACAAGGGAACACGTTGTGATCGCCTTGGACAGCATGCAATAACAGAAACAGCGTGTCACGCGACTACGTCGAACCTTCCACGAAACAATCCTGACCTCTTGTATCACCTATCTGTTCCATGGGCTCGCAAAATGAAAAGCTGTTGGACGCATAATGCCACCCAAGGAACAATGTGGATCGTCCTACGGTGTGTATTGTGTCACTCGCATGAAACGCGATCCGAGATCGCTAATCTGAATATTCGTTGATCGAATTTCCTTGTCGTGCCCGATGGAACTCGGCGTTGACTTAATGCTCACTCGATCTGGAATCCTTCTGTAACTTAACGCTGACTCGTACATAAATCAATACTAACTCAACATTAATTCAACGTTTATTCCATTTTTAAGGGTCAACATTTATTTAATATTCAACTCGTATTTACTGCACACTAATATAAAATTTCAATCCATATTTGACTGGATATTAAATTGAATATTGACTCAATATTTGACTGTACGTTGACTTAATATTGAGTCAATGTCTCTCTAAATATTGACTGGACATTTGACTCAATATTTCACTGAATATTTGAATTATACTCAACTGTATCTTGACTCGATATTGACTTTCTTTTTACTCAAACGATAGCAGCACACAATCCCCCAGATTCTCCATTAACTGGACATCAAACGAGTGGAAACGAGTCGCCGTAAACGAGTCAAACGATCGACACGAACGAAAAATGGTCGGAACAGCACAACACCCCAATCGTTTATTGCGTAACAAAGGAAGAAAGCGAAGAAATTGAGAGGCGGCCCGGGATGAAAGAAAACGTCGCGGCGCCGGGACGTCGTACATTGAAGTCGGCCTATTTAATTATTTCATCGCAGATGGACCGAATTAATTAAACCGTGAGCCAAATCGATCCTCCTTCCCCATTGACTCGAGTGGACGTTCCCGGGGCCGCGCTCTCTGCACGAGATGTAAGTATATTTATGAAACAGTAACAGCCGTTGTTTTTAGCGGCTCCCTCGCGACGCGCCGACCACTTGCGAACAACGTTCATCGACTCGCCTCACGGATTAACCCATTACACCCTAACGGTTTGTTTGCCCAAGTCAATACCCATTGAACGGTCTCATTAAGAGTTCTCGCGACCAAGTGTGTGGTGGCACACTCACACTCACACATCGCTACGCTTCAACATCGCAATGAGGAGTTCAGAAGTGGTCAATTGTCATTCCTAAAAGTCCAATTAATGTCTGTCCAGAGCCCAAAACGCATATTTTTAAGTTATCTTGAAGTAATTTGTAATATTCGGCAGATTCTGTCTGTCACGAGGCATCCGAAGCAAGTATGACGTCACAAGATGGCCGCCACTGACAGATTTTCGAAAATATTCAGAGATTTATCGTTCCTATCGAAAAAAATCACTCTAATTTTTAGTTGGTTAATTAATTATTTAAACACGAAAAATACGTAGGAAAAAAACAGTACCTTGAAGTTCCGAAATTTTTCACCGGTAACGCCATTGTCTCTTTCCTGAACTGCACGCTACAAATGTTACAATAGAATATGGTTGATTGTAATGCAGGTCGACAATCAACTTCGGCTTGATTCGGAAACTTTCGGGTTACTTCGGCATCCCTGTCATACGCACAAAGATTACTTTCTTTACAAATACAATGCATTTGCACGAATTTCTGCATGTGTCTAATGAACAAGCAAGTTATTAATCGAAATATTCAATGCCCAAAATGTAAACATATTTTAACGTATAGAATAGAGTTTGTTATAAGAACTATTAAGTGATTATAACTTTACATGCGCTGGACACAACACGCGCTCACTCTTATTACTTGAGTACGAACTGCTTCGTCTCGATTCGGAAACTCTCGGGTTGCATCGACATGCTTCTCATACGATACGTACAGACATTACTTTCTTTACACCACCTATCGGTCAAAAATCTTAGTAATCAGCTTCGTCTACTGACCGTTCGCAAAAACTACAACATGACGATCAACTCCGTCATGGTCAAGTTTACTCAAGTTTACTCAAGTCTACTCAAGTCTACTCAAGTCTACTCGGCTCCACGAGACGCTATACTGCATTGTCTCGGACCGCCAAAGTGATTATTTCTATTACTCCAATCGTTCAAACACCTAAATACCACAGAAACGGAAAATTGGTTGTAAACCTGGTCCAGTTCATTACCGACAGAAAACTGGATGCAGACCTAACCGGCATCTCAGGCAACTGCTTCTAAATTGGATACCGACCTACTTGTTTCCCCAAAAGAAGATTGGACGAAGATCTAGCTCAATGTTTCACCAAAAAAATATTGGATGCGGACGTAGCCCAGTGCATTACCAAAAAATTAGATGCAGACCTAACCTAGGATCTAGTTACAGCCGACAGGTGATCCGAGAGCACTGTAAGAGGTTAACCTGCAAGTTTCTAATTTTTTTTAATTTTTAGTAGAATCCGTTCAAAAGCGCCGGAACTTGAGGAAGACGGCGGCTCGACGAAATTTCCCGGACAAAGCGGATGAAAAAATAGTATCACGGAGAGGAGAAGCGAGGAGTGGCACTCGCGCCGGGCCGTGTGAACGCGCCCGTTGAAAAATGGTCATCGCAGGAACGGGACAAAAAGAGAAAGAGAAAAAAAGAGAGAGAGAGAGAGAGAGATCGTCGTCGCGGAATGAAGCCGGGTCCCTTCTGGCGATAAGGCACTCGAGAGGCCGCACTCGTCGGCACTCCAGCACCCGGCACTCGGGGACAAGCGGCACTTGGAACGCGAGAATCCCCGAGCGGTCTCCTCGAGAACCTGAATCGAGGCTGCTGGCCAATGCAATGCCAGATCGATCTATCGCGCCACCCCTTTTTACCCCGGGGGTAACACGATTTCCGTGACATTGCCAACCACTCGTCGCTGGACCCATTGTTCAACACTATTTGTTGCTTGTTACGCGAACAATTACCGATCTTCTTGCGAAATTGGTAAACCTACATCATGGGACAGGTTCTTTAGGAATGATTCTTGCTTTCGTGGAACACTGGATTAGGTCTCTATCCAAGTTTTGGATCAGTTGCAGAGGACCTTGGATTAGAAATCTGTGTCCAAGTTTCTTTCGATCAAGAATTAAGTTAGGTCTGCATCCAATGTGCTTTTAGTGATGTACTGGGTTTCGGTCCGCATTCAATCTTCTTTCAATTCAATGATGAAGCACTAGGTTAGGTCTCCATCCAATTTTTCGGATGATCCACTAGGCTTGGTCCGCATCCAATAGTTTTTGGTGAAGCACTCAGCTGGGACTTTATCCAATTTTTTGTTGTAATGAAGCACAGGGTTAGGTCAGCATCCAATATTTTTGTAGTGAATCAGTGTGTTCGGCCTGCATATAGTATTGCGTTGATAAAGCATCGAGTATTCTGTTGATGAAGCATCGGACAGGCAAATGGTATGTGAATGGTGATTTGTGGATAATTTTTCAACGAGTATTCGTAGCGTTCCACGATCGTCAGCCCGTAATAATGCCACCGTTATTACGTTAACGAGATCCCGGCGTATTAATCGCGACGCGGGCTGCTCTTATCAACGATCGTTCGATAAATACCGTTGTGAGATTATTTTTATCGTCGAGTCAGCATCGAAATTTCCGCGGCGAACTATTTGGGACGCATACGTCAAGGCCGGGCCACCTGAGCCTGTTAAAAATATGTTCTAGAAGATGGAAACGAGAACCACCATGCATCCATCGTTTTGCAGAATACATCAACCATTCCTCACTTCTATTTTAGCATAACGGGCAATTTACATCGTCGTCGTAACCGGTACGGTTATACATATTTTAAGATTGTATTCATTTCGACTTCGTGTTAACACAACGAATTGATTCCTACTTAACACCTGTTGTAAATTAACATTTAAGAAACAATTCGATGATTAGAAACCCTAGGAGCACTTTACTGTCGGCACAAACGAACGCTATCGACAAATCGTTTTAGAAGCTCGATTGATAATCGGAAGGTCCGCTAATTGGTCCGCGTGAAAGTTTGATGACGAGCAACAAGTCGACAGCTCGCGAAACAGAATTAGCAGTAAAATCGCTGAAAACTGTGTATGAAAATAGAGATCGATCGGTAAGAATATCCCGAAAATTATCCGCGGGAAGGAGAAACCTGATACCTTGCACGTTAATCGCGAGCCTTTTTAATTTTTCCATTCGGGAAACTGTTTTTCTCCCTCCCGGAAGTTCTTAGCAGACATCGGTAGAAGCGTGGAAAAATGGTGCATTTGTACGGCGTGCCCGGTAACTTTTCAAATTACGCGTTTTCCTGGTTACGGGGCCGGAGATTCTCTTCTTCCCCGAAGGAAGCCTCAAAAATCGCCCGGGATCTCCCGTCGTTCCGCCGGTCCTTTATGCCGGGGCATCGTATATTCGCGTATAAATTCACGCGCGAAAGACGAGACCCCGGGTACGTGTATACGCCATAGAGCGGTATCGCGACCGAGCCGTGTGCATTACCATATTTTTCATAAGGTACAAATCTTTCAGGGCTTTTTCCCGGCCGAATCCCTCCCGAAGCCATTCGAGCCCGAGGAATGGTCAGCAGCACGCGTGTGTCGCAGAGAGAAAACCGATCCGACCGTGGGATAGACGATGGTTGGCTTTGATGAAGGTGTTCGGGGATGGACGTCCTCGAGTTCTAGTGTTCTACACTGTTCCCTACAGCACAAACTTGCTAAACTGCAGAAAATTTTTACGCTACAATTTATTTTACGGTTGCAGTGATCGCAACTTCTTTATAGTTCATAATTTCCTAGAAAGCGCACGTCTGCTTACAGTAAACATCCCCTCCACTGTGGAGCATACCCAACGAGGGACCAAGAAACTCGAGCTAGGAGTTACTACAAACCGAGTATTTTATCGTGAAGAATATTCGAAACGCGTTCGTATTTTCCGGGTCGCTGGAATTCAGTTCGCAATGCGATCAGCGATTAATAATACGTGATAAATAATATTACGACAAATCTGCGATTCGCATGTGCAAAACGGTGACTCGCCGCACTGTTGGCGACTACTGAATGGATTGTTACGCAACGAGTTCACCACGAGGTTCAGGTTCGCGTGGAGGCGATGCTCGATCCGGTCTTGACCCGCATGCGATCGGTTCGAGTCGTTCTATTAGTGCATCTGATACTGATAGGTGCAAAAATTCGGAAATTCGCCACCTATGGTAGACCTAGCTGTACACTCTCAGGAAAGTTGAACGATAGTGTTTCCAATTGTTTCACCTAGTAGAAAATTCATTAATAAATTCTCCTAGTAAATTCTGTATGTGGAACTTCCCTAAAATGGTCAGCAATTGTTTCCCTAGTAAATTCACTAGACAGAAGGTTGGTTCCCCGGTTGGTTCCCCAGTTGGTTCAGCCAATTGTTTCTGGCAATAAATTTATCGAGAACATTTGAGTCTGGGAATTCCATCGATTTGGCAACAACTGTCTATGAACTTCCGACATTTCGCCGGGGTATTCGGCTCCATCTAGAATAGGAGTCGATCCGTGAGTTCCTAATTGATCAAGATACCGTGTGGATCTTGATCAATAGCTGGCGAGCCGAATCGAGGCACTTTCGACTCGTCGAGATCGGTATCCGACTCGAATATAGCTTCAGCTACTACATTGACTCCGATAGTAAATTCACTGTTCTCTGTGAGAATGAAATTTTCCTCGCAATATTGACTCAATCACGACTCAACATTAATATCCCGGATAAATAAACCTCGCCCGTTAACGCGAACTCGATATTAAATCGTTCTCCCAGAATTAGATCGACAGTAACCAGGCTAAACAGTTCGGGCACTGAATCAACATTGACTCACTGTTAACTTAACATCGATTCATTATTGACCGAGCACCGTGGGACGATTAATAAGATCGCGGTTACTTCCGGTGATCATCAGTCGGATCATTGCTCCGACAATTAATTCCTATCCAATTCCATCGCGTGAACATTCTCAGCGAACGATTACGTTGTATAATAATATCTGTTCTCAGTATCCAACACTATTACGCGGAACCAGTGACGACGTCTCTTTGCTAATACGATTACCGAATTTTATCAGCCGCTATATTTGTACACACATTCCGCTGGAAAAGTAAACTGTACCAATCGTATATCGAACCGGCTCAAACATTCTTTCGTCTCCGCTTGACAAGCCCTGATATTTTTAAAATTATCACCGTATTTTATACAACTGGTATCGAGGAGCGAGCATATTTTCAATTCATAAATATGGAACACTGATCAGCCAGCTCGATGGTTTAATGCAAAGTAATTGACGTGGCCGGAATAAATCCTCATTCTTGTTACTACCATTTTTATTTTGTTTCTGACGTGTCGTCAATTCGACTGCCACTCTAAACCGATCGAACAGAATTAACAGTTGTTCAAGAAGTTATTGATAACACATTTTTAATCAACACTAAACCTACCACGATGGGTCAAATAATCCATTTTAAAGGTGTTTTCATGGGAATTTATTCAATATATTTTTTGACTCCAGTATATACTATAGTAAAAATCGCACAAAATATAAACAAATTTAATCCTGTTATTTTTATAATGCTATACACATCAGTCACTTTTGATGGTCGGTAGGTTCAGTGTTAATTATTTGTTTTTCCCGTAGATTCTAACGTTAACTAAAATGTGCCGCAGCATGTGAAGAATAGATCGAAAGAAATCGCAAAAACTATTTTCACAGTAGTAAATCAAATATTAAAAGCATCAGTCTTTATTTAATTATTTTGATGTAGTTATTAACGTGAATATATTCTCCAGAGTGTGGTCGAATAATTAAAGCAGTCTCGTAAATTATTCGATCCAAAAGAGTTAGTAGTTGGCGCAGAAACGATTCGAATACCGAAACTTGTCTTTCTATTAGCTAACCCCATAAGTAGCGGACGTTAAATTTTTATATCGTACATTCCAAAAATATGAATTGATGACCCGATGGTTTATTTAACCTTAGCATCTACACCGAGAACAAAAATACCCTACCACTACGTAAAGAATAATTAGAACAGTCTATGAATTATTCGCTGCGGGAGAATCAATCTCTCGTGAAAATTATTCTCAAATTAAACAACTTTCGAAATAGCATCTCCAGCGGTAGTTTATGTTTCTAATTTATTTAGCATCACTAGGTTTTAATATTCGTGCATTTATGAAAAAAAAATGGGACATGTAAAACAGTAAGGGACATGTAATATTCAATATTTTCGAATTGCTAAAGAAAATGTTTATTTTCCAGCTAGTCGTTGCCTTAGCTTCAAGTGAAAATATCCTCGGACAGTGGAAGAATTATTAGAACAGAAAATTGTTCGATGGTATAGTCGAGTGAGAACAAGATACAAACAGCAATGGTTTCCGCAGGCTGGCGAAAATTGAGCAACGGTGGATATGGCATTTCGACGTATCGGCAGTTTCGATAGCAGACACGAGGACTGTCTTACTGTCGTCTGCCGTCTTCTACGGTCTCCGGTTCGGCCAAGTTTCCCGATGTGATCGGAATATAATCGTCCCGGCAATTATTCGAGTATCGGTCACGCCGCGACGCGATTCGTCGCGAATAATAATAATCCGAGGGGTCCTGACCGTGTTTCCCTTTCCGAACTGTGCTCGCATTGTTTGCAAACTCGTGACACGACCGATGGACCGATACAGCATCCCCCGGGTAATGATCGATCCCGAAATCTTTCTCGCGACTTGTCGCTTTACCATTTCATTATGCCATTTTCGTTAGCTTACTGATCTTGGTTTCCTCAGAAAAATGGGTAGATCGAGTGCTAAATGGACATGTAAGAATTTTCAAATGCCATTATTGTCCTCTAACGACAATTATTGAGAAATAAACGTCTTGCAATTAATGTGGACAACGTTTATTTTCCATAAATATCACCGGTCTGATTACCAAAAATCGAATTAGCGGTCGCGTCCCATATCCTCTGCAGTCACGTTAAACTTATTCGGAGTTAGTTTGCGGTTTGTAATTAAGCACTGTTGTTCCATATTTAGTATGATGGCTGGCAGAATGCTAGATACTCGGGACGTCTAGAAACGACGAAAATATTTTCGGCTCCGGAATAGAACCCGGAAAGTGCTGTAACTTCGTTACCTACAACGAGCTATTAGAAATGTCGATTTAAACGACTTCCGCTGTCTAATACGGAAATTTGCATTTCGGCTCAACCGACACCATCCTTCTATATTTAACGCTGAACTATACGATTTTCCTGGGAATCTATAAAATTCTCTGGTAAGTGCTACTGGTGAATTACAGTAGCAAAAGCAATAGAATTCGTTCATAAAATTTGGGTCCAAAAATCCATAGATTTCCCCTATAAATTCGACGTGTACTCTCTGAAATAAAAAGATCCCTAGTGAATCGATCGAGAAATTCCCTCAGGAAATCTCCCGACAGAAGAGTAAACCACGACTAGAAAATTTGCGGAACAATGCGACGACGATTCTTAGCGAACAATAATGACTGCGGTAATAATGAGAATGCGATATTCAGTATCCAGCGATCATTCGAGTCACGACGAAGACGAGCGATAAGCGGACAGAATTAGATATCAATTGATTTGCAGAGAGGGAAGAGGATGTTTGCACGCGACGAATCATCGATCGCTCGCTAATTCTTTATCTAACAGCATCAGAAATCATTTCTGAACGGCGCGCGCGAAAAGAGAGATGGGAGAAACGATCGTGCGCGAGAGAGACTGTGCAAAGAGAAAAATAAGTGTCGCGAAACACGGTGCCGGTCTGTCGTTTTAAAAACTACAATTTAATTAAAATTCGAAAAGCAGAAATATTGACGACGGACCGTGAAAAACTCCGGTCCGAAACGGAACGTACCTCGCGGTCTTTTCGCTTCTCCCATTCTAATTTCCATTATATTCGAGCCTGCCGCGAGACACACGCGTGTTACATAAAAGTTATTACAAAAACCCTGTGCGTGTGCGCTCGCTTGCTCGCGCGCGAGCCTGCCTCAGCCTCGAGAGGGTAAACATTAACCTGGAAGAATGCAAACGTGAGAACTAAAAGAGAAAAACGAAGAAACGGTTCCGTAGGAAAGGAACATTCTGTGTTCGGGTCTATCAATGTATCCCATTGAGGAAATTTAAAATCCGGCACGCGCCCGCCGGCGACGTGAATGCGAATCCTGTGCGGTTTTTCTCACTGAACCGACTGTTTTCCCGTTTTATACTAAAATTGTTATTTCATATTCTTGGTACGTTGTCGACGATCGTTAATGGACCATGGACCATGGACATTACGCGGTTCTGAACGGTTCGGTTATCTTCTTATCTATCTTTGCTAGCAATCTTACAAATTGTGCACTATTAATCTGGTTAACGTTGCCGAATATCAATGAACCTCAAAAAATCATTTACGATTGAGGACTTTGCGGCGAGAACGATGCTGCTCCATTTTTATAGTGTTCTAGTTAGGTCGGGTAAAACAATTAATTATAAATTTCGATGAGACTTCGACAGACAGGAGGAGCAGGATCAATGTTATTTTCTGCCGACTACGAGAAATTTCCGGCATATTTTATTAACAGAGAAATGAATCAATAAATTGTGCAGAACAAAAATTCGCCGAAGATAGAAATAGATCCTTTTCAATTCGATAATCAAATTCTCATTATTACGTAAAAATATATTTTTTTACAATTGGACCAGAAATGTAGGACAACGAAATAAAGTCGTAAATTATTTAGTGGCAATTTCATTACGTATGCAAAGCAAGAGTTTCGTCATACGCATAGTAGAAGTATGTAATCGAATGCAATAGAATTATAAGTTTGGAATTAAAGTATGCTAATATTTTAAAACATATTTATCGATTAGTGTTCTCATTTTACTGTTAGGTCTGAGCAATAATTTTATAAACAGTTTTTTGGCGCAATCTTCTTGCCATTCCCAATTTCGCGAGGCATCGATTGAACGGAGAAGAGAGCGACAGTGAAATTTCGCAGGGTGGACGAGGAAATTCGCGAAAACCGCGAGCTGAACCCGCAAATCCGCCGTTAAAGCGTCGCCCGGTGTTCCGAGCCGATTATTGAAATTATCCGAAGAAAACAATGGCTGTTAGAGGACCGTGTGTGTGCTCCCGCCGACACACCTATCGCGACCGTTCACGATAAGAGGAAAAATCAACGGAAAGATTCTTATCGGTTCACGTAACAGCCGCGAATAATCCAGTCCCCCTTTGGGTGAGCGAACTCTGGACGCCTAGGCAAAATTCGGGCACCGGGTCGTTCTGAAAGCGTCCACCGGTGCCAAAAATTCCTATACAATTGCGGAACACCTGCCCAAAAATTCCACACACCGTCAAGGTCAGCCTTGGTATCACTGGAGTCGCTGGGTATTCTTTTCCCTCATTTTTATGCCAACAATTGCATTTATTAAACGTGTTCTAAGTACTGTAGTTGAGCAAAAACATTCTTGCTCAGTATGTATCAGACACGTAGATACTAGACCATTTAAATCTCGAATTTATGAGAGAATTTATGAGAGAATCAATGTAAATTTTTAAAGAATAAAAGGCTTGCTCGATTTTAAAATGGTTCAGTGACATTTGAACCAGTCTGTATTTATTAAACGTTTTCTAAGTACTATAGTTGAGCAAAAACATTCTCACTTGGTATGTATCAGACACTTAACTACTAGACTATTTAAAACTCGAATTTATAAGAGAGTCAATGTGAATTTTTAAAGAATAAAAGGCTTGCTCAATTTTAGAATGGTCCAGTGACATTTGAACCAGTCTGTACGTACTGATCATTAAATAATATTCAGAATAGACCACTTGCAGAGAGCTGTCTTTTTTTAACACTAAACCTACCGGCCCTAAAAGTAACTGGTACATATTCCCTTATAAAAATGACAAGATTGATTTTATTCAGACTTCGTACGGCTCCTATTGTAATACGCGCACGACTAAAGATATCCATACAATCGTTTCTTACGAAACCAATTTTATTATTTTTCTAATTGTAAAATAAAACACCTGGAACCGGTCATTTTGACCGGTGCTGGTAGGTTTACTGTTAATTACTGTCCATTTACTTTCAAGAATTCCTTCCCTAATCGGAGTACATCTCAGAAAATTCTGCCACCGTTCGTGCTTGAAATGTACCCGCACGAAAAACGTCTCTGATCCTTCCAATCAGACCCCCACAAAATCATGTTCACCGTTTATGCGCTCACCTGTGAGGCGATGGCGGTTCCCAGGACAACGAGGAGCACCAGGAGGCAGCCCTTTAAGCCGGGTTCCCTCATGTCCGGCGAAGAAGAGGACCGTGGTCCAGGCCGTGTTGGATTTCGAAGACTGAAGATCCTCTCTCTCGGTTAGAATCTCACCGAGTCTACTGAACGAACGATGTGCGACCGGTCAACGGGACCGTCGCATCACGGGTCGACACACGGTTATAACAACGATGGAGAAGAGTTTTCTCTCTCTCTGTGAAGGGCACTGTCGAAAACTGAGCAAAGGGTCCAGGACGATGCACGAAGGGCCACGGGAAGGCACGCGCGCGACGCTGCCACCGTACAAGAGCGTACCGGCGTTCGGTAGCGTCTGAAAGGCCGAGCGCGCCGGCAAGATAAAACTTTTTCAAAAGCCCCGGTGCTTCCCCCTCTCCTCGCGAGCCTCGCGCTCTCTCTCGTGGCCCCGTCGCTCCCTCTCACTCCCTCTCTCTGTCCGAACCACTTCCTCTTTCTCCGCCCCTCCGCCCCTCCCGTACACATTCTCCACCCCTCTGTCTCGCTCACACGTAGTCCCTTCTCCTTCTCTCTCTCGCACTCGGTAAACTCAACGCGTTCCACTAGCGCGATCTCGCGACTCCCCTCTCTCCGTCCTCATCCCCTCTCACACTCTCTCACTCTTGCCCAACCCCTTCCCCCCGCCCCGTTCTCCTACAGCCCCGACGCAGTTGTTACTGTCTCCTTCGACGCGTCTTTCTCGATTTCATCCCGACCACTCTCCCTCTCTGTTCTCCCCCCGGCTTCGACCACCAGAGGCCAGATCCCCCTTCTTTCCCTCTTTCTTTTCTGGGGTTCGTTATAGCGGACGCATCTCTCGCATCTCCTTCGCAGGCGATATTTCGCGACCGTGCTTCGTCACCGTTCGCTCGACTCGAAACCGGACCCTGCTCAACCCCCCTCGTCCCGGAGGTCAAAGTCGCCGGTACAATGGGGACCAAGGTTCGCCCGGTGAACCCTGCCAAGGTGGGTTCCTCTCAGGTCAGTCAGTGTACTGAAATTGGGGAGTGTCGTTCAGGGAGATTATCCCTTCTATGAGCAGGACTAGGGTGTAATCGAGTTTTCGTCTTTAAGGGTTCCGCTCTGGTTTTCGAGATTCCGAGCGAATTTTTAGGAATTTCTTTCTGGATAATTACCGAACCTTTAACGTTGAAATTTCACACACGTATTTACTGGTATTTCTAGTTCGTGTGTGATTTTTTTCAAGTCGGAATAATCAGAATTGCGTGAGCTACACACTTTTGTGTAGAGTATGTTTGTATGTATGTTGAAAAAAGTTTGTGTCACGATTTTCCAGGTTTCGAGCGAAGTTTTAGGAATTTTTATCTGGATAATTACCGTACCTTTTACGTTGAGATTTTACATACGTATTTACTGGTATTTCAAGTACATGTGTGATTTCTTTCAAGTCGGAATAATCAGAATTGCATGAGCTACACATTGTTGTATAGAGTATGTATGTATGTCGAAAAAAGTTTGTGTCACGGTTTCCGAAGTTTTGAGCGAATTTTTAGGAATTTTTTTGCGAAGAACTACTGCACCTTTCGCATTGAGATTCTACACACGTATTTGCTGGTATTTCAAGTACATGTGTGATTTTTTTCAAGTCGGACTAATCAGAATTGCATGAGTTACACACTTTTGTGTAATGTACGTATGTCGAAAAAAGTTTGTGTCACGGTTTTCGAGGTTTTGAGCGAATTTTTAAGAACTTTTTCTAGAGAACTACTGCACCTTTCGCATTGAGATTTTACACGCGTATTTTCAAGTTCATGTGTGATTTTTTTCAAGTCGAAATAATCAGAATTGCATGAGCTACACATTGTTGTATGGAGTATGTATGTATGTCAGATGATGAATAAAGTTTGATGTCTGAAGATTATTATGCCTTTACCATTGCAACGACAATACACGATTCTTCTCCGCGTGCGTTAATGACCCAAGCACGTGCTCACGCCAGCGCGAAAATTTCTCTCGCGTCGTGGAACATGTTTGTAGAAATCGTCAAAGCTGTTGCTTCGGAGAAATTTCCCTACCTTGAGTCAGAGGTGACCTAATCTCGCGGTCTCCCATTGCGTTACCATACCCGTCCATCGCGAAGGTCAGAGACCCTCGAAACGGGAGAAGGTTGGTCGATTGAAGGCGTTCGGGGGTCAAAGTCCTTGTAAATCTCGCAATACACATGTTTCTCGGGGTCTCGATCATAAACCGTGCGATTATTTGCCGGGGCCATTTCGGTCCTCTTCGAACACGTTGATCTAGAGACATCGAATGACAATATATCGCTCATTCACAAGGAAAACATCACAATTCCTGACTCTTTTTTTGTCTTGTAACTCGTGAAATCACACAAGGTATCGGATGACACTATATTCGAAAAACGTCACAATTCCTGTTTCTTTTTTCGTTTTGTGCCGCACGAAATCACAATCTAACGAATATCACAATATATGTATATCAAATTATATATAGATTGCGGATCTTTATGCATTTATGATGAAATTAGTGGGCTGAAATATAAAACAGTAAAGGATTTAAAAAATTCAAGAATTTTGCAATGTTGCTTTTAATGTAACACAGACGTTAAGGGATGAAATCAATTTTCATCTTGTCGCTGCTTCCCACAATCAATGCAAAACGTTTCAATTTTGCATAAAGATCCGCAGTCTAATTATATATTTGAAGAGAAACGTCACAACTCGAACTTTTTAGACAGCTAGTTAAACTACCGAAGGTCTTTGAAACGTTCCCCTATAAAATTTTCATATTTCTATTTTATACAATCTTTCTTACTTGCCTGAAGTATGTAAAAATTTAAACTCACTTTCGTTTGGACAGTGTCAGTTCCATAAATCATGGGAGGTCAACAGACGAACGAATTGGCATCTTCCAAAGATGAATCAATTTTTACTGTAAGTAAATTCAGCCTAGTTTTACCATCTCTTTACGTGTTCATCTTATTTCCTCATATTTTATTTATTCGTACTATTACGCTTCATGAAATTGTAACAGTTTGAAGATCGAAAATTGTAGGATTCGGTGTAGCTTTTCAGACCGGTGTATTTTAGTCTCAACGATCCTGGAGTTCAGATTCCAATGCTTTCGATTTCAGCAGAGTTGTCCGGCGAACTGGGACGTGGAAATCGTGGAAACGAAGAATCGAAGAACAACGGGGACCGTTGGTCCAGCGACGAGGACGATGAGAAATATGTGCATGTGCATGTGCATGTGCATTCAACGGTTGATCGTGCACGCGTGCGTTCGCCGGCGTTACTCGTCTCCTTGTTCTTTCGCTATCCTCTTCGTCAGACCCGGGGATCTGTTGCTGAGCGCAACAGATGCAAGGGTGATCTTTTTTAAACGGGTCAACCACGGTCTCGACGAGCCTCGGAGAAATGCATCCGCCTCGCAGAGACATCCTGCGAGGAGCCGTTCTAATTAGAGCCACTACTGTAACGCCAGAAACGAAAAATCAATAGCTCATGAAAATTTCAAACGATTGGTTTCTTCGAAACAGTGTCATCTGGAAAACATTCTGCATCTGGATCTCTGTCAATCCCGATTTGTCTTTGTAAATTGACGTTCCACGATTTCTAAAAATCTATCTTTTAGTCAAATGTTTGTAGAGAGAAAAATAATTATTTAGGACACAGGTTATTTTCACCTGCAGGTTAATATTTCAGAATTTCAAAGCGCATTCCATTTATCTAATTCTCGAAACGTCGTTCTACCGGCTATACAAGTACAATTCAATAATAGTTGATGAATTATATGTTCTTCCTCGACGAATAAAACTCGGTATAGCTGAAATATTTGGCGAACCTTCACTGTCCATTCTTAATTCCTAATTTCCTTACTTTAGAAGTATTTTTACTGTACTATTTGACTGTACTTCCTCGATGCGTTGTTGGGAGAAAGTGATGATCGACTTTATTAATTAACATCTTCGCGAAAAGATCGAATTTTTGAATGTTCCACGGCTTAAATTACAGGCGGAGGATCGCACATTGCGAAAAGGTAATTTAGGTATCAAAGAAAAATCGATATCGCGTCGTAAAAATTGCAAAATCCCGATGCATCGGAGGAAAATCGAGCGATTTTAAAGGATAACTGTGGATCAATTTTAGAATGTGTTCCCGTGGATATTTTTGAACGTTCGATGCCTCAAATTAAAGGTGAAAGATCATACTTTACGATAGAATCATTTAAGTTTAACCGAGACGACGGACCTGACAATAGTTCAGGGATTATTCAAAATCGAAAGCAGTCGCGGAGAGTGTTTCGTCCAGGTTGTTTCGCAATTGAAAATACATTTCGATAAAATGGCCCCGGCCATTCGCGGTCATTCGCAAATACGTGGAAATGTGAGGAGTATATTCGTCGACGGATCCCGCGTCCAGGAATATAAACGAACGTTCGCCGGTCCGTGGAAAAATGTCCAAATAAATTCTCGGAATACAAAGTAAACCGTTCGACGATTTATGGTCTGACAGCTGGATTCCTCGATCGCGCGTGCCCCTCGGCGGTTTTTACGTTTTTAGACTCCGTGCGGCGCTCCGATCCTTTTCATTTTCATCGGTGGACCGGCTATTTTCAGTTATAGCGTTAGTTACACGGTCTCGCCCACCGGAAAACCGGAATGGATCGCGCCACTCCTGCCATAATTCCCGACCATAAGCTGTAATTACCCTCGGCCAGCAACAGGTTTCGCCGCGGATGTTTCTGTCGATTAATATCTGCAATAACTCGGCGTTCAGCTAATTAAATTAATCGTTTTCTAGTTGTATGCTACGTGTGCCTACACGCGTTTTCAATTTGCTCCGATCACAGATCACGGTAATGGTTAATCTGTGGTGTGAGTGAATTAGAATAATTGTTGTAGATTTGTCTAAAGAAATTAGAATGATTAATTGCATCGATTAGGGAGCTTGCATGTTATAGCAGTGTATGTACTCGACGTCCAGTCCATTCCGAGCCGTCCTCACTTTCAACCGCAAAGTTTCCCTTCGAAAAGCGTCGAATAAGGGAACTGGAACTCGGACGAGGCTCCTCGAGTACACCGAGAAACTTTTACAAACACGACACTTTATCGGAAGAACAATAGAAACCCGTGTAAATAGGCTGCACGTTTGTGCCTCTTGCTGTTCTCCAGCATTTCCTGTGCGGATGCATCTGGAACTTCCGGTTCCCAAACGGAAATATAACTTGGCGACTGCATCAATTGCCTAATGGCTGAGAACTTTTCTATTAAAGCATTCGAAGCATTAATCAGAGCTTGTGTAACTGGACAAATGTTTTAAATTATTTCACACTCCTCCCATACAGTTCCCAAGAATCAATAAGTGAAAAGAATATAATTGAATAAATAAAAACACTGATAAATAATGATATTTTCAAAGTAAACAACCTCATTTGCCTTGTACCAACAAGCATCGATTCGTTTTTTGCGTGAAAATCAACACTACTGCAACGTACTTGGAAAGATTCTCAAGTAACAGCTCGCGTAACCGTAGTTTCGTGCAAAGTCGATAAGACAGGCATCTAATTTATTGCACAGACGACAAGGGAGCAACCTAATTTATTACATAATCAATAAAATAGACAACTGATTTATCGATCACAATAATATCAGCGTTGGATAAAGTAGAAATCTGTACCCATAGTGCGCTTATAGCTTCGCCACCGACGAGATACCGTTAAAAACTGCCGGCCTTATGAGACTACGTGAAATCTGAATATTTCGATGTACGCTTACGCCCTCTAGGACTTATTCTGGCTCCAGTCAGAGAAACAGAAGGCCACCGACGGCATTTTATCGGTGCAGAAGACCACTGAGGAGATTCTCGTCGCGACGCATCGGTGAGAAGGCGAATCATCACGAAACCATATCGATTATCATTAAATGTTATATTCTACGCCATATTTTAGACGATGTTTTGGCACTATTTTGATACCGTTTTCGTCGGAGGTGGAACTTTTACCGATGTGGAATTTCAGATCACTGTAAGTTCCACGTTATCCCCGCGCCCACTCGCGACCACTTCCACGTCTCGCTGAATAGCACAGCAGCTGGCAGTCTTTAACAGTATCTCGTCGGTGGCTTCGCCTTATCATCGTCAAATCGCGAACTCCCATAAGGCTGGCCGTCTTGAACAGTCTCTCGACTGTGCCAATATCGCCAACGAGAGTCCCTTTGATATTCAGCCATACCAGCAACTGGGCACAGAAATGTTACGGAAGAAAATAGGAATAAGAATAAAATTGATTGAAAATCAACATATTTATTAAAAGTACAGCTATTAGCTCGATGTTATCCTTTATTCATAAGACACCAAAAGGTCTTACAAATAGAGAATAATACCGATTGCCCAGGTCTCACCACAAGGAGGTTGCCGCACAAGAGACCCGGAAAGGGAGTCAGAACGAATTCAATATTCCTCCTGTCTCCCTTTCTTACAATGACGAACTTATACTAAATTACGCAAGTCGAGTAATTATTGCGGAGTAAAAGACGTGAATCGGAGAATAAGTCTCCGATCCACGGAGGGCCAAAGGCGAATCAGGCAGAAGGCTCTGATTCTTTCAAAGTGAGAAACAAGAGCGAACCGGAGCTGAAGGCTTTGGCTCGAAGGTGACGCGGCGCGTACAATGCTTGCATCCCAACTCCTGCCAGAACCAATACCCAACGTG
>CM052204.1:4082491-4126296 GCA_028455805.1 Lasioglossum figueresi
CACAGATATATTTATTATTTCTGGCTGTTTAATGTTTATAAAAATTCGTTTTGCTAATGATGTTAACGAGCATTCCTTTGACAACCTTGCGGGCGAACGTTTTGGCGGGAGCGCTCGGTTTTTTCGGGGCCGTGGCGGTCCTTTCGGTCGCTCGGTCGATGCTCCGTTTGTTTAGCCGGAACAAAAGGAATCTTTTGTCCTTATGATTTGCTTTTAATATTCTAAACCTTAAACTTTTAAACCATGAACATTCGTTCGTATTAATTTATATACGAATAACTTTTAAACTATGAACATTCGCAAGTATTAATTTATTCGATACAATTCACAGATAAATTTATTATTTCTGGCTGTTTAATGTCTATAACAATTCCTTTTATAATGTGTTAACTAGCACTCCCTTGACCACCTTGCCACCTAATTTTTTAGTAAAAGTGGCTAATAGTATTCGAGATACGGAATAACTTTTAAACGATGAACATTCGCACGCGTTAATTTATTCGATACAATTCACAGATAAATTTATTATTTCTGGCTGTTTAATGTTTATATAAATTCTATTTTACTGCGATGTCGACAAGCACACCTTTGGCTATCTGACCACATCATTTTTTAGTAAAAGTGGCTAATAGTATACGAGATACGGAATAACTTCTAAACCATGAACATTCGCACGCGTTAATTTATTCGATACAATTCACAGATAAATTTATTATTTCTGGCTGTATAATGTTTATAAAAATTGCTTTTGCTAATGATGTTAACGAACATTCATTTGACAACCTTGCTGGCGAACGTTTTGGCGGGCTCGCCCGATTTTTTCGGGATTGTGGCGGTTCTTTTGGTCGCTCGGTCGATGCTCCGCTAGTTTATCCCTAACAATAGGAATCTTTTGTCCTTCAGTTTTGTTTTTAATATTGTAAACCTTAAACTTTTAAATGATGAACATTCGCACGAATTAATTTATTCGATACAATTCACAGATAATTTTATTATTTCTGGCTGTTTAATGTTTATATAAATTCCATTTTACTGCGATGTCGACAAGCACACCTTTGGCTATCTGTCCACATCATTTTTTAGTAAAAGTGGCTAATAGCATTCGAGATACGAAATAACTTTTAAACTATGAACATTCGCAAGTATTAATTTATTCGACACAATTCACAGATAAATTTATTATTCGGTCTCACAGTCGGTAAAATCATTCTCAACCATAACTGCATATAGTTCAAGGCGTCTCCGCAATCACGATGCTGCAGTGTTTACGCTTTGACATCACACATTCACACTTGCATACTACGTTCCTGTCGGAACAAATGGGACACTAATGGACGGCAAGATCGATTCTTTTTAGACCGAGTCTTCTGCATAAAATCGAGTATCTCAAAAGATCGAGGTTTAAAATCGATCTTCTCGCTCGTAGAGTCGAAACGGAATCGAATGTCTCTGGTTTACGCATGTTGTATCCGTTGCCCGTTGTATGTGTATGCTGTCCGATTTTGTATACATAGAATATTAGTGTCTCTCATTTCATTGTCTCTTATGAAGTGAAACATGGATGAGGTCTCGAAGCTCGAACACTTATCGTTAGTGTCGAAGATATGTACGGAATTGGAGAATCATTTGGGACTGAACGACAAGGATTTAGGTGAGCAATAAAATCACTCTATTATTATTCTGTTTGTTCCCGATTTCGTATTAAAATACAAGGTATCGGGCTCGAACGTTTGCAGTTTTCACCCCAATATTTCGTCACTCAACAACAGGTCATAATTTCGCGATGTTTCTTTCGTGTTACAGCTGAGTTCATTATTCATTTGGCAGAGAAAAACAGCACCTTTGACAAATTCAAGAAAGTCCTGCTGGAAAATGGAGCAGAATTTTCAGTAAGCAATTCGTATACTCAATGTTTTCCTCATTTTTTACATTTTAACACATCGTTGTCTCTTTAGGAATCGTTCATGGCCAATCTCTTGAGGATAATACAGCACATGAAGCCGACTAAACCAATGCAGGACAAGCCCGCACTGTCTGCAGCCAAACAAGATGAATTAGCACAAAAGTTCCCTGGTTTAGCTCTGCCGAACGACGAGCCGAAACCACCTGACCCTAAGGAGCTCAAAGATGACGATGTAGTCAGCAACGCAATGGCAAGCTTGGAAGAGCTGGCTCCGTCGCACAAGAAGTCTAGCGGTGATATTAAGAAAGAGATCCAACCAGAAAAGCCGATAGAGACTGAGAAAAAGATCAAACACTCGAGAAGGAGTAGATCTAAAGACAGAAAAAGACACAGATCGCGTTCATCGAACCGCAAGGAGAAAAGACATAGATCTAGATCGCATTCGAGATCGAGAGGACGCTCGAAATCTAGAGAGAGGAAGCGTCATAGGTCGAAGGATCGCAGAAGATCCAGATCACGAGATAGGAAATCTCGGGATTACAAAGACAGACACTCTGGGAGACACTCTGCCTTCAGGAATGGATCGGATCGTTCAAGATCGAGATCCGTGGAGGAGATGTCCATGGATCCTGAAGTTGGGAAGATCTACACTGGCAAAGTAGCTAATATTGTACCTTTTGGCTGTTTTGTACAGCTGGAGGGCTTGAAACGCAGATGGGAGGGACTCGTTCACATTTCACAACTGCGTAGAGAAGGAAGGGTTGCTAGTGCTAGCGACGTGGTGTCTAGGGGCCAGAAGGTCCTTGTGAAGGTCCTCAATATTGGTGGACAGAAGGTAATACATGGACCACTAAATTTTCGCTCGAAAGTCTACTAATAACAATTCTTAACTAAAATGTAATACTTAAATACTGAAACTAAAATTTAATACTTTCAGGTATCTTTGAGCATGAAGGACGTAGACCAGGAGACTGGCAGAGACTTGAATCCTGTAGTGGCTGTCGCTAAAACCGAAGAAGACGAGAAGCATCTGCGCAATCCGGACAGGCCAACATCGTTATTGGAACTTCAGGGTAACTGGGATGAAGACGAGACTTGTTCCAGGAAGCGAGTGCAGAGACTATCGTCCCCAGAGAAGTGGGAGATAAAGCAGATGCTGGCAGCGTCCTGCATCGACAGAAACGAATTGCCGGAATTCGACATGGAGACTGGAATTCTGCCACGCGAGGACGATGAAGAAGAAGATGTGGAAATCGAGCTTGTCGAAGAAGAGCCGCCGTTCTTGCACGGCCACGGCCGAGCACTTGGAGATCTGAGTCCTGTGCGCATTGTGAAAAACCCTGACGGTTCTCTAGCGCAAGCTGCGATGATGCAGAGTGCTCTAGCGAAGGAGAGGAGGGAGCAGAAGATGTTACAAAGAGAACAGGAGATGGACTCGGTGCCTACCGGGCTCAACAAGAACTGGATCGATCCTCTGCCAGAAGCGGAAAGCAGAACTCTGGTAGCAAACGTGCGAGGTATTGGTCTGCAGACTCAGGACCTTCCTGAATGGAAGAAGCACGTTATAGGCGGCAAGAAATCATCCTTCGGAAAGAAAACGAACTTGACTTTACTGGAGCAGCGTCAGAGCTTGCCAATATACAAGCTACGGGACGATCTGGTAAAGGCCGTAACTGATAATCAAATTCTGATAGTAATTGGAGAAACCGGGTCAGGAAAAACCACTCAGATCACGCAGTATTTAGCTGAGGCTGGGTTCACAGCTCGCGGGAAAATTGGCTGCAGTCAACCAAGAAGAGTAGCAGCGATGTCAGTTGCCAAAAGAGTGGCCGAAGAGTTCGGTTGTCGATTAGGCCAAGAAGTAGGCTACACGATCCGTTTCGAAGACTGCACCGGCCCAGAGACCAACATCAAATACATGACTGACGGTATGCTGCTCCGAGAATGTCTCATGGATCTCGATCTGAAGACCTATTCGGTTATAATGTTGGACGAGGCGCACGAGCGCACGATTCACACCGATGTTCTCTTTGGCTTGCTGAAGCAGGCAGTTGGGAGGAGACCAGACCTCAAACTCATAGTCACCAGCGCCACTTTGGACGCGGTGAAGTTCTCGCAATACTTCTTCGAGGCTCCGATTTTCACTATACCTGGCAGAACGTTCGAGGTAGAGGTGATGTACACAAAAGAACCGGAGACGGATTATTTGGACGCTGCATTGATCACAGTGATGCAGATACATCTGAGAGAGCCACCGGGAGATATATTGCTCTTCTTGACTGGTCAGGAGGAGATCGACACAGCCTGCGAGATTTTGTATGAGAGGATGAAGTCCCTGGGTCCAGATGTCCCGGAACTGATCATTCTGCCTGTTTACTCTGCGTTGCCTTCCGAAATGCAGACCAGGATATTTGAGCCAGCTCCACCAGGTTCTAGGAAGGTGGTGATAGCTACGAACATTGCTGAGACCAGCTTGACCATCGACGGAATCTACTATGTTGTGGACCCTGGATTCGTTAAACAGAAGGTGTACAATTCGAAAACTGGCATGGACAGTCTCATCGTAACTCCGATCAGTCAGGCTGCTGCTAAACAGAGAGCTGGACGGGCTGGCAGGACCGGTCCAGGGAAATGTTACAGACTTTACACCGAGAGAGCTTACAGAGACGAGATGCTGCCTACTCCAGTTCCAGAGATTCAACGTACTAATTTAGCCACCACCGTGTTGCAGCTGAAGACTATGGGCATCAACGATCTGTTACATTTCGATTTCATGGACGCGCCGCCTGTAGAATCGCTTATCATGGCCTTGGAGTCCTTGCACAGTCTCAGCGCGTTGGATAACGAAGGTCTATTGACAAGATTGGGTAGAAGAATGGCAGAATTCCCGTTGGAGCCTAATTTGTCCAAGATGCTGATCATGAGCGTTCACCTGCAGTGCTCCGACGAGATACTGACCATTGTCAGTATGTTGTCTGTGCAGAATGTGTTCTACAGACCGAAAGATAAGCAGGCTCTAGCAGATCAGAAGAAGGCGAAATTCAATCAGGCTGAAGGTGACCATTTGACTTTGCTAGCGGTGTACAATTCCTGGAGGAATAATAAATTCAGTAATGCATGGTGCTACGAGAATTTCGTGCAGATTAGGACACTGAAACGTGCGCAGGATGTACGCAAACAGTTGCTGGGTATCATGGATAGGTGAGTTATTTGATTAGATTGCTGCTTGAACAAACATAACTTCTCTTGATCACAGTTTCTTAACATTTTCTATAATCGGAAACGAAAAATCACGTTGTTTCAAGGAATAAGGTTTTTAACTAATGTTTTCTATATCTTGAACAAAAATTATTCTAATACTTTTAATTTATATACGAAGGGGAAACATCAAGTGTATTTTTAAAAGTAAAGTAACACTATTTAGATATTTCATATTATTTTTATTAATATTTTTGCTTTGAATAATTGATTGGAACTCTTAATTTATTAATTCAACAGGCATAAGCTGGACGTTGTGTCTGCTGGGAAGAACACCGTCAGGATCCAGAAGGCTGTGTGCTCTGGATTCTTCAGGAACACTGCGAAAAAGGATCCTCAAGAAGGATACAGAACGCTGGTGGACAGCCAGGTGGTTTACATTCATCCAAGCAGTGCACTGTTCAACAGACAACCTGAATGGGTAAGTTAATTAAAAATAATGCTTTGCGACAAGAAACTATATATATTATTAATACAATATAAAAATATATATATTTTTTGCCACAGGTCATCTATCACGAGCTGGTGCAGACCACCAAAGAATACATGAGAGAAGTGACCACAATCGATCCAAAATGGCTGGTGGAGTTTGCTCCGGCATTCTTCAAGTTCAGCGACCCGACAAAACTCAGCAAATTCAAGAAGAATCAACGACTGGAGCCGCTCTACAATAAATACGAGGAACCAAACGCTTGGCGAATATCTAGAGTCCGTAGAAGACGTAATTGAAATGTTTATTATA
The DNA here is from genome assembly GCA_028455805.1 of Lasioglossum figueresi. Classification (NCBI taxonomy): domain Eukaryota; kingdom Metazoa; phylum Arthropoda; class Insecta; order Hymenoptera; family Halictidae; genus Lasioglossum; species Lasioglossum figueresi. Next base: position 4,088,395 of record CM052204.1, read on the forward strand.
CAAACTGTAAATAATTTTTGTACAGAGTTTCGTATCACATGCAAATACGAATGAGAAAAATTAACTTGTAAGTCCATCATTAAGAGAAACGTAAAAACGCAAACGTAGTTAATTTTTCATTCTCCTTCGTTCGCTATGCACGATATACAAAATCGAATGGATTATAGTATAACACTAAAACAAAATCGGGAAATACATTCAACACGTCGAACATTATTCCATATTTACATCGATTCTTTTTTTGTGACACTATTTTCGTTCCTTATACAATAAAGTAAATTATATAACGAGCTATATAGAATTAATTTATGCTTCGTGTAAGTGTATCGTAATTATATATTAAATTAGAGAATTGATAAAATTTCTAAAAATATATATGAGTCGAACTGCGTTCTATACTATAACGCAATCCCATTTCAACAAATGCGATATATTGATACTCGTTCGAAAGAATAGCAAAAGTATCTGTGTGCTTTGGCATCGTAATATTATTGTACGTACTATTCCGTTCGGAAGGTGAAACGCATATTATTTGATCAGACGAACGATTTACTGATTTTTCGAAGTCAGTCTCACAGAACAGGAGAGTGTTCAATCATTGTGTCTTATCAGTCTTTTCCTCTTAATTAATTATTAAATTTATTAAATAAATACATTCTCCAGAAACATTTAATAATAGAATCATGTTTAAGAGCAATATTCCTCTTCACGTATAAAGTTTCGTCACTCTTAATGCAATTATATATTTTCATTTTCTGTATAAGAGAATCCTTAAGAAATCTGTAATTTATCCGTATGAAACGAGAGTCAGTTTCACGTGATAGAAATTGAATACCATTTCCGGACTTGATTGTATGGACTACACACTTTTGTCAAAGGAACATCTTGTACATGGCAGGCTACTGAGTTTGTTGCTTCTTCTTCACCAACTCCACCAATTGCCTATACCTCACTTGGCACTCATCCTACAACAAGAAACAAAACGAAATCAATTATCCGGTCAATTATTTCGTATTAAAATGTAACATTGAATCGGGCACGAACTTCTTCAGAGTCCTAATATTATTTTAGTGAACGCTGTACCTTTGTTTTCCCTTCGACGCAGTTCGCTATCTTTTCCCACCTATCTACAGACGTGCCCTTAGGATATTTGATGAGCGCCGCTTCGAACGCTTTCTGTTGCTCTTGACTCCAATCGCCGATGTCCACGTTCTCAACACGGGTTTTTACCTTTTTTGGACGGTCTTCCACCGCAGGCTCCTCCGACAGGGAGCTGGGCTTCAAGCCTTCGTCCTTCACCTAGTGAAAATAACGAAGTCACAGTGTTTATCCCCCTTGAACTAATTAAGAGGTATCCTGGTCTATCATTTTCAACAAATCAGTAGAAAAAATTCACACACATACTCCAAATACCAATAAATACGTGTGCAAAATGCGAACGCAAAAGGTTCAATAGGTTTCCAAAAGCAGCCCCGAAAACGAATACCCCCATAAGAAATTAAGACAGGCACCTTCTTCGCCATGTACGTTACATCCGCAACCGTGCGGTTCATGGCATCCGCAATCTTATCCCATCGCTCTGGTGTGCCGCTAGGGTACTTCTTCACGAGCTTTATCAACTCCAAAATATCATCGTCAACCCACAATCCTCCGCTCGACGGAACAGGCTTTTGATAGACGTGATTAGCCTGCTCACTAGGCTTCTTCGTGGCTTCTTTGTAATTGTTAATGCTTCTTTCCTGCGGAGTGAAACCGGGTCTCCTTCTTCTAGTGCGAGGCACTGGCTCTGGTTCTTGTTGTTCGTTCTCTTGTGCTCTAGAAATAGCAGGAAAATTGTTAGAACAACAGGAGAACACATGTCGATGTGTATTCAGACATTGTTTGCTCACAGCGCCTCCTCTTCTTCCTTTTTCCTACGTTTCCGCTCTTCCATCATATTATACATTGCACGCACGATACTGGGTATGGACAACGTGAAATTTACAATCCACTTCGGAAACTGGAATGGAAGAGTATTCCAAATGCTCGGCGTGGGAATCTTCTCCAAAATATCTGCTAGATCCGGTACATCCATTTTACCCTTTTTGTTCTTCTTCTGCATCTTTTGGAGCTTACTGCCTAATACTTGCTCCTACAATCAAATTGTTCATTCGTTACCAATCAAAAAGGATTCTCTACAGTTTTAGAAATGCTTTACATACATATGTATATCTCTTCTCAAAATATGCACCCCAGGCTACCAGATATTGTCCGACCGTGAACACTAAGAATAAAATTACACTTAATTCTAAGAGCCCCATCTTCCGCACATGGCGGTAATAATATACAGCTGACCGCCAATTCGGCAGGCCATTGACCAGCACGTTGTCATAGCGTTGCCTCTTTCCTGAGTCCTTCAGTACATCGTACACGGCAACTAGCTGCAAAAATAGAATTTAAAGATTTCCTTCAAGATTTTTCCAATTCCTTGATTCTCACCTTTCTGAACTGCTGCTCTGCATCCTCGGCTGGATTCTTGTCGGGATGCAGCTGCAGGGACAGCCGCCTGAATGCCTTTTTAATCTCCGACGCATTTGCAGTCTGCAATGTGTTAAGTGATGACATAAAATATTTGAATTTTCGGCCAATCTTTGACCAGGCTTAATAAATTCGTTTTTGAATGAAATTTTAGAAAGATCCCGTGGGTATGGAGAAAACTTTTACTCTACGTAAAGATTAACAGGCTGGTAATAGCTATGATGAGGTTTTTCTTTCATGAACTAGATTTAGAATTAAAAAATGTGCGCAACAGACCTGCGGGACGCCGAGGACCTCGTAAAAGTTTTGATTGACTTCTTCGACGACATCGAACACCTCGAGCTCGTCATTATCCCAGGCGTTCGTGAATTTGTACAGGTCGAGGAAAGAGAAAACACCGAGAAACAGTAATGACAATCTCATCTTTTTGTGTTTTCCGCTACGTATGTACAATCATATCCGTCGGCAACGTTCACGTTCGACGATCTATAATATTTCTCGACCACGGTCGTTTACGCCACGACCATTGCTTTTGTCTCGACGGACTCGTCAGGACTCGTCGACCAACTAGCAAGGTATTTGGAAATATGTTAAAACGGAAGGTGCCACATCGCAAGCACTCGAAGAGGTTACGTTGTTCAGGAAACGTAGGCCGTCTGTGTAGTGGTGGAGGACTATCGATGCTAATATCGATCATTATCGAAGACCATTGCTATCGATAGTTCATTTATCGATAATTATTTCAAATTCTAATGGTGAAAAATAATCGAACGGACACATAAAAATAAATGAAAAACAGTTCAAAGAATAGAACAAGCAATGCAAATCTGCACGAATTTCTTCCTTTTATTTTTACATCTCCAGGTCTCATCGTAATTATTTGCAAATTGCAATGTACTAATCTTAAATTGTGTTCTTCTAGCTTTAATTTGAGCCCTCAAACGTTAAAAAATTTTAGGAGCACCAAAATATCGTTAATTGAAGCAAATGATTTTTGCCGGTTTTTGCATGTCGAATTTAGCGACAGTCGGTATAGGTCGATAATTACGAAAATTAGTAATTAACTTTTTAAAAAAAGTTTCCTTTGGAAAACATGTTTTTTATGCGAAACACGACTATGTGCAAAATTTTAGCTCAATCCAATTTGACCGATTTTTGGAAGTTTAGCCGACAATGTGAATTCTACATTATCGATATATCCTTTGAAATGCGGCAAAAACCATTTAAATAATATTTGAGTGACCTTCCGATGAGATCTTTTTAATCTTTCAGATGCATTTCATTCGAAAATAATTCAATCTAATAAAATCAATTCTTTAACACAGCTCCTACCTTTCCTCGTATTCTAAATGCACCCCCATAGATCATTAAACGCGGGGGTTACTTGCCCCCCATACGTTTCACGATCGTCGCCCTATAGTTGCCCAGGCGACCATGAAACCGGCAATAAAATAAATAAACCTTCATAGTCTCTCGTCTTACAATGACGAGAGAAATGATAAATATCTGCCACCCAATGATCCATGGCAAACCGCCCGCGAAGAGATCCTTTGCAGCGAAGGATGTCCACGTGGATCAAAAGGATATCTCCCACAAGAAAGAAGCAAAAAGGATAGAAACGCAAAAAGCAGATCACAATCAGAATGTCATCGAGTCATCCGACGTCTCCTTCGATCAGCTATGTGATATGATCACCGTGATCGAGAAGAACATCACTGGCGATGCACCGGAAGTCGAAGGACCTCAGGTTTGAGATAAACATCCTTTGATTTGTTTCATGAAGAAAACTGTGTCTCATCTTTAGCTGGAACCTGAGAAGGATGACTCCAGTGGAAAAGGATCTAGCAGGACCACCTACGAGGACATCATGTCCTTCTTGGCAAAGCTTGAAGAGGGTAGCTGAGCAGTATAGTAATTTAATATAATAATTCAAATATTCCTTGAATCGTTTCATTTTCAACTGATTTATTGAACACTGTAGGTTCTCTGGACGAAACGAAGGCTAATGTACCGGAAGTAGACCCTGAAATGCTGCAGGAAATCTTTGTGAAGTCGCAGACTCTGAATTATAGCAATTGCAATGGGTAGGAGTAGAAATTCTCAATCGAGTCCTTAAAAAATAATTAAATTTAATTATCTTTCTTGAAGAGTGGGAATTGCCAATCCTGCGTTTGAAGAAGACTTGGCCACAGCTCGATTGCAATTAGAGGAAAAAGATGCTACGATAAAATTGCTGAAGGAGCAGCTGAGGTCTGACAGGAAGTTAGTCTGCGAGAAGCTCGAATCTCAGAGGAAAAGCACCGCTTCCAAGCTGCATGCTCAAGAGGACAAGTATAAAGCTATTGTGAAGCGTCATCAGAAGTTCATTGAACAGTTGATTGATGAGAAGACTGAGCTGACTGAGAAATGCACCTCCCTGGCACAGAGGGTGAAGGATGTTGAAATCAAGATGCAAAGGGATCTGAAAACATCAGCTGAGAGACACTCCGTGGAGCTGCAGAGAGCTAAGGAGCACTTTGCTGCTACTGAGAAGATCAAGAGGGAGAGGTGGATCGAGGCTAGGACCACCAAAATCAAGGTATCAATTACGATTCCCTTTGATCCTGACCTAGAATGCTTTTCAGAGTAGTTTGAACAGCTGATGATACTTTAAGGAGATGACAGTGAAGGGACTGGAACCGGAATTGAGGAGCATGATGGAGCAACACGCTGAAGAGATCCAGGGGCTGAGGAATGCTCACATGAAGGAGCTGCAGGATGTGGAATTGCGTGTGATTCGCAGGTCCAACCAGCAATTAGAGCAACTGCGGTTAGAATTGACAGCCAGCCATGAGAGAATGGTAGCTGACGAGAAGAATATCCTGTGGACCAGGTGCAGAAATGCGAACAGTGTAATTTAAGGGGTAACACCGCTTTCCTCTGGCTATTAATATGAAAATTAATAATAATGACCTCTTCTTCAGGTACAAGGACAAAATAGAAGAGCAAGAGAGCCAGTTCAAGGTCCAGCAGGTGAAGCTGATGGAAGAGCTGCAAACGGAGAAGGAGAAGTTCAACAAGGATTTAACTAAACAGGATACTGAGTGGGAGGTCAAGTTGCAGAGGATTCATCAGCAGTATCAGGTGCAATTGCAGTTGAATATTCTCTCTAGTTTAAATCGTGAAGTGATGTTTGAATCGTGGTGTTTCTTTAGGGAGAGTTGCAGACACAGAAACAACAGCATCTGAACGAGAAGAAGGCTCTTCAGGAGTCCTTGAAGTCAGAGTGGGAGGCTTGGATTGCTGACTATAAAAAGCAGCAGACGTTGAAGCTCCAGAGGGCTGAGAGTAGCATCAGAGACGAGTGCAGCAGAGAAAGAGATCGACAAATCGAGCTGGCCATTGCACGTCTTGAAAAGAATTCCCGGGAGACGAAAGTGACTCTTCAACAACAGTTCGACTGCAAGCTCGGGTAAAATGAAAGCGAAAATGACTGGAGAATCGTTCAGCAATTTTAACGATTGATTCTAGGTCTTTGAAAGAGAAGTTCGACGTGAATTTGCAAGCTGCAGTTGACAGCGAGCTGTTGCATAAAGCGCAGCTGATGCAGGCCCAGGATAAGCTAGAGAGAACCGAGGTTCTGTTGCAGAAGACTGAGAGGAAGCTGCAGGAGTGTACGAACGAGCTGAAGAGAGCGAACGAGGTAGTCGTGCAAATATTGATTAGTGGAAAAATATCATTAGTAATAAAGTAATAAATAATAAATAATTTGCAGAGAATGAAAAGATTAAGCTTGGACAGAGACGACGCGAAGAAATTGGCCAGACAGGAGATCGAGGGCGAGAAAAGAGATCTAGAAGGGAAAATCGCGTCGCTTTACCAAGAGATCGCTCTGATCAACGCGAACAGGGACGCTTCACTTGCTCAATTACACAGCAGGTATTACTACAATATTACTACAATATTTAAACAAGCAAAGTAATATTTCTTGCTTCATACAACTGTTTCATATTTTTTAGAATTAAGCTGATAATGACTCAGAAGGTCCTGACAATAAAGAATCTCACCAGAGAACTCGGAGATGTTAAATCAAAGTGCGACCACTTGGAAAAGTTGCTAGATCAACAACGAAGAGAATACATTTTAAAAAACTGTTAGTTAATAATGTGTTTTATATTTTTTTTTGTGCGCTCAGGAGCATTTCACATATGATACAGTGTTCTTCAAACAGTTAACGCGAATTGCAAGTAATTTTGTTTTATAGAAAACTAGTTTCTTAATTATTCTTATTGTAACTTTTAAATATATTTATAGTGAAAAAATTTGTATGTATATATATATTGGCGCACCTCGTTCTGCGTTACAAGAAATCATATGACTTTGACAATCGCGATTATACACTGTGAAATCGCTGTAAACGTTCCGTTTTATACTTTCTTCACGATTTGGACGACATCCTCGTCGCACAGCACGTGATCCTTTCCCACTTTCTGAGGCTGATGCTTCACGGACGAACCCCAGACAAGGGCGCTAAAAAAATTGATAAATTAGAAAAACGACTATTCTATAAATATTAGGTCAGTGCAAAAGTGCGAATATGCACATACTATTTGAATTCTTTTGCAATGGATCTGTGAAGCTTATTGCAAAAATCTTCGACCGTCCTCTTCTCTCTGTTTAGAACTACGGGAGAACTGTAATCCGGAAGTTGTCCTTTGGGTTTGGTGTAGCTGTAACCAAATAAAATGATTAGTATTCTTCACAGTTCGTAAAGAAAATAAACTAATCAAGGGCTCACATTCTAACTAGCTGCAGATAATCCCACATTTTCTCGAGCAGATCGTCAAAGTTCCATTTGTGGTGGGCAGAAATCGGCACGCAGTGAGGTATTTTGTAAATGATATCTAACTCTTCGATACTGATTTGATCTGGAAGCAAGAATAAATCAAGTTGTTGCGTTAACCATTTGTTCGATGAATAATGTTATATCATTACCTATTTTATTGAGCAAGTAAATGCACGGAACATAAACCCGATTTCCCTCGATCACGTCGATCAAATCGTCCGAAGTGGCATCGTATCGCAACGTGATGTCTCCATTATGTATTTTATACTCTGAAAGAATGCTTTTCACCGTTTCCAAGTCCAGTTCAGATTGCGGGCACTATAAAGGAAAAGACAGTTAAAAAAATTGCATAGCTTTTCCGATTCATCTGGTGTTAATTCAATTACCGTGGTCTGGAAATTGATGCCACCTTTGTCCTTCTTTCTGAAGGTAATGTTCGGTGGTTGCTTGTTCAATCTCAATCCAAAACCTTCCAGCTCGTGTTCAATCAACCTCTTGTGTCCGAGAGGTTTCAGCACATCTAGGACAATGAATATTAAGCTGCAGGTTCTAGCAACTGCTATGACTTGTCTTCCACGTCCTTTGCCGTCTTTTGCGCCCTCGATGATACCAGGCAGATCCAGCAGCTAAAAACAGCAAGAAAATTAGATGATAAGTTGATTCCTAATCCTTTGGGAGTGACAATCAAATGTTACAATAATCTTTCTCAAGGATTAATCCTTTACTCCTGATTTGAATACCTGTATCTTTGCTCCTTTGTATTTTATGCAACCCGGGACAGTAGTGAGAGTGGTGAATTCATAAGCAGCAACTTCGGAGTACACACCAGCTAGGGTGCTCAGCAATGTAGATTTTCCAACTGATGGGAAACCTGCGACAATGAACAAGGTATTCATTGATGTTACTAGCCTTCGTCTGGTGTATGGACAGTTTATTTGATTTATTTGTTTTACATCGCATCAACATGGGTTCCAAACCACCTTGGGCACCATAGTTTTAGATATCACATGAAATCTTTTTGCAATGAGAAGACTGCATTGGAAATATTTCCAAAGGTACTGGCGGGATTCGAACTCTTGGACTCAAACCATAGTACAAAATAGATAGTGTAAAAAATTTGCATACGAACCAACAAAGCCTATTCTGGCATCACCAGTCTTGGCCACTTCGAAACCCTGTTCGCCACCGCCACCACCACCTTTGGGGGTAATCAGCTCTCTCCTTAGCTTGGCGAGCTTCGCCTTTAGTAAACCTAAATGACCGGACGTGGCTTTATTCTTTTGAGTCCGGGCCATCTATTGAAAAACAATTTTATTAGATGATCTATGATACAATGGACAGCTGGAAAAGATATGATGATGAAAATAGAGGTTACCTCGGCCTCGATCGAGGCGATCTTCTCCAGTATCGTACTCATCTTGAATAGAGTTTAATACACTTTTTTTTAATTAGTATTAGAATACACTTCCCGTTTAATATCTCTCAAGTTCTTCCATCACAAACCTCAGTGCTCTGCTGTTCTCTTAGCCTCACACGTGTTGACAAGTTACACGAACTGTGTTGCACACAGTGGGAAATGGCCTAAACACATGTGCTGAAAGCCCAAACTTGAAGAGACTTCAAATTATTAGAATTATTAGTATTATATCTAGTGTTAAACTACAAAATATGCAGTTTATCCTGAGGAATAATTACAGGATTCAAACCTGCGAGAAACATCGGTGCATAGAGATTTTTTAATACATTCTCGTATGCGTGCGCACGGATAATTGTTGCCACGCTTGCCGTGCATTCTAGTATAAATTGCGGCAAGAATTATTCGCTCGTGAAATATTAAAATAGCGCCCGTAGTGGGCAAATGATTGAACCGGTAGACAAAGCAATTGATAAAACAGATTTACAAACAGATTTACAAACAAATCGTGTCCCTCAAATAATTCAGAAACGGCATATACTCAAATCCATGCACTTTATTAAAAATCTTACAAAGATGTTCTAACACTTTCCAAGGATTCGCTGTCCTGCACAAACAATCTTAAAATATTCTGCTATGAACATTCTTCTGAACACCGGGAATTTATGTTTCATTTTACAATAACGCAACAAGAACTTGCGGTTCTGAATACCATTACAAGCAATGAGTTAAATTAAATACATCTCCTTAGGTGTATAAAATACAATACAATACATTGTAAAAGGTTGCTCCACTTAACGCTATACGCATACGCGATCCTTAAAATATATCATTTCTGCTTGTTGGATCTTAATTTTAATATAAAAAATTGATCCAAACGAGTAGCACAGAGACAGGGGGAGAGGGTGAATAATACTGAGATCAAAGATATTGACAGAGACCTAACGTGAGGATCAAGATGCTGCTTATGGTTAGTAAAAGACACAGGTATCGACCTGTGATCGGTACTCTAAACAGCCTGGCACACATTTTCAATGATGATGTGTACAGAAGTATAGTGTCTAAATCCTCACCGGGCGTGCACTGATAAACGAATGGTCGAATGCGCACTTCGTGTCCAATGTTTTGGATTATCGAGCAGGCTGTGGTCAATCGAGCCGCCTAGAATAAAATACAGCAATTAATTAATTAGTAATTATGTTTTAGATAAATCATTTACTCGTACCTGAATAAACGGAGCCAACGATATCAAAATCCACAAGACAACATTCAGTATACCGACCCACGTGACAGGATTTTGTTGCAGGGTGTTTTTATTGTATGGCAACAACCACACTGTTCCTGCCGCAGCCCATGATAAATTTACAACTGTGTAAATGCACACGGCTGGGCCCAGTTCGTCGTTGAAGTACTTCAACAGTTTCTTGAACTCGCAGATTTCCTACACAAAAGATTAGCTTAGATCTTGATGCTTCACTACAATCACTATTTAATGTTGTACAACAAGGGTTGTAAGTAAACTGCAGATCTTTATGCATTTATTATTAAAAAGAGGGGTTGAAAAATCTTTTAAAAGGGGGCTTGCTGGTTCGCTAACAAAATAGCTAACCCGCATCCAATCGATGGCGGGTAAAGTATGATGAAGTAGCTTCCCGCGAAGGAAATACAGATGGGCCAGTAGAAGTTGTCCTTGCAAACAATAGCTAGTTATGATTGTTCCCTGGACCATATCGTGCCACAGCGTGCACACGATTAAAAGCACCTTCAGCGTTATCTTCACTTGATGCGGGCTGCGAAGAAAATGAAACATCAACAGTACATTAAAGGAAGCGTAAAAATGAAGAAAGCGATCGAATTACCTATGATCCAGCCACTGGAACACGATGTTCCCCTGCGCCATTAAAACATTTACCGTGACCAGTGCGGTAATTATCCAAACGACGCTCAACGCTATGAACAACCATAGTATTCGAACAAGTTTCCTCTGGTTCCCGCGATTCACGGGATTCGAAGAGAGGAGGAACGCTCTCTCCATCAAATTTTGTAGCTGCTCGTTCTCCCGAATTCGAAACAAATACACCGTGTACAAGTACGCCATCAAGTGCAGTATACTGGGGACGAAGTAGCTGAAGAAAACGTTGCCGAAACACTGAATATCTTGTACTTGATCCGTGTCCGATGGTATTTCGAGTTCTAACGGCGCTGTCTTGTAACAAAATCCTCGGTCTCTTCTACAAGTACAAACACGTTCGAATCAGAATCAAGAATATTTTCATTAAAAATAACATGGGGTTCCACACGTTACCTGAAGCATGCCATGTACTGCAAAATGTATCCAATGCACATGAATATCGTGACCTGGAAGGTGTGAAGATTCACGAGAATACAGTAAGGCGAGCAACGATCGGAATCGTCGGTGCTCATCGGCCTCAGTCCCATCACTCCCAATAATCTCAGATACGGTCTCAGTATTTTGTGCTTGCAATAATGAAGCACCGCGGATGTACTCAGCATCTCGAAATCCGGCATCTCGGTGATCTCTCCCATCTACGATTCATTCAAAATTAGTCCCAATCACTTCACTGCGATAATTCATACCGAATACACGTGTACATGCTCAAAACAGTAGGGGATATTATGTAAAAGTTTCGATAACGAAATAAAAATGCGATTACTTTATAATAACAACGAAAATATGTTTATCCAAAATTAATATAACTTTTCACGCGTGCACCTTCACAATCTCAATAATCGTAAATTAAAAATATTAGAGAACGCGTCCCGTAAATATCCTCTAATTGTTTATCGCATTCTATACTATAAATTGTAGAATGAGAGTACGTTTCCTTACTTCTGAGCTTTGCAGTTGCAAGTCTGACAATCCCGATGGTGTAGATGCCGGTGTTATCTCTTCGTGATTCTGTTGAGGTGGATCCTTTCCATTTTTTGACTCGTTTGAACTCTATGAAAAACAACACGATCCTTTAGCAAGAAGTTTTCCCCTGTTGCCTCGGAGCTTTTCCCCATTTTCCCCGAACGGAATTTCCGGTTCGCTCGTAAAAACCAGATGAAAGAGAGCAACGTCGTGACAATACTGAATTTTCGGACTAATTCCAATGGCACGGATGGACCTTCGGAATCAAAATAAACAGTGACGGTTCGGTTCGAAATTATCAGCTTAAAACTCGGCTCGCGTGTACGCATGTACGATACAGGCCCAGGCAAATCAAAATTCGGAGCCACGCAATCTCTTCCACGTAGGTGGAAAAAAGGATTCGACGAACGGCGAAGAATAAAATAATCGTCGGACTCACCAATGTCATTTTTCCCGTCAGCTGAGCACAATGCTTTTGAACTTGAAAAGAAAACATTTGTATCGGCATCTTGTACGTGATTCACCCTAACGTATGAATTTAAATTATATCTGCCTTTTGAGATGACACTTCACCTCTGTCAAGATATACACGTACGCATACACTCTGAAACGAATTATTTTATTTACGGTTGACGCGCGGCTTCTGACACGGGACAACATCGGGAAAGCAGAGCAGACGGCTGGCTGTTACGTTTCGTTTCCTACGCTGGGAAGTGGTTGAACAAAATAGAATAATTTGTAAAAATAACATTGTTTACTGCTTTTAGAAACAGAGATAAAAAAACGATCTGTACAACAATAAATATTAGCGTTTCCTTTTCCTGTTCAGATTCCCAGCCGGTCTCAAAAGGTGCTCGTAGTCCTTCTCGTGCCGTTTCACTAGCAGTTTCGCGCGGCCGGTTGGTTTTTTCTGCCGGGAAAGCATAAGCATTTATACAGAGAAAAACAAAAATACGCGATAAAGATGTGGAATTAACTAGAAATATACCTTTTCTATGTGGAAACTCATTTGTCTGTTACCGCGGGAGCCAAAATCTTTGACATCGTGGAAATCTTCGCTCCGGAGCCTCTCTCCGAGGGTAGCTCTGCAAAAATATGTGAATGAGATATCTTCTCTGCTGAAACTCTATATTAATCCTCGTATGGTCTTTTGATCGTGTCTGACCAGTTCAAATTAAAAAAAAAAAAATTATAATTATCTGCACTGTAATTAAGAAAAGAAGTAAAATATTGTATCATTTTATCAATTATTGCATGATCTTATGCACTCACTTTAGCGGATTGTATAGTCGTATAAGAAATATAGAAAATACAAGCGTTTGCAACTCACAGGAAAAATTCTGTGTAAAGTAGAAGATTGTGCATAGTAAATTATCAGTATTCTATTTAATTTTTTCCTTCTTATTCGATCCAAGTGGTCGAACACGAAGACCGTACGAGGTTTAACTAGCAACACGTACTTGGTCCGCTTCTTCGCAATCGGTCTCGCGTCTTTGAACTGCACGTGATCCTTAATTTCGTAAAGCCGGGCCTGTTTCTCGGCGCTCTGTTCGTCTTCTTTCGCGTTCTCCTCCTCTTCCTCGTTCTGTCTCTCATGTCTGCGTATCAAACGATAATTCCTCTTCACTTCTTTCGCCCACGGTTTCTCGTCGTCCGAGCTGCTATCGTCGTGGATGAAGCTCTCGTCCGAACTGTGCTGTTCATCATTGTCCGCTTCACTTTCCATTTTCTGGCGAGCCTCCTCCGCGGCCAATTGAGCCTTCAATTTCTTTTCTCTGCTCTTATCGAGGCGAGAGATAACAGGGTTCAACAGAGAATACTCTTCCGAAGTCGTATCCACTTGGAAGTCGGGATTGCTGAACAGTGCTTTGAAACGATCGTCTTTCAGAATATTGCCGGAGCTCTTCTTCTTCTTCTTTGCGTTCGACTCGTCGTCCATTAATTTCAAAGCGAGCTCCTTGTTCACGCTCGGCATCTTTTGTATCTGTAAATAAATGAATTAATAATCGTGGGATACAAGGGATACAATGACATGATAAAACAATGTAGTACCTGCACTCTGCTGCCGCAAGTCTCCTGTATCTTCTGCTGAATCCTCTTCTTCTTGTATTCCTCGAACTCGAAAGGTCTCATCACGTCTCTGGCTTTTTTGTACAGACGAATGTCGACGAAGTAGCCGTGCATGTAAGCTCGGAGTAGATTGGTACCCTTCAAGTGCAACAATCCCAGCTCGTCTAACTCCTTCTCTGTGACGAATTTATAGTCGTCGTAGATAGTCTCGTAATTCAATTCCTCCAACTCTTCCGTCAGATTATCCAAGAAGCTGCACCAGTAAGGAGCTGGTCCCAGAGACGGTATATAATACGTCTGCATCTTCGTGTTTTCATTAGCCAGTAAAAGCATTCCAGTGTTCGGCATTACGCACATGTCGTTGAAGTCGTGCTGCGCCTCGATCGAAGTATACAATTTACCCTAATTACAAAGAAATTAAACCTTAGCACTCGAGCGGTGAGATAATACGTTGGTATCTAATCAATTACTAAACATTTAGGTATTGGAGGAGGTGTTACATCAATTTCATATCCATATAATGAAAAAAATCATATATATTATTAGTCGGAGGATTAAAATAGTTTCAACCGCAAAGAAATAAATATCTTTCTACTTCTATCTTGTTCATCGTTAAACTCAATCTACTCACGTTATTCTTCTCCCATATTTTCACGATCGAACTGTCCATAGAATAAACCAAATCCATCGTTCGATGGAACTCTATGTTCTTGATCGGTAATCCATACATGTGATCCTTTGTTAAAAACGGCCTACTCGAGCGGACATCGTATAACAATATCTGCCCGGTCGAAGTACCTACACCTAATGTCAATCCACCTTGGAATTTCAAGCTAGTTACTGCGGGAACTGATGTCAGTCTACAAAACAACAGAAAAACATTCTACATACTTGCAAATGCCTGTGTAAATGAAACTCGCTGATTGACACCTACTTATTGTCCTGCCCGACACAGTGCAAAGCACAATCCAAAGTGCCCACTTTGCTTCTCGTTCTTGGATCCCATGCCTCTACTTTTCCATCCTCGGTTCCGACAACAACAAGTTGATGCACCGGATTGATTTCACATTTGTTTATCGACATTGCGTCTGTGAGAAAGGGTTGCAGAAATTGTCCCCTCTCTAAATTTATTCGATAAATTTCATTGCTGCAATGCAATGAAACACGGAATGCGTATTAGTATGAGAAATCTATATTATAATTGCCAGTTCCTCTGTCCTCTATAACGGTAAAAAAATCTCAAAACACAGAAGACAGAGGAAGCTGAAATTTGGAACACAGGTAGTCGTTAGCCCAAGGGGGTGCACGAATATGTTTTTATCCTGGAAATCCTATAAAATTAAGTGCTAAGAATAAACTACTGGCATACCTCCAGAAATAAGTGATTTTTTAATGGGAATTACGCTATATTATAGTAATTGAAGGACAAACCTGCTTCCAACCACAAATAGATCGCACAGAGGATAATGGTACTTCATATCTCTGCCAAACCTTGGCACTCTTAGCCTGAAATATCTTCCATGAGCCGCGTGAAATTCTATAGTTCGGTCGCAGTGCAAAAACACCAACTGAAATACGCAATATCGTGTTGCAAGAGTTGACGACTATAAAAGTAAAAATACGTGGTAGAATAAATGTGAAATACCTTGCTGTAATCGTCCGAGAGTATATCGAATGTGACGACCTCCGAGTCGAAACATCTTTCAAATTTTAAAGATAAATTTTCAACGTCGAAACACTTTACGCGTGGCTTGTATATTCCTGTGGCTAAAATGTATTGTCCATCTTTCGAGACGTTGATGGACGTGCTAATCGCAGGCATATCAAAATCCTGGATAAGCTCGATCCTTCGCCGTATATCTATTGAAACGTCAATTGTAAAAAATCGGTTCGTGCATCACGTAGATGAATTGTGACACGAGTTTACTCACCGACATTTTTCTTTAACAAACTCCGCCTTTTCCTTTCTGACAACCACTGTCAAGATAACAAGAACAAGAATTAGAAAAAGATTCGAAAAATACGAGAGATAATATTATATAGAGAAATATCATAGATAACGCGTTACCTCCGGCAAAGATTTTCCAGCGCTCAAGTTGTAAATCTTCACATTGTTCGGACAAGAGACCTGCATCGTGACGAAGCTCTTAAAAAATATTAAAAACTAATAAAACTTCGCATCGCAGCAACGACGAAGCACGTGGAACGTTATCATAATAAGAAACAATACACGTTCGCACGTGTGTGCGTGCACCGTGCGAATATATAGCGTTCTCGACCCTAGAGAAAGATGTCGCCCTGGTCACCATAAATTTACGAACACGAAAATCACTAGACGAAACGTTGGAAGAATAATTCAAGTTTCCCCTAGGACTCCGTACACCGTGAAATAGCTTCTCAATCGTTTCCATGAACTACAGGTCCTTCAAACTTTTGCGAAATGGGTATTTTATCTTGAACGTACGAAGTTCTCGACAACAATGTTCTCGCAGATGAATGTTAGATACGAAACAAATAATAGTATTATTATTATATTATTGGAGAAGAGGATTCTTATACAGAGAAAACTCTGTTAATTTTTCGAGGTTCAGTTTCCAACGCGACCACCTGGAATATTCCCCTAGAACTCCGTACACCGAGAACATAGCTTCACAATCGTTTCCATGAACGTCTACAAACTTTTTAATATCTTTGCGAAATGGGTATAAAATTCATCTTGGATGTACGAAAGAAAGTATATGAAAGAAATAATATTACATGTTTCCTGGATATAAGTTTCTCAACTGTATCTCGTTTCAAACATTCCCGCGCATTCCAACGTGTCTCCAATCCCTCGGGCGCAGCAGTTTCCTCCTATTTCACCTAGGTGGCTAACATAAAAGACAAATGTATTGATTGTAGTAGCATTGTATTAATCTTAAACCAGTAACACTAAATTATTAATAGAAGAGATCTGCTTAGAGAAATAGTAAGATAGTCTGTAAGTGGATGGAAAATTTGACCGATTGAAAATTTCAGTTCCGATTTGAGTTTCGCATCTAGGTTATGATCCGTGGCGAGTGTAACTCGGGGTCTGGGAAGAACACGTTGCAAGCGTTGGCAGCATTGTTCGGCAGTCAATTACTGTAAGGTGGGGGGACGCGATCGCAGGATACCGGGGTTTTCGGGGGGGCAGTGAGAACGAAACTCCGGGGATCGGGGGGCGACGGGGGGGGTCTGCGAATAACCACGAAGGGACAAGGAGGGGTGAAAGAGAAGTGTGACCGGCGTTGAACGCATATAGGTAGTCGTGAGAGGAGTCAGTCGGTGACGGGTTGTGTCTCTAGTGCTGTAGTGAACAGTTAAGTCGAATCGCTTGTGTTCAAAAATGAGCTGGCAGGATTACGTTGACAAGCAGCTGCTCGCGTCTAGGTGTGTTACCCAAGCTGCGATCGCGGGACACGATGGCAATCTTTGGGCGAAGTCCGAAGGTTTCGAAGTGAGTAAACCGCTCTCTCTGGACCCGCTAACGCTTCGGAGGCTCTCGTTTGCGGCCTATCGCGAATATATATTATTGGTATAACCGTCTCTGTCGTGGTCGTCATCGCCGTCATCGTCGTCATCGGTAGATTGTGGTAGTGGTGATGGTGGATGGTGGTGGTCGTCGGTCGTCGCAGTCGTCTTCGTTATCGTCGTATCCAGTGGAACAAAAGGAAACCCACAGTAGAGGCCGAATAATCGTCCGAGAAAAGAGCCTGAGAATGAACGCATCGTGTGCCTAGTCTTTCCGAGTATATCTCGCCTCCTGTTCGTCTGGTTCTTGGTTCTTTGTTGTTCGGTGTGGCCGGCGAGAATAACGTTTCGTTTTCTCGTCGGATATCTACATGTGCATATCTAAATATCTACGTGTACAACCGTGTACACGGGAATACATACGTATATGCACACCTATACGGGATATACGCGTGTGTGTGCGTGTATATGGGTGCGTGTAGGAGAGAGAGATACGCACACCCAAAAGTATCGTTTGATATTTCGAATCTCGTCGGAAAGCGAACGTGTAATCGGAACGCGTGGAACGAATATATGCAGTTGCGGTCTTAGTAGCCGGATCGACAAGCGGCTCTCGAAAAATGTTTGTTCACAAGGGCCTTGTGGCCCGGCTTTTAATCGTGAAAAATCCTGCTGCCACGTAGCCATTCGCGCGTCCCGGCTTTCCCGAAAGGCTCCCGGGATAAATCAAGAAACCTTTGGAAAGTTTCCGCGTGTCGAATCCGAACCGGCGCACACACGATTCCGCCTCGTGCCGTGCCTAAGCCGGCTAGACGCAAATGCGAGAGAGGCAGGCAAGCATCGGAAAGGCTAAACGGGCAGATATATTTTTGACTCGACACCGGCCGGCCAAGAGCTAGCTGGCTTTCTGTTCTTTCTCGATCGAAAATTTTCTCTCTCTCTCTTTCTCTCGTTCTCTCTCCTCAGATACGGAGAGAGAGAGAGAAAGAGAGAGAGGATCAGGCATACAGAAGCAAGACGGGACTGGACTGGACCGGACCACACCAGTAAATTCTGTTGGTTCGATCGACAAAAGCTTGACCGGACGTGGCCTCGTCCTTCGAAAATCCTCGGGAACCGAGCGATTTCGCCGTGAGACGAGACGTCCGGGGGCGAAATTGGGTGTGGCAATTGTGCTCGGCCGCAGAAAATTTTCGTCTATGTAGTTCGAGGTTGAACGGTTTTCGACAAAGTTGAACATGGCTGCCTGCCGGGCACGTTGTCGCCTCGCACATTACGCTCGTCACCGCCAGGAAATGGTGGGCTCTGTTTTGTCGGGTCTTTCGCCGCTGAGTTTCCACGATTCCCGTTGTCGTCTCGTTTTCACGAGGGGTGTGCTCTCCGGCACGCACACGCCCGGATACATAGATCGTTTCGGAATATATCCGTTTGCCATTGGTATTGGCGATTTCGCCCGAGGACGATGACTCATTTCTTCGACACCGTTTTCAGTTATCGAAAGGGACGCGCGAAGACGCCCACGTATTTACATGCGCGTTTAGCCAACGCACTCGTGCTTTTTTTGCGATCGTCCGGTTAAATTCTCTTTTAGAAAACCTCGTCGTACAGCACGTACGCACGAGGAAAAAAAAATACTTCGCATAGGTGCCGCGTTTGTAACAACGCGGCGAGGCGAAACCGGACTCGGGCCATTATGTTCGGGGATTTTTGACCGAGCTATATACCAATCGACTTTTTCTTCCGTCACTTGGTTTTCGCCGATCGGCCTGCACGGGCCAATGTCGTTTAAAATTGCAAAACCGACAGTTCCAGAAAGGTTCGAGGTGACCCAAGCGCCATCCATGCTCGACGCCGGAAGTTATCGCGAAACGGGTCCTGTCGCGTCGGTAAATGCCTCGGGGTCGGTAAAACTGACCGAACACGATTATTTCGGTTACTGATCACGGGAACGATCGGATCGAAGGATCTTCTAACCCCATGCCGTATTTTAACAAGGCAGACTCGTGACGAAGATTTTAACAATGTCTAATAAGAGTGGACGTCACGCCTTTCTCTCTAGATGAAATCAAATTTGATTCTATGCTTTTATGACAGAAGCGGGTAAGCTCAATTAATAAAGCAGTGGACATGTTAAAAAGATTGAAAGACATCAGTGTATCGGTTTCAGCTTAATCAGACAATTAAACGAAGAATTAAATTTTCAATTTCGCTCCTGTGTCGTGCAATCGATGCAAACATTTTTTATTTTGCATAAAGATCCGCTGTCTTGTGATAAATATAAGTATTCGAATAAATGTAGCCATACAACAAATACACATTTTCTTTAATGAAGACGTTTTAATCACTGTAAAGAAAATTTGATTAGTTTGCAATCAATATTTAAGGTGTACATTTTCGTTTCTCTTCCACGACATTCTTCGGGATGACTTTTTGATCGCTGTAAAGAAAATTTGATTCGTTTGCGATCAATGTTTAAGATATACATTTTCTTTTCTCTGCTACGACATTCTACGGGATAAAGATGATTTGATCACTGTAAAAAAAATGTTACGGCCAAGGGGTTAAATGGCCGACTGGATACCTGTCGGTACCGAAAATTCTTCTAGATAATCTAGCTCGATTCTGCAAGGACCTACGTCAGAATTTCTGTGCGCGCCTTCGATTTTCAAGAAACGGTTTAATCAAGTTCGAAGGGCACGGTGAAAAGTTCGTGGCACGAGCTCCATGTCGTGCGACCGCTTTCCGAATGCCAAAATGGCGAAGCCGGCCGGCCGTGTCCCTCCCATCTGTTTTTCGCAACAATGCCGGCCGGCAGGCCTCGTGTGCGAAATCGGGAGACGGGTTAGCCGTGTTAACGCGGTTCGTTTATGCTCGCTCGGCCCGTGGTTGATATGCGTGCACCGTGTGCGAAATCGTCGAAGAGAGGGGCTCTCTTGCTCGCAAACGATTAGCTCTCTCGCATCAGGCTGATTCATCGTCGTCCGTCGTCGTTGCCAGTGTCCGTTGGTTAGTCAGGGCCGTTTTCAAAGCAGACTTCTCTCTATCGCTCTCGTACTTGAAATTATTGAGTCAGGGCTTCCGACGGCGGCCTTCGCCAGACCGAAATTGGCGTTTTCAGTTATACGCTGTTGGTTTTTCACGATCCAAGCCGTAGGAAACTGTCGCGAGCTATCGCTGTATGTTGTACACTGTACAAAATTGGTCGGAATTCCGACTGCGAGGCAACAGTCTTTTTTTGTTTGTCCTTGGTCCGCCGGCGTCTTACATCGCAACCCGTCTTACACCGGTGCAAACAGAGTCGCCGTTTCGGGTTGTCTCCTAGCCGCGACTTATGGCATTCCTGTCATGTTTATGGCATTGTAATATTGTATTATGTATGTAGGAGTTTTTATCCGACTATCTCCGAAGAGTGTACAGAGGTCGAATCTAATAGAAACTGTACCGCCTGTCATTGTTTCTGACAGCTCAGCGAGTAATTGATATGTGCCCATCATTATGAAAGTGGTCTAAGTGGAAATTGAAAAGAGATGAGTTCATCAGTTATCTCGCATCACGTTACTTTTGAATTGAATGTTTACAACATTCGAATATCGCATGCCTTGTAGACGTCAGGATTGTTGATTCAACTAGAAACTTGTTAATTATTATTCGACTGTGGATGTTTATGCAATTTTCAAATTTTCTAGGCAAATTAGATAGTTTCAATCATTTAGACGGTATGCAGTGTCAAGAAAATCCTAGTTATACTTCTTTAAACGTGGATTATACGTGAGAAGGTTTCAGAAAATCTCATCCCCCTTGCTCTCGATTGTGAAATAAATCCAACAAGGGGATACGTACTATAAGATATTTAAAGGAAAAGGATATTAACACTAAATTAATAAAAGAAGAAAACAAGCAATATTTAATTAATTTTTGACAATACCGTAAAAATTATATTGAATTAATCTAGATTAAAATAACATAATTTATTTTTTAATTTTCACTTAGACCACTTTCATCATTGTTGGCATATATATATATATATATATTCAACTTACACAAATTTTGATGAGATTTACTTAATCGAGAGAGAGGACAATTTTTACGAGCCACCATTCACACTGGAGGGATGGAATCATCCCTCAAAGGTGGGGGTGGAAACATCCCTCAAACTTGAGGACTCGATATCTCGAGAACTGGACGGTGTAGAACAGTAAAATTTTTTTTAAATTGCTTCTTTTTCAATCTAGCGCAATAGAAAAATTTCCCAGCGTTAAAATGATCCACGTCCTCGGAGTGTCGATCGGTGAATTGAATTCAGAATTTGTAAATGCGTGACTGTATAAGGTGTCAGCGTTTTAAACGGTGGATGGTTGTCTGTGTGTTTAGGTGAGTAAAGAGGAGCTGGCGAAATTGGTCCAGGGATTCGACGATCAGGACATTCTGACGTCGTCGGGCGTTACCTTGGCCGGCAACAGGTACATTTATCTGTCCGGCACGGATCGGGTGATAAGGGCAAAACTCGGCAAGGTCGGCGTCCACTGCATGAAGACGACGCAAGCCGTGGTCGTCTCCCTCTACGAAGACCCCATACAGCCACAGCAAGCCGCGTCGGTCGTCGAAAAGCTTGGCGACTACCTCTTGGGCTGCGGCTATTAGGTTGGTATAATACTCTGTACACACAATATCAACGATAACGCTCGCGATAGTGAGCAGTCTGCTTCTATCTCTACATCTCGCTGTCTCTCTTTTTTCCCTTTATATAGCACTAGAATTTTGCAACGATCGAAGCTGGTAGCGCATCGCGTATTCCTTATCGCGAGAGTGATTCACTCATACATCGGCTCACCGCGCGCTGACTAATCTGAAGTAATACGGCAGCGATCGACTCCGATCCTCGGTTACGCTGCCACAAATGACAGCGCTATGTCGAGAGCGCTGGGGAACTTCTCCTGACTCCGGACAACTACACTGGGTGTACAAAGTATTCGTACACATTTGAGAAACGAATAACTTCTTCACAATTGGACCCAACAGTTTCTGTTTTCTTTGAGACGTTAGAAGCATTCATTTTAAACGTGCAAGGAAACTTTGAAACATGTATTTTGTAAATCTAAATTAGTTAGAGACATGTACTTACAAAGTTTCATTGCTGTGGGCATTGTAAGACGTACAAATCTTCGAATTTACTGTTGGGTACAATTTTGAAAATGTTATTCGAATTTAAAAGGTGTACGAACACTTTGTACAACCACTGTAGGTTTCCCTGCAACCTTCCGGGGTGCCAAAACAGTCTGCTTCTACTTAATAATTCTACAATTGTTCGTACTATGGAATTGTGGTAGCGGAATCAATAAAGCTAGGAACTGTTATCGTGAGAGACAGTGTTCAGTCTAGCTCGATGCAGGATCGCATAGGGTTAGGGTAATTATTCCAGTAGCCAGCAATTTAAAGCCACTAGACATTGTAAGTGAGAAATAAGCCACAATCAAGTCTATGACTAAGGATTTTTTAATTGAATTCAACTTTTAATCTAGTAATTTTGTTAGAATCTTTTTCTTGGTACAGCACAATGATTGTAAATCCTACTTGTAATTAAATTCGTTTGATCTCGAATGGCATCCGATGTCGAACAGTCTGGACGTGCCATTCGTGGCAGGTGTATATAATTATTCCAACAATGACACCAATCTCGTTGCTCTGCAAGCAAATGCAGCTGTTCCAGGGCTTTGATTGTTTAACTTCCAATTACTCGCATATGGTACTTACAATCTGAAAACATTAAATTTAGTGTTTCAAGCATAAACAAGGTTGCGCCGTCTACGCTAGGAAATATCTATTTTAAAATTTATTTATGTTCGAGCCATATAGAGTTCTATGTAAAATGGAGTGCGAGTAGCCGAAGGTTAATCGTGCTGATTTGCCTCGTTCTTCGAGGCTATTCATTTCCATTCAGCCTTTTCGTTAGACAAAAGTGACCGGCTTCAGGCGAGTTCCTCTAAGACTTTAATCGGTACCGAGACTACGTTTCAAGGTACAATTTCGTTGTCAACATTTTCAAACTTTGGCACGCAAGATATCGTCTGAATATGATTCGAAAGTACCATGTTATCTTTGGAGAGGATGAGCGCGTAATTTGGCACGGCTAACCCGGTCTCTTTGGTATTTTTCTGTTTCAGTAACCTCTGGGACCCAACACACAAAATATCTAATATTAATACTAAACGATACGATCGATTATTTTACTGAACAGCGAATGGAATGCGTCATGCCGCACGAGTCGCGCCGGAACTGCCGCAAGCTTGCCGCGCAACGCTCTGTGAGAAGCAACAACAACAGTAACAACAAAAAACAACAACCACCACCACCATCACCCTCGACAACTGCAGAACAGCAATAACAGTAAAAAAAGAAAGAAAGAAAGAAATAACAGCAACTATTATACTTGAGTCGTCGTTCTCTCCTTTCCGATTCGACGCGCGATACTCAGGAAGAAAAATCACGAAATACGCGTGCGCGATCGCTAGATTCGGATCTATAGGCCGTGCGACGTGATCATGCGAGATCGACGAGCGCGATTCGGAGATCGGCTTGATTCGCGCGACCATCGTCGATCGATCATTGTCATCGATCGTCGCGTCTCGTCGTCCATTCCTCCTCTGTTCCCGTTCGTGATCGACGATTTTCAATGAAAGTGTCGGGACAAAAAGAGAAACGAAAGCAGAAGAAGAAGAAGAAGAAGAAGAAGAAGGAGAGTTCGATGGAAGAGGGGGAAAGAACAAAGGATCGCCGATAACGGGAACAGAGGAAAACCGAGTCGCGCGCCCGCACAAATCCACGCGACCAACAAACACACACGCATACGACGTTGAACAGGTATACACGCTAACACAGGTAGATACATAGGTACACACGGAGGCCACGCACGCACACGCACACGCGCAAAAGGCGAGAAAGAATTAAAAAAGGCTGTACGCGGATGTAACGAGGCAGAGGAAACGGTGTAGCGTCGTTGTTTTTTCTTTTCTTTTCTATGTTCTTTTTCTTGTCTTTTTACACGGGCGACACGTCGCGTTTCGGCTCACCGAGAACAGAACAGAGAACAGAACGAGGGACGAAGATCAAGCAAGCATGCATTAAACGTAAGACATAACAATAATAAGTAATAAACTATTGCGTTAGGTTTACAGTTTTTCTTTTTTGTAGCGAACGGATGATGAGAGAATTTGAGCGTGTTTGGACGAAGTTTGGAAGAGTTTGAACGAATTCGAGAAAGACAGAGAGAGCGAGAGTGAGTTCGAGACAGAAAGAGAGTCAGGGTTTGAGAAAATGGGCGCGAATGCGTGAGACTGTGTATGTTCGCGAGAACGGGGGAGGCAGGAGAGAAAAGATCGAGCGCTCCTGCGTTTTTAGAGAACCGAGAACGGAATGAGAGAGATGGCGGTGATGTTTGTAGAAGTGTGCGAGAGTGCGCGGTAGAGAGATGCAACGCCGACGACTACGAGGCACGACGATTAACGAGGCAGGCGAGCGTGCGGCAGTGGGTGAAACGGCACGGATTGGCCGCAGTCCTGGCCGCCTCCCCCCACCCCCCACCCCCCAAAATCGATACGGTCCTTTTAGCTATTTACTGTCTTTATTACTGCTATATGTAAGAAGAATAAAAAAAAACGGCGAACAATGTGTCATAATTGCTGAGACTTTTATCGATAATAGCGAAGAAGAAGAGGAAAGAAAGAAGAAAATGAAGGTGTAGACGATGAAGAGGTAGGCGAAGAAGGAGTCGAAGAAAGCGGGAAGGGCGTGATAATAGAGAGAAAGAAAGAGAGAGAGAGCGAGAGAGAGAGAGAAAGCAAGCGCGAGAGAGAATCGTACACAAGGAATGCTATGAGTATACGCGATTTATACCTGTGCATTCGCGTATACACGAATGCGCGCGTATTCGGACGCGTGTGATTGCGTGTGTTTGTCGCTTTTGTGTGTGTATGTGTGTGCGTGGGTGTATGTGTGCGTGTGCGCGTTTGAGAAATAGATTTGAAACGCGTGCACGCGCGCGACCGCCGAAAAAAAAGAAATTCAACCGGGAAGCGTTTGTTTGTCGACGCGCTTTTCTTGGCCGTTTGTGTTTTGAAGCTTGTTCATCGACGTTCGAAGAAATTGGAGGAATTAGTTTTGGGGGACGAAATTGATGGAAACAGCAGATTCGATAAAAATAACGTGGACGGTCTTTTCCCGTTCGACTCGTGTAGCTTCGATCATCTTGTACACATCGAGAGGACACGTTTCATATGGTTGCAGACACATACATACATACACACACACACATACACATATATATATATATACATGCAGAGCGTAACGCGTGCACGCGCGTAGACGAACGCGTATATACATACATGCATATATATATACAGAGACACGATACATCGATACGGACGCGAACACGTTAACACACACAGTAACAGAAACAAACATAGACACGCGAGACACACGACACGATGCCGCTACCACTTATTATTACTGTAATACTACTGCTACTACTATTACTATAACTGGTTGCCCGGACGGTTCGACTGAAGCTGGGCAGCAACCTAAACTACTATGTAACGATTTTTATGGATAAAAGAAAGGAATAAACATTGAAATAATAATTGTAATCGAAGGTGACCTAATCACGCGTCATCCAAATACTCTCTGCATTCATCATTCTCGCTTTTTAGGTGTCTACTTACTTACTCCGCGTCACGGAGAACCGTGCGTCAGACCGTTTTCCGTTCGTTGTTGCGTGTTTGCTTGAAAACAACGATTGTCCCGCCACGCTGCGCTGCGCTACGACTCTGTGCGAGAACGAAAGTCGACGTCGTTTTCTAACCGATCGAAATTTATTTCAAAAATTTCGGCCACCTCTGCAGCCTTGAAATCGCTGCAGTTATCTTATCGAACGTCGCGATAACAATTGGGAATTCTTTTCAGATTAAACATTTAAATACTCGCGGTTTTAATACACAGCGGAATCCGCGCGGTCGACTTTCTTCGCGCACATTGATTCTCATTCCCAGCCCAGACCGAAAACGGGAAACTGAACAAAAGGACGAGGGAAACCAGCGGACCGAGATCGATAAATATCGGGAACTGGGCTTGGGAATTGGAAAACTATCGTATCTCTTACCCCTTGGACAGCCTGTGGCTCTATTGGGACCCAATGAATCGAAATCGTTGTTCTTGACGATTTATTGGAATCGGTAATCAAAAGGGAGAATGATCAACCCTTAAATGTGCCTCAGGAACGAACTATAATAATCTACTATTAATACGAACCGTTTTGTATGCATCGTAGAATTTAATGTGCGATCTAATTCGATACTCGAAATAGGAATGTTTCAATTTAAAAATTTTGATTTATCTAGCATCGTCGAATGAAAAAGATAGATCTTGTTTAAACATGCGTGGGACCGCTTAAGGGTTGAAAAGTCGAGGGTTTCGTTTATTGTCCAAGGGTTAAAGGCAGCGGTGGGAAGAGATAGAGCGAGTGAATGCGACAGAACGTGAAAGTGGCAGTGAGAGTGACAGCAAAGATGCGGCCGGGGGTAGGGGGTGAAAGAGCATTTGTGTCGGTTGAAAATATTCGATGTAATATTGTAAGTGATCGTAAAAGAAGAACGGAACAAGAAAACACGTTTCTTTGAAGCTACTCTTTTGCATACGTCGATAGAAGTTTCGATAATCGTACGAGCAGTAATGTTTAAGAGAATAATAAATTTGTATAAAGCGGTGCAACAAGGTCTTTTGCTTTCGTCCGAGATTCCCGATGAAATTGTTCTTCGCTTCGATAACAGGACGTTGCGGTGTAAGCTTCCTGATAAGGCCAGCCTCTTCCGGTCTGAGCGATTAACCCTGCTTTCATTGTACATAAACAGCGATAAAAACAGAAGCCAAGACTCCTTATACCAATTGCTCGATCTACCATCTTTTGCATTTTGCAGCAGTCAATTCGTTATATTTGATTTATTCAGAAAAATTCATTTTCGAATCCTCAAATTTTATATTTGCAATTATTTATGGCAAATGTATTCGGTATATATTCAGGCTTTTGAATAAACAAAGAAATTCACAGTTTTCAAAAGATTTATTATCTTCCAATTGATAGAACATTTAAAACCCATTCGATTAAAGGTGCGTTTGCTATTTATATAAAATTCGACTAGCACCATATTTTACAAATTCAACCTTCCAATTGATAGAAAATTAAAAATTCCATTTAATTAATGGTATTTATTTAAATTCGACTAGCACCATATTTTACAAATTCAATCTTCCAATTGATAGAAAATTAAAAATCCATTTAATTAATGGTACTTATTTAAATTCGACTAGTACCATATTTTACAGATTCAATCTTCCAATTGATAGAAAATTAAAAATCCATATAATCAATGGTATCTATTTAAATTCGACTAGTACCATATTTTACGTAGTAATTCTAAGTTGAATGGTGCTAGTTTTCAACGCAGATGGATATTCTTCTTCGAAGAGACAAAAATGGACAGAGAAAATATTGAACAACTTTCTGAAACACAGCTCGCCAGAAAGGTAAGCGATCGATTCGAAATTCCAAAGCGATTCCCACTTACCTTGATCGTTCTTGATCTCGATCGATCGGATCGCCGTGCTGGTGGAGAACGGTGTCGCCTCTGTGTCGTACGCAATGTAAATTCTCATTTCGTTTATTGTTAGATTAAAACGTGAAATAAAATTCTTTACAAAATTATCGAGAAGATTTACATAAAAATCGGTGTGTCTCACTTACTCGCGCTGAGCTCGCTCTAAGAAACGTTATCTCTAAGGTTACCGAATCAAATTGTCCTCTTGTCCCCGCGAATTTTCTTCGCTGCTTCGCCCTCGGTTACGAACCACTTCCGGTCACCGTTCGCCGCGAAGAACACTTCAGCGAAATTAGAAATGATCGACGGGACGGTGCGTGCGGGTGCGTTTACGTTCAAGCTGCTATGAAAATTGTTGAATATATTTTTCTTAATAATGAAAACATTCAAAGGTAGAAACTTGCAGAATGGCGCAGACGAGAATATACCAAAGAATATCATTAATAGAATTATTAAATGCGTGAAGAAAATTAGAAAAATTCGAGAACATAGAAATTGTTCAGTATATTTTTAAAGAAAATATTCAAAGATGAGGATTACTAGGAGGAAAATCTGTCCACGAGAAATGCGTGAGAAATTATAAAAATTCAAGAACGTTATTTTGAAGTCGTGAAAAAGGTCCGCTCGAGGGTTAATGAACGTCGTAGAAAATGCTCGGTACCGATACAAATGTTAATAATATGTCAGTCTGTAACCCTGTTCTTAATTGACCATTTCCAAGATCCGCGCTGCAACCTAAAGGCTTTTGTTGTTAATTGTAACCGATGGACGATTGTAAAGAATGCATTTTTGGGATTTTGAATAGCAGGAGCAGCGTAAACGCACGGTTAGGCACACGCTCGTCTCCGATCAAAGTGATGGCACACACCCGGCGACGAGCACAGTCGATTTCATTGCGAAAGTCTCGAGTTTCGTGCAGTCTCTCGGTCGCGGATCGAGGAGAAACCTCGGGTAGGTATCTGTGCGTCGAGAGCTCCCGATCCGATTTGTCGCGAATCAGTTTCGAACGAGATACATATCGCGTACACCGTGTTTTTCACCGTTGTCGGTAGTCCGACCTTTTACCGTTCGTTCACTCGTTTCTCAGTCTCTCTCTGCTTCCTCCTTTTCTTCTTTATCATCGTTATCGTGCCTCCTCTTCCTTTTCTTCATCGTTTAAAGTGTCCGTAAAGCTATCGATTTTGTACTAGAACCTCTCCGCCGGGCCGGGAGTTGTTCGCGTTAAGTCGTTAAGTGTGATTATTACATATTCTTGTCCTCTACCCGTTAAATCGTACAACTAATACGCTAATCGTGCAAGGCTACGAACATTAGACGCCCCACTGCGACGAGAACCGCTGTCGTCAGCGTACCGCTTTCAATTAATGGCAGCGATCAAGTTCACGGTCGGCTTTCAAACGAGACTTTGCCAATGTCGGCTGCGAAAATGATCGCAATCCCGATCTTCACCCGTTCGAACACTGTCTGCTACCTCGTGGCTCATATTTCGGCTACCGTATCAGTCCTACCAGCTTGTTTACTTTCCGCCCGAAAGAAATCTTTCCGAGCTCGCTCAACTTCGGAGACTTTTCAAATTTTTCAAATCATTCTACTTCCACGTTGCTCCCTCGCAATTTTAAACCCTTCGCACTCGGACTCTGTTTGAACTTGAGAATCAAACATTTCTTTCGATCTAGAATATTTTCATTTTTTTACTCGTTCATGTAACGCGTGTAATCTTAGTTGAAATAAATTGTTTTTGGTTCTTAACTGATTTTTTAAATCCCACGCTATCGAGAGATACACTGCAACGTTAAAATTCAAGCTCGAATTCGAACTGTGCTTCGTTTCCCGTCGCTGCGCGACGTCTAATTGGAACGTAGCCTAAAGCTATGTCCACATTTGTTACCGCACCTCGTCCTGTTAGCTTGACATGTTGCCTAGACAATAAGGAATACAGACAGAGACATATTATGCACCGCAAATCATTGCGAAGTTTCCTGTCCCGATGCTAGAAAACTAATAAAACTCAAGTTGCAAGCGCTGACAGCAATGAAATATTATTCAAAGACAATCTTCATCTCTATGAATTAAACTCAATGTGTGAAAATGAGAATGTTTGAATAATTTTCGACAACCCGTTAAGTTAACGAGGTTATCGACGAGGTGCTTTAACAAACCTGAACACGATTAAGGGATTCTTGTCGCACGCTGTACTCCGCGTCGCTGTCTCCCGTTTGATTTTCGCTTGCGTCGCACTGTTTCCGGAAGAGAACACGCTTCGATACCGGTCCCACGATACATCAGAGCTTAGGCCAACGGCGTGAGCGACCGGTACAAGCATGCTCGCAGCTTTCGACGGCCGCGATTAAAAAAATATGGGTTCTGTGACGAGAGCGTGCGTATCACGGACGTTCCCGGGAATTGCGCACAGAAAAATTCGCATGGTCACGCAGAAAAATAATTACACATTCCGACAAGAGTGTCTGCAGAGATAACTGCTTGCACAGAAATTTTCAGGGACAGAACATTGTACACGCAGAAAATTACCCATGCAGAACATCGCAAAAATAGAAAATTGCAAAGATAGGAAATTGCGTACGCAGAAAATGGCAAAAATAGAAAATGGCAAAAATAGAAAAGTGCAAAGTCAGAAAATTGCCCGCGCAGACAATCGCAAAGATAGAAATTTCCGCACAGAAAGTTTCCCACGCAAAAAAATGTCTACGCAGAAAATTACCTTCATAGAAAATTGCAAAGTCAGAAAATGGCAAAAAAATAGATAATTGAACTCGCAGAAAATCGCAAGAATAGAAAATTGTCCGCGAAGAAAATTTTCCACGTAGAAAATTGTCTAAGCAGAAAATTACCTACACAAAAAATCGCAAAAATAGAAAATCGCATAGATAGAAAGTTGATTGCGCAGAGAATTGCAGACAGGAAATTTCCTACGCAGAAAATCGCAAAAATAGAAAATTGCCTACGCAGACGATCGCAAAGATAGAAAGTTCCCGTGCAGAAAAGCGTCTACGCAGAAAATTGCCTACACAGAAAATCGCAAAAATAGAAAATTGTCCGCGCAGAAAATCGCAAAGATAGAAAGTTGCTTGCGCAGGAAATTGCAGACAGAAAATTTCCTACACAGAAAATCGCAGAAATAGAAAATTGCAAAGATGAAAATTCCGCGCGTAAATTTCGGTGCGCATTTTTCTCAGCGATTCGAGGATTCTGCGCGCGTTTCTATGCGCAACGAGGAAAACTTCGACACGCGTGCTCCGTCTGCACTCACCAAAAATCTGGTGCACGGGAGAGCATTCGATCGGTCGGACACAGCGCGCTTCGATTCGGCCGATTCTCGAGCCGTGCGATTCACCGTTGATTGTCGACAATATTCCCTTGAAAAAACGGCACGGTTGAAACGATTCTTCTCTTTCTCAAAAGGCATCCTTTCCTCCATCCTCTCCACTCTTACTTATGCGATAAAGACAAGCGAAGCCGTCGAGATAAGCTCGCGGCGACGATTCGATTTTTTCCTCCCCCGAACGTTCGATAAGGCATACGGTTTTGCAAACTTTCCGACTCGACTTGCAAGCTCGCTCTCTCTCTTTCTCTCTGTGTCGGTGTTGGATCCAGCCGTTTTGATCCACGGACTGCGGATCTCGCGAGAAACTAGAGTCGAATTATTTTCATAAACCGATACAGTTGTTCACGGACACTGTGCAATATTTCTCGCAGTTAATAATGAAGATGCACGAGATCCGCAGTCTACCAACCGCGTTCACGATCGTCGAACGATCTACGATCGAGGAGGAGCGCGATCGTTCGATCCACCGTCGCACACTGGGCTCCTGCGCCTCTCAATTCTCTCCTGAAAATTTAATAAACGACTCGGAGTTCCAGAAATTGTCGAATCTCTATTGTCACGGTAATGCCTCGATACTTGTTCCCCGAAACTTCGGGACCGAACAATCACTTATATCGTGTAGGGACGCTGTGTCTTGATGTCCTACCTCCCACCGTCGACCGTAGAAAATACTATTTCAGTGACTATTTCAGTGACAGAGAAAGAGTTAAAGAAAATTTGTTGATAAAACGGGAAGCAGCAGAGTGAGCCCACCGTGCGTCGATTCGACGAGTCGCCCCGGCTCGCAGCTAGTTATTCTACGAAGGTGGTGCATTCAACTGGCATTGAGATTCAGTAGCATTAACCTTTATTGAACTACCTTTCACCTTTCACCTTTCACCTTCCACCGGGTTCGGTGTACCTAGTCAGGTCGGTGTATGTGTGTGTGTGTTGTGTGTGTGTTACACGCAAGAGACGAATACGACAACGGTCGATCGTGTTCTGCGATCTTTCGGAGCCTAATCTCTCGCCCCACAAAAAATGCCCATTCGAGTCGTCCTTAGAATCATCAGACACGCGAGAAACACGCGTCTCTCCAACCCGTTATCTACCCTTGTTTTTTTTATTTGTTCGTTTTACGTATACGTTCACGTTTACGTTCTCGCACCCCTCTTCTCCATCTTTCTTTTTCTGTCTTGTTCACTATGCCTATCGTTGCAAATTCGTTATTTACAGTCCTCGCACACAGCACAGCGATAGAGATGTGCCCCATGTATTCTCTTCTTCTTCTTCTTCTTCTTCTTCTTGCCTCTACGAAATCGTGGTTGAGAATAATTGTTGCATTGCGCACGACGTGTATATCAAAATCTATGTATTTTTGCTTTTTTCTTTCTTGCTTTCTTTCGTTTAATAATTCGCGGTCGTGTGGTCGTCATTTCCAGTTCTCGCTCGCCTCCGAGTCCTGTCGACGCGTCCTTCGAACTCGAAGGACTGGCGACAGGAGACCTGCTTCCTTCTGTCTCACCCTCGACGGGTGCTTCGCAAAATTGCAACCTCGGTTATTTTCGATAGCGGGCACTGACGTAAGGGCGAAGGAAAAGTACTGATAAAATATACTTTCTTTTCTGCAGGGTGGTTCTTCGACCTTACAGACTTTGTTACTTTTGCCAGGTACAGAAAATTCCCCAGTAGCATTTATCGTCGGCGCTTTGTTTGGCCTTTGTCGCAATATTGGTCGGTCAATCAATCCATGGCAAAGATGAATAGATGTAATTTGAAACAGTGGAAACATTGAAAAAAATTTAAAAATATTGCTCTGTCATCTTCAACCTGTTAAATGCATTAAGAAAGAAAATGAATTTCTGTTTCCATCCAGTTCGTTGCAAATCGATTAAATCGATAAAAATTCGTAGATGAAACCGCCAACCGTGTTCCAACCGCTGGCCACCATTGGCCAACCATAAATGCCGCTAGGGTTGTCTCGCGGAAAGTCAGGAGAAGAATGTAGAGAGTGAAAAATAGTTTGGACAGTGAGCTTGCGATTTTGTTCGGCACCGTTGCGGTTTTGTGACCGTTTCGCCGGTGTTTTCGAAAAAGATCGAGAAGCAGCTCGGTCTCGGTGTTTTGTCGTGCGATTCGCGAGAAGATCGAGAATAAACGATCCGACGAAATCGATTATTGTACTCCCCCCTGTACAGCGAATTACCGCTGTATACTGCATACGGTATACGGTATACGGTATTACACTGTATTATACTGAACACACCTCGAGGCGGTCTTTGGCATTCAAGCGACTCTCCGTACGATCGACTTTCGTTTCGAGTATCCCGAGAAAAACCGTACTTATATTATACGTAAATCGTATCGTGTTATCGCGGTATCGGATTCCGAATAATCGACGTGAAATTATTCTAAATATAACCGTTTGTAGTTTAGCGCCACCGTTCGTTACATTACCAGCTATATAATCTCAATCATCTATATGTATGTATACTGTATTATTATACGTATTATTAATAATAATACCGATTATCAATAATAGTAAGTAATTCGTTAGTTAAATCGTAATAATAATTGTTACCATTTTCTCAGTAATAATGTTTTCCCTCTCTTTCCCTCTCTTTTGTTCTTCTTTTTTCTTCACTTCACCCTCTTACTTCTTTTCTTTTCCCCCCCTCTCTCTTCTCTTTTTCCTCCGTTTGTGCGCATACACTCATACAAACACATACGTACGCAAGTACACAAGTACACACTGACACGCACGGAACGCGCGTTCCGCGGAAAACCCGCGGTTCGTTATTCTCTTTTCCTTTTTGTTCTTTCGGATCGCGCGTACGCGAATTTTCGAGTATAGCGGTGTTTGTGTGTGTGTGTGTGTGTGTTTTTTGTTTGTTAATCTTTTGTTCTCGAGATTGTCGAATCAAATAAAGAAACCATAATATAAATGTTAACAACGCTAACGATAACAACAACATCAACGACATACGACGACAACAACAACAACAACATTGCGGTAATAAATAATAATCCGAAATAATAATAATAATAAATAAAATCGCAACAAATAACGACGATCACACGCCGATCGTATGTACAAGAAAAGAAACTAATCTTTCTCTCGCTGGTCGCGCACCAGTTTAATCGCGTTGTAAGAAGAATGTAGATTTCACTCGGAAACAATACCAATGCAAGAAGAAAGAACGAAAATAATAGTACGAATAATAATACTCGATTATCGTGCACACGGAAAAAACAAAAGAGCCAGAGAGTCGTCCGACAGTTTCCAAGAAACGACAATCGTATCGACGATAACGAGACGCGCGTCTCCTCTCGTCTCGTCTTGTCTTGCGTGACTCGTCTTGTCGCATTCTCGAGAGCTCATGCTTCGGGGTACAAGACGATTAATATAACTTCGGTGCTCGCTATCGCGAAACTATGTTCGCGCAGCGAGCCTCGAGCGCGAAAGGAAGAGCAATGGAACGTGGTGCGGCTGGATGCGTCGGGAAAACAGGAGGTGGAAAATCGATGCTAATTAAAAGACCGATCAAATTGTTCGTCAATCGAACTATCCGCGTTCGATTTTTCAGATCGTTCGATTTTAACCCAGCACAAGAGACCCCGCGGTTCAAAGAAACGCAAATCAATTTGTTTCTTGAAAGTACTGGAGGACGAATTAATTAATGAATTTACAGTCATTGAAATGATGAAGTTGCTTACGTGGAAATTGATCCGATAAATATTTATGTCCAAGCACATATTATTATTATTATTATTATGTACGGACCGAAATCTATTTACACAAATGTTTGCAATACGAAAGAAAGACAAAAACGAAAGTCTTAACCTAAAATTACTTGTAAAGGGAATATCGAAATAAGAGCCGTGTCATTTTTATAAGCTGAAACATTTGAATCGCTTTTAGTGCTCGGTGGGTTTAGTGTTAAAAGGTGGATGGACCGTGGGCATTTAAGAATGTCGGTGTTAAGAATATTTCCCGTGGAAAACTAAATGCTGGAAAACAGAACAAATAATTATTGTCCGTGCTGAAACGTTTGGGTCTCTTCTGTGCAGATTCAAGAGCGCAATGCTGAATAGAAATGCCAGAAAATTGTCTTCGAAGCCGGCGATGTCGACGAGACGAATTTCGAACGAGAAAAAATACAGAATGCATTGTCAGAGAACTGTAAGGAAGCTAGGAAAGGTCGATTAGCGGCGAATCGAGCACCGATTATCGATCTCTGCGGAGAACGAAAGGAAACGAGCGAATCGACGAGCAAGGTAGAGGAAACTGAGAGGATCGCTTCGAAGAGGACATCGATCCGAGGGTCTGGGCTTCTTTTGGAGAGGCTTGGGTGTCATTATTAGTGATTATGGTCGCAATTTGCGAGTCGGGTCCGAGTCGAGTCGAGGTCACAGTGGAAACAAAAGGTCGAATTTTCTTTTTCTTTTTTTGTGGAGATGGTAGTTTTTCGGTGATCGGAATGGAAAACGCTGTTTTCTCCCGACGCTGTGGAGAGAATATGTGAACGTTCTCGTGTTTGTTTGACGAGACCACGATGGTATACATATTCGAAAGCTATTGGACGACGCAGCAGCAAGGACCGTTCGCCAGATTGGTGGTAGCGACGCGTTGCTGCCGATAAGAGTGCTGTTGTCTGGACGCGTGTCTGTGCCGTTGCTGACACCTGGGCTATTGGTTCTCCAGCGAGTAGTGACGCGACCTCTTCCAGAAACCCTTGAAGAATCCTTTCTTCTTAGGCGCGTCCCCGCACTCGGCCGCTGAAACGCAAAAGGTCACAAGCACATTCTCCTACCTTGCCTCCTCCCGCCGCCCCTCGTCCCACTTTCCGGCCACCAAACAATGTTCCTTTGAACTCTCGAAACGATCCTACACTCGATCAGAGTCGCCGGATCGACCCTTTGCATCCGAAGCTATTCTAACTCGAAAATTAAACGTTTCCTCCGACCTGGAATAATTCCGCTCTGTACGATTAGGCGCCAACGTATTTTAGAAGAGTGATCGTCTCCAGAAGTATCCTACAAGAGTTAGGGGAAACTGGCCGAGTGGCCGACGCATCGCGCCACGTAGCCCGTCACGTATTTCAGCCACGTTTTTACTCTCGCTATATGTTAATGGGGAAGCGTTAGCAATTGTCTGCCAGCTGCATGACAATCGACCGTCTTTCCGGCTTCGCTCGATTATTCGTCGGACTTTAAACGCGGCTCGAGTCGCCTTGCGATTCGTCGCGGCGCGCACTGGTCCAAAACGTTCTTTCGGGCGACTCCGTAGTCTCGTTTGTCCACGGGAGAACAAACTCGCGATCTTTTTCCATGTCGGACCTTCGAGCGGTACAAAAATTGCCTGCATCAACGGCGAGGCACGTCTTAGAAAATTGAAAGCGTTTTCCCATAAAATTCGTCGCTTTGCGTCGCTGCGCGTCGCCGCGAGTTCGTGCCGAACTCGGCTCCGGAAGGATCCACATCGATCTCGTTCGCGTTTCCTCTGTTCAGATCAATCCCGACTCTAGAGGCAGGGTGTAAAAGCGAGCGAAGAAGAGAGTTGCGTGCGGATCGATAACGCCGATAGCAAGCTAGACGGTTGGGCGTGTCCGATCCGCAGCATCTCACCGAATAAACCACTCTAAACCACTCTAAACCACGCTAAACCGCGATCAACGATTCCGCAGACTCGCGGCAACGCTAGCCTCCTCTTCCTCTTCTTTCGTAAGCGGTAGTCACCGAGAATAACCGCGAAATATTAATAGAGTTAGGTGGGAAACGCGAGTAAACACCCTCCGAGAGGGACTCCGGGTATTTTTGAACTATCCTAATCCGTGGATACGCTAGCGACTAGCCGAGCAACGTGTTCTTGATTTACGCGAGTGATCAGGAATTTCGGTGGATATCGCGAGAGAGAGATTGCCAGAGATCGAATATTTCGAATAGCGTTCGAGAAACAAGGTCGAAAACGAAGATT
Source organism: Lasioglossum figueresi (assembly GCA_028455805.1). NCBI lineage: Eukaryota > Metazoa > Arthropoda > Insecta > Hymenoptera > Halictidae > Lasioglossum > Lasioglossum figueresi. Next base: position 4,125,530 of record CM052204.1, read on the forward strand.
TCCGCGGTTTCCCCAGGATCGTCGTTTATTTTGGTCCTGGCTCGACGATATTTCGACGGGCGTTCGTTAAAGACGCGCCCAAGCGGTCCGCCCGTCGTTATAAATAGTCGCGGACGCCTAAACGAGCTACCTCCTGGAACAGAGTCCTTGGAACACGGCCGTGCTCTGTTCTATCTTCTTCTGTCTAACTGCTCTCGTAACCCTTATCGATACTGTCGGTCGCCATAGTCGCTCATTGTTCCATACTCATCGTTGGAATAATCGTCTGTATCTATTTCAGGACACTACAGAGACGCTTGCTTCTTTTCTTAATAATTTTAGTTCCAGAGCATTGATGAGGGAATTCAAGACAATTTTATCTTGCATAATGTCGAGAACTTGTCTAATTTGAATGCTAGAAACGAAACAGTTGTATTATTTCTGTGGTTTTTGAGAACCATCGTTGTGCACCGTGTTTCCAGATGTGAAAATGAATATTTATATTGATATTGTCTTCATAATATCATAGCTGACGTTCAGACGAATTCGAGGACCTACTATATTATGACTTTGATCTCGCGAATAAAGCTGAAATAGATTTTTCTGACTTTTGGAGCCGAGTGCTCCACTGTGCGCTAACAGTATCGAAAGGGTCGAAAGGGAGTTTCTTCTTAATTCTTTTCTTAATAATTTTAGTTCCGGAGCATTGATGAGGGAATTCAAGACAATTTTATCTTGCACAATGTCGAGAATTCAAGACAATTTTATCTTGCATAATGTCGAGAATT